>CM070038.1:13330967-13341907 GCA_036250615.1 Ptychadena robeensis | reverse complement strand
ATGTATCATATATACACACACCAATCATACAGAGACATGTGTCATATATACACACACCAACCATACAGAGACATGTATCATATACACACACACCAATCATGGTGTACACCATACATTGATGTATCATATACACACACCAATCATACACAAACATTTATCATTCACATAGAGACTAGTGATGGCAGAACATCAGCCTTGTCCGATGACTTTTAGAAAAGTCCGACATCAATCAATCAATTGCTCTGGACAAGTGAAACAGATTTCCTGCAGCACATCCATCTTGGACAGAATGAGATAGAAGTGTCAGTTCAGTAAGGAAAGGAATGAAAAACATCTTTTTGGCTCAAATCTCTACTGAGAGCTACATATATAAGTGTTTGCTAAAAAGAAAACCCAGTCAACAGTGCTGGAGGATGTTATAATTTGCATTAAGCCCAATAAAGTGAACCCTGAATAATGTAGGAAAGTGGATCGCCGGGTACACCACATGTACAGGGGTGAACCTGGTGGTACCTGTCTGGCACCTTCTAGACGTTTTTCCCCCTCCCTCAATTTCACCCCTGGGTTACTGAAGACTCTCCACTAGGTCTTTCTTCTGCATACACTCCATTTCTATCCAAGAAAGCAGCAAAGCCTTCACAGTCTCTCACCTTTACAGTCACGGGGTGGTGTTTCCTCCACATGTTCTTGCTCACATCCCAATACACTGTGGCTTCGGTGTAAGATGCAGTACCCTTTATTAATGTAACATGGTACACTTCATAGGTCAAGCCATTCCATGCCAGACATCTGGAAGCAGCCGCTGCCGGTAAATATCTGTCCTAGCCCTTCTCCAACCCGATGACTTCGCAGGCTAGTGTTGCCCTTGCCCCTTGTCTTTAATCACACCTCAACACACTCAGGGCCTCCAGATCCACAGGCCTGCATGGCCTACCTCCCACAGAATCCACCAGAGCACTTCTCCCTGCTCTCTTCTCCAACAAAACCTAGCTCCTCTCCTGTTTGGGCCTTATAATACCTCTGCCCCAGACTGGTCACTCCCAGAAGGCTTGTCACAGTTACATCAGATGGAAGATTTTGGCATGTTTTTTTACCTTTACAATACTCAATACAATGCCCCTGTCTTGCCCAGCAACAGATCATATTACATTCTCTGACAATCTCTCAGCAGAACAAAGTTAACACTTCACACACACACCCCTTGGTAACCCATATACACAATACACAGTCCACCTTCCTACAATAACTTAAGAATTATTTTGGTTAACAAGCTTTATTTTCCAGAATTGGTAAAGAGCAGATATCTCATGTTAACTCTTAATTTGTGTGTCTTATAGGATGCCGTTGGGTTCCAGGACACAGCTCTACAAATTGTCATCAATGCTTCATCTTTAGAATACCCAGATTATAACTCCCAACTTCCGGAGCCAATACAGTCCATAGTGGCTCTCTAATATGTCCATCAAATTAGCTTAACTATTTAGTTATAACTTGTCAAAAGCACTGTGTTGAGCCTACGTTTAGAATGTTGCAGTTTCTACAGGGACAAATTAAATGTATCTTATCTATATGAAAGCACCGAAATGTACCTGGTTCCTTGTTCATGATTTACTCTTTGACTTCCCGGCTTCTGACTCTTGGCTCTTCCTGTGGATAATCCCTGTCTCAACCCTTGTCCTTTCAACTTTATCAGCTACCAACTGTACGGTGTGTCTGGGTACTGCAACCTGGGAGCCGTCTGCAGCAAAACCCATCACCCCTTGCGGTGCTCTGGTGAACGCCAGGGGGTTCCTTAGACTCTGCATCCCGGGTGACAACTGTGCAGTTATTCCAGTGGGTCAGCTTCATTATATCATCGGTTTCACAAGACGTGTCATCCCTACTCTGGTGTTATCTGCCATGACCTTACCTGTAGTTTTGCAAAAATATTTTTTTAGATACAATAAAAGGTTCTCATTGTACAGTCATGGCCAAAAGTTTTAAGAATTGCACAAATATATTAAGTGACAATTACGTCAAATTTATGCAAAACATCAATATTTGCAATGTTTCCCTTTTTTTTAAGACTTCTGCAACTATCATGCTGTCAATCAACTTTTGGGCCAAATCCTGACCAATGCCAACCCATTATTTCATATGGTGCTCAGAGTTTTTCAGAATTTGTAGGTTATTCTTTGTCCACCCACCTGCTCAGGATTTACCACCAGTTCTCAATTGGATAAAGGTATGGGGAGTTTTTTTGCTATGGACCCAGATATTTCCTGAGTCGCTTAGCTATCACATTGGCTTTTTGGCACGGAGCTCCATCATGCCGGAAAAAGCATTGGTCTTGAACAAACTGTTCTTTGATGGTTGGAAGAAGTTGCTATGGGAGGATATTTTGGTACCATTCTATTCTTGGATGTGCTATTGGTCAGAATGGTGAGTGAGCCACTCCCTTGGATGAGAAGCACCCCCCCCCCCCACATGGTCTTTACTGTTAGCATGAGACAGGACCGATGGTAGCATCATCTTTCCTTCTCCATGCCCTGCACTTTTTTGCAGAATATCAGCATGTCTCTGATGGCTTTCTTGTAAAGAGGTGGCTTCTTTGCTATTCTCCAAAAGTCTTCCCCTCACTATGCATGTATGTTATGACTAGTGTTGAGCTTGAATATTCCAATGTCGAATGATTTTTGCGAATATTGGCAATTCAATAATTCACGAATATCTTGAATATGTCGGCAGATATTTGAGATTTCGAATATTCATGGTATGGCCATGTATTGTTTTTTCTCAATGCATGGTCATACCGCGAATATTCAAATTTACGAATATTGAATTGAAATCTATTTACATATTACATAGATACAGATATAAAAAGTATCCCCGCTTTACCTTTTACACCAAATAGAACATCTTATGTGCCTATGGTCCAAATTTGGACTTAACTCCTTATTGGTCAGACAGCCAAACTATAGGGGGTCCTATCCAGTGATTTCACCTCGGCTCAGCACATCTGGACCTATTTTACACATATACCAACTGTACATCCGTGGTATGTTGCTTACGGTTACTGTTTGAATATTAACACATAGAGGAATAAAAGCATATACATATGATCTTTGGATCATTCTCTTTTATTATATATTATTTCTATGTTTGTTTCTTCCTCTTTTTCTTCTTGTCCATCTGAATGTACTTTACAGTTCCATACAGTCATTCAATATGTGCATAGCCTGATGAAGCTGCTTAGGCGAAATATGTCGCGCAAGTACTGCACATTTTGACAACTACTGGAGCCTTATAGCACGGATGTGCTTTGGTTGCTCTTTATGTGATTTATGTATGTACAATAATTATGTGTGTTAATACATTATTATTATTCACCTGTTAGGTTTGAAAGGACCATTGGGCCCCCAGCAGGAGGTGAAAACTTATTGTTTGATTTATCTAATTTGTCTATCGTGTCTTTTTCAAATAAAATAGATTTTGTAAAAGAAGTTGCCATAGCACAGTGGTTCCCAAACTTTCCTTGCAGGGCCCCCTTTGCTATTTAGGAACATTATCGAGGCCCCCCTCCCTATTCAAACACATGTTAAGAATGAGGGCCGGCGCCCCCCTGGAATACCTTTGCCCCCCCAGGTTGGGAACCACTGCCATAGCGTGATGTCAAAACATTCCAATCAAAGTCCCATTTGAGGGGAATTTTCTATGTTCATTGAAATCTATTTGTTAAGTGTTAATAAAACCAATAAAACCCACAACCTTAGCTATATTTTATTTGTATCTACTAGGTATCATCTACCCGGGCCCAGAACCAAAATTGTAATGCAAAACACACACCAGAAAAGCTGCCACATACATATAACCAGATATCAAACTTCAAATGCTTTCCCTTTAATTGTAAATGACTTACTATATTTCAAAATAAAATATAAACATGATCTGGCATCATGACAAACAGTCGCTGACCTAAAGTGTCAGTTCTGCATGTTGCAAAGGTTTTTTTTTACACTTTTTGTTAACGCATATTTATCACGTAAGGGACAGATTGTAGGATTCTGGTTTCTCAGTGAAGCCTGTGGGCTATCACAGGTTCCATATGTGAAGTAATTATGTTCACTGGAGGAAAGAGTAAACGCCGTCAAATTGTATGATGGAGGAAAAAGTAACCCTATATTTATGCAGCCAATACTGAGCGGTACAGGGAAATGCAATATTACACTAGTATAAACTCCTAAAGGTGAAACACTTATTGGTCAAACATGGTTTTATTACACATATTTGGTTTTTGAAAGCAAAGATTCCAAACACACCTATTTTATGAACAATCTAATGGGGCATGGTTTTCTTGGTGAACCTTTACTGCCAATGATGTCAGGGGTACATCATGGCAAACAAAGGATTACAACAATGGAGTGTCACTCCTAACCATTGGACTTTACACACGTGGCACACTTTTTTTAAAGGCACGCTATGGGCGATCGCAGCAAAGCATATAAAATGCCACCCAAATTTTTTGCCCATTTGGAGGTGGCCATGACGATTCCGGCGTCCCAGGTGACAAGGTTACACAAGCCAAACATCACTTACCAATCTAGAACCTAAAAGCCAGAGGCTAAAGAGAGATCACTAGTGATGAGCGGAATAGGCAATATTCAAATTTGCGATATTTCTTAAATTTGAATATTCGCGAAAATGTCACTGCAATTGCGAAAATAATATTTGCATATCGAAAATCTTCTAAATGAATGATCACATGCTATATTTATTTTCACAATGCGAATATTATTTTCGCATAAACTGGCCATACCGCGAATATTCAAAATATTTGCAAATTCTAGAATGGACAATATTGCCAAAAATATTTGACATTTAAAATTTCGAGTTCAACACTAGAGATCTCAAAAACCTCAAACCACTACAATGGAGAAGCTAACAAAATGAAACCAAAAAGGTGAAACTGAGGGCCAAGGATAGCACAGATGTGAAGAAGAGAACTTGATGATACTGTTAGTCAGACTGGTGAAAGCTTGGGTTTAAGGTTCCCTACTACAGCTTTTTCACAGAGTTAAGCTATTTAATACCTTAACACTAAAAAACACCCAAAATGTAATTAGATTTTCGAACTGTTAGCCATCACTATGGTGGAAAAGCTTGCCACAATCCTAAAAAATATTTGAGTTCTGGCAATGACCATCCTTAGTCCTCAAAAGGTTGCCAGTCTACTGGGGGTAATTAAGGGCAATAACACATATGGTCACTCTAAGTTTCTAGAGAGAACGTGATAATGCATACATATTGTCTGAGTCACTGGGGCAGGCTCAGATGGGGGATGGACAGTCCCCTGGGACTTTTAAGGTGCAAGATCAACATGAGACTGGAAGTATAATAAAACAATATTTTTTTTCAAATCATAAGGATTTGCAAATGTATAATAGAAATGATTGATGTAAATATACCCGGAGTTGATGGAATTAGTGTTTACATATATTTTTCTGCATGTCTTTGTGAGGTATAGTCGTTGAGGCTCCGCAAGTTCCTGAGGAAGCTCCCGTTAGGAGGCAGAACTCGTCAAACCATTTTTTAGAGCAACAGGGACACACTGTCCAGGTAGACGTACCCTAATTTGATGATTAGGACCTACCAAGGACTTTGGATCGCCATAGACTATAGTTGGGGAACTGGTTTTCTTTTATTATCAACAAAACATATTTTCTATGAACTTGAAGGACTTTGTATGTGATTTGAATAAATTATTGTTTTATTATACTTCCAGTCTAGCATTGATCTTGCACCTTAAAAGTCCCAGGGGACTGGCCACCCCCCATCTGAGCCTGCTCCTGTGGCTCGGGCAACATATATGCTTTTTCGTATTACTTTTGTGATGTGGTGCCCTTGATAATTCTAATTGATGTCCTTTAGATTTTTGCTTTGTTTTGTTGAGAGCATGATAATGTCACTGACTTGTACTTTCCCAATACTTTTTGAGTCCAAAAGCTGCAGCAGTTTCTGAGCAGAGGTTAAAGATGGCTTTACAACTTTAGATTTTTTCTTCAATCAACTGCCAATTAGATTTTTTGTTTGATGTCATTGTCGAACATCATTTGTTCATTTAGCGAATGTAACATTAGATTTTTGTTCGTCCATCCTGATATCAAATGAAAATACATTCGAAATTAAAACGACCGATAACAATTCATCAACATGTTCGATTACCTTTCTAATGATTTTTTGTTGGAGGTCAAAAAATTTACACGTGTAAACCCCCCTTTGCTCGACAAGCCCACAGCCATTCTGAAGCCTGCCGAAGATGCGCGGGGGGGGGGGGCACCATTCACCTCCATGTTAAGGAGGTGGCATAGGTTTCCTGCCCCACATCAATGATGCCGGCAATGTGTAGAGGGGAGGATGTTGAAAACCAGCAACGTACAATATACTCTGCTTTGCTCCTACCGCGATGTAGAAAACGTATCGAGAGGGAGGTTAATATAGCTAATGATTATTTATTAACAGATCTTCCTTGTAATGGGGTCCTCGACAATGAGGGACAGGAAGATCCTTAGGTGAATTTAGATTCGCTCTAACCTTAACGCATGAAAACTAGTGTTGACTTATCAACTCCAAAATAAATGACGCTGAATTCTTACATTACCATTAGTCTACTGTGGAATACCAGTTCTGAACCCCTAACATAGGACCAGACCAATTCATAAAAGACAATTACGAAACCTAAATGATGTTTTTATTCATCAAACACTTTAAAGTGAATAACGGTTCCATATTTTCAGAAATGATTACTGAATCTGTTAACGTTTCCTGATAAAACAATTATATATGTCTAAATTGTATCGCTGTAAAACATTTCTGGATGTTCCACATTGATAATGTCAGTCCGCAGTGTAATGATCTCCCTCTTGTGGGCAGTGGAAGTAAACTACCGTGATGATGGTTTGAGAAAAATACTGCTGAAAATCCAAACAAACAAAATACACACACACACATATAAATATATTAAATTCTTTAAATCATGAAAACGTAACATCTTTGTCATCTGCAGACAATTCTTTAACATTGTAAGAATCAAGTAAAGAAACAAAATGTTCAGTACAATGTATGAAAAAATATGTCAGTATGAATTACGAAGTGTGGTAACCACAATTGTAACTACAAAAGAAGTGACTCATTAAATTATATAGATTATCATAACAGAATGGCAGTAGTTACAGTCTAAATTGCAATATCATATTATATATCATACGTCAAGGCATAGATTGTACTTTAATTGTATATAAACCAAACCTTGTGCATATTCTTAGAGTATCATGGAACATCACATATATTACCGTACCGTAGCTATATGTAGTGTTGAGCTCAAATATAGAAATTGTGACTATATTTGACGAATATCGTCTATTCGAGAATTCGCAAATTTCCTGAATATTGTGGATATTTGCAATTTTGAATTTTCGCGATATTATGCATTGGGAAGCTTATGGCCATGCATTGCGATTATATATTCACAATGCGAAAATAAATACCTCATTTTAAAGGTGATGTGATTATTACATATTATCACAATGCATGGCCATTCACTCAAATTGCGAAATATCGCAAATTTGAATATTGCCTGTGCCGCTCATCACTAGCTATAAGATGCACTAGAAAATCCCACATGAAGAAAAGACTAAGATTTAGAAGAAAAAAAGAATCAGAGACACAGCCATTCACATATAAAAATAATATACAGAATGTTCTAGCAAAGTAGTCAGGTCTGGTCCATGCAGTATTCACTCTATATTCCTCCAGCCAAGCCAAAGGGCCAGTAGCAGAAGGAAGAGCCTAGTCCCAGGAAAGTGTGCAAGGCTGAAACTTTAATATGCATCTACTGTAAGTGATCTTGACTAGAGATGGTCGAATTTTTTTTTTTAAATTCCACCATTTCGCCAATTTCGAGTTAATTGCAAAGCCCCTGAACATGGTATCAGCACCAAACTTGCTGGAGATGTAGAGAAGGGTTGGGGGTATACTACAAAAAAGAAAGTATGTCTCTAACACAAACGGTTTTTGCACAAATGAGGTTCAAAGTCAAGTCAAAATTTCGAAAATCTTAATTTCGACTTTATTTTTTAACTTAATTTATGCAAAAACCCCATGTGCTAGAGCAAAACTTTTTTTTTCAAATGTTCCCACAACCCTTCTCTACATCTCCAGCAATTTTGGTGATGATACCTTGTTCAGGGGCTTTTCAATCAGCTCAGCTCAATAAGCAAGTCGAAAAATTCGACCATCTCTTTTCTTGACAAGGGCCAGATTGTGATTTCTAGACAGGTTGGGTCAGGGAAACTTCAAAACAGAGGTTGTGTAGGATGCTCCTGCTATTCAGTGGTTAATACCAACTAAAAGTGGTGCAAGGGGGAGTTATTGGTCAACCAGGCTCTTTGGATAAAGCATAACTGAGCTTTTTCTTCCACAGAAGGAGGTCTGTAGCACAATTGTTGGAAAAACTAATACTGACTGTGACCAAGGTGTCAGGACACAGAATACGTCTGTTGTGTTTGGGGGGGGAGACACAGACCAATCAGAGTTTACATGCTGACCCCATTCATTTTTGAAAGCTCCAACAATGAAGAACAGAATATGAGCCTGGAAATATCCAACCTTTTCTATACGATCATGTTGGTGATTGACTATGTGTGTATTGTTTTCCTGGGGAAGTGGTTGAGAAAAGTCCAATATACATTAAAAAAAAAACAATACACAGAACTTAGAGGATGTGGAGGCCATTCATTAAAAATTAATTTACAATGTGTTTAATTTACCAGAAACAACAATCATTTTCATGGTGTTTTCAACAAAAAGTTATAATGAGCCGAGCCTACCAGAAACACAAATGTGTAGTCACAATTCAAGTTGACATCTTTGGCTTTCAGGAAGAGAGGATGAGATGGAAGGTGGTGGTTATTGTTGGGAAGTCCCCTTCCATAAGAACATCAGGAATCCAGATCTCTGGTGTCCTCTCTTTCCTTGAAAGAGTCTGTAGACTTTGGCTGGACTTACTAGTGAAATTGGTCACATGATCACCCCTCTCATATTTCCTTCTAATTCCCTCCCCCTTTCCACTGTGATTTCTTTCTTTACCTTCTCTTTCTTCTGTCATTTCTAGCTATTTTGGGGCAATCTTGATTGATGACATTAATTCCTCAAATGCTTATCTGGGTTCAATGTGCAACTTAAGGTAGGAATACACGTACAGTATAGAATTTTGCACAATTGACGATAGATTCGATACAGATGTTCAATATTTTGATCGTATATTGATTGTGCCTATATCGAATGTATACACTGTATTTTTGTTCGACCAATTGACATTTTGTTAAACTTTTTAACAAGAAATCGCTTCATTCAAATTTATTAGATCAAACAAAAATGATCGAATGAAAAGATGGTACATTCAATTTACATTCATTTTTTCCAAGAAAGATGAAAATTGACCAACAAGTCTGATCAACTTTTGAAAGATTTTTTGTTCAATATTGTTCACTTTTGTTCAATGTTGTTCGAACAAAACCCTTGTTCGGCTTTAGATTTTCATCCAAACGATTAAAAATCTATGAATCTATTGCCCAGAGCCCTGCTGGCATAAGCAATGAAGAGAAAGATAGATGAGCTGCCGTCTATCCCTTTCTCCGTGTCTGAGGAAACTGCAATCACTTTGCAGCTTCCACAGACACAGGCAGACAGAGAGGAGAGAAAGAGCAGAGCAGAGAAGACTGGGCAGCCTCCTGCCCTCCTCCTCCTGATCAGTGAAGAGGTGATGTGATGTGCTGTGTGTGTGTACTGGTGCTAGCTAATTTGATATTGCATTCTGTTTAAATTTGATATTGCATTCATGTAATATTGCATTAACCCAATTAATGTGAGCACTTTTATATATCAAATATTTTTTTCCTGATTTTCCTCCCAGTTTTTTAACAACTGGGTACACCCTATGGTCCTATGCGTCTTATAGTCCCAAAAATACGGTAATCCATCTTTGGTATACCTGTAAGCTAGGTATAACAGGAGAGTGTTTTCAATATTGATTTATTTGTTTAATAATGAACTGCTGGAGGAGTTCTTAAATCACTGCCAGCTGCTAGAATTTGAATCCCTGTCTATTGAAGAGTGCCTAAGTAGATCTTTTTGGCAAAAAAAATTATTATTACGAATTGTCAATTATAAAGTTCTCTAGTAGTGATGTTGCGAACTGTTGGCCTGAGAACTATTCGGGGCGAACATCGCATGTTCGCGTTCGTGCATTTTCGCAAACATATGGCGAGTTCGATTCGCCCCCCTATCTTTTAACATTGCAGAAACTTTGACCCCTGTGAGTCACAGTCCGCAGACATAATCCAGCCAATGAGAACCCCCACCTCACAGACCCTCACACCCCCTATAACTAGGGATGGACCGAACTGTTCGCCGGAGAACAGTTCGGCGGCGAACGAGCATGTTCGCCCATCCTCTCGCCGGTGGACAGTACGGGTGTTCGACCCGCCCCGTTCGCCGACGAGAAGAAGATCTAAATTCTTCCTCCGGTAGGATCAGAACCTGCGAGATCGTGCCGGAGGAAGAATCTTTTCACTACAAGACCAGGCATGCAGCCGGTCTTGTAGTGAAAAATCCGGCTTGGGGCAGGAAGTGACGTCAGTGACGTCACATCCTGCGCCCGTAACCAGGAACTATGCGTTCCAGGTTGCGGTCCAATTCAAATTCCCCACCTAGAGGCGGGGAATTTGAATGTGTCTCTACCTATAACATATCAAGTACAGGACGCCATTACACATTCTGCTGAAGAAGGAGAGAGTTAGGAGAGCTGCTGCTACTGCTATAGGGAAACCATTAGCTAGGGCTAATGTTCTGTGGGATCTACAGTCTTCACTGAATATCCCATCCATCCATCCATGGGGAATATC
>CM070038.1:13269530-13292864 GCA_036250615.1 Ptychadena robeensis | reverse complement strand
ACCACCAGGGAGGTTAAGGAGTGATTTTTGTTTGGTCAATTTACCATACAGGTCTGATTGGTGGATTTCTGGTATATGGTTGTCCTTCTGGAAGGTTCTGTTCTTTTTACAGAGGACCTCTGGAGCTCTGACAGAGTGACCATCCGGTTCTTGGTCACCTCCCTAAAGGTAGCCATACACGGGTCGTTTGTGACCCGATTTTCTTTCTGATTGACCGTTGTGCGTGCTCCGGCCAACCGGCCGGCGGTCCCTCGTCCCTCAGATGAAAATCGTGTGGGCCCATGGTGAGATAGACAGGGATATGCTGCATGTCGGCTTGCAAGGTGATCCGACGTGCCGGTAAATCCCTGGCAGTCCCAATCAAAGTAATGGCTTGCACACAAAGGGTGCCCGCCGATCAGCTGAGAGGCCGGCTGCAGCGGGATGACACCATACTGCTGAAGTCGATCTGTTGGAGAAGAATCGCCTCATCGCCCTTAAGACCCATCTCCCCCAATTGCTCAGTTTAGATGCCCAGTCAGCTCTAGGAAGTGTCCTGGTGATTTTGAACTTCTTCCACTGTGCTCATTGGGACCTTCAAAGCAGCCAAAATGTTACTATTAACATCTCCATAGTTGTGCCTCAAGATAATCCTCGGAGGTGTACAGAAAGTTAATTAAGAGATATAGATGAATTTGCATCTATATCTCTCTCTCTCCTGTCTGACACAGAAACAGCTGATCGGCAGAGGGAGAGCAGAGAAGAGGGAGAAGCTGTTGGCCCCCCTTCCTCCTGCCGATCACTGTAGAGTATCATGCTGTGCTGAGAGTGTACTGCTGCTAGTGACACCTACTGGCTGCATTGAATATTGCATTCATTGAATTCATTGCATTAACCCAATTGATGTGAAAACGTATTAAATCTTTTTTTTCTAGTTTTCCTGCCCTAAAAACTTTGTGCGTCTTATGGTCCGGTGTCTCTTATAGTCCGAAAAATATGGTATGTGTTTTTTTTTGGTTACCTTGTTCGGATAACCGTGAAGGAAGTCCTCACATTTCCAGTGTGGATGTGTGGACTGTGGATGTGCAGGGGGCACAATATTTTAACATAAGGAATTGACAGGTGTGAATTTACCACAGATGGACTCCAATTAAGTTCAAAAACATCTCAAGGATGATGATATCCAAGGCTTGTGGATGTGCAGAGGGCACAAAATTTAAACAGAAGGAATTGGACCACCAGGGAGGTTAAAGGGACGTTTTAATTTTGTAGAAGAAAACTATATTTATCTTGCCTTAAATGCAGAAAGAAAAATGAAATTGTTATAATACATTAAGTTTGACAAAGTAAAATCAATTGACTTTTACATATATAGAGGGAAGTGAATGGTTCTCAAGTGCATACTATTATGCATTAAAGAGCAAATATAAATTTGATTAGGGATTGCTTTAACTACATTTTCACAATATAATGATAAAATAAAGTGCCCTTTCAGTTAGTACTTGTATCGGTGTTTTAAATAACAAAAAAGGAAATGTGCTTTTTATATATATTTTTTACAGCATGGATTAGCATTTAATTTCAATCATCTAAACAATGATGTTCCAGTTGGTGTCTCAGAGATTGAGGATTTTATTAATATTCGTGATATGCATTTGCGTTGCCTCTGGGTGCTCTGAAAAGCCACTTAAACTGCACTTAAAGCAGCACTACAGGACCAAATTGATGTGCATCAGCCATTTACAATGAAACTTGATTATTATAAAGGCATACATATTTGCATAATTACATGCTTGATTTTTGTTATAATGCTGCATCCACCACAAAATGTTTCTTCCAATTTCATCAAAGCCCCATCTGCTGTACTGTTTACTGAACTACAGTAAAATATAAGATCTGTGGAAGATCTTTAAAGTGTGAACACAAAGGAAAAAGCCTGAGCTGGAAAAGGCTTATTTCATGTGATGATGTACGGAACTGCCTTTCAAATGGAAGCCATTGCCGAGTCATCACATACATCACAAATCCAAATTAAACAAGGGGTTCATTCCCTATAGCAGAAGGAGACGTGTGTGTCAGTCTTGGTTTGCTCATTATCCAGATGTGCTCTCGGAACTGATGGTGTATAACAAAGCACTGTAACCGACGTGTTGGGTTTAGTCAATGAAAGAAATGGAAACCTTTTGTGGGTTGTGCGCAACAAAGCTTGGGAAACAGGATCGGTTAGCTAGCTGACAGAAAGAAGAAGAATCTCATCCTCTTATGTAGAAATCTATAAAGGAATTTCCGTAAAGTTGTGTAAACCTTCAATTGCTTTTGTATTTGTTAAGAAAAAACTTTAAGCAAGATCCTGTTTGCAGCATGGGCCCTGAGAGGATCTTCCCTAATAAGACTGAGGAGCTGGGGGACCCTCAGCATGCTGGACCTGGAGGCTGAAGTGCAGGAGAAAAGGAGGATGATGAGGAAGCCCAGAGTGGATAGTAGAGATGATCGAATTATTTTTAAAAAATTAGAAAATTTCGAGTTAATTGCAAAGCCCCTGAGCATATCATCACCAAACTTACTGGAGATTTACAGAAGGGTTGGGGGTATACTACAAAAAAAGTATGACTCTCACACAAACAGTTTTTGCATAAGTTAAGTTCAAAGTGAATTCCAAATTTCAAAATTTCGCAATCAGCTCACATAGTCAGCTAGTCGAAAAATTCAACCATCTCTAGTGGATACCAATACAAAACACAGCCTAGACTGAGGTTGATCTACAGGAGAGGTGTCAGGTGATGCTGCTTCACCTGCCTGACCCACCAGTGGACAATGAGGATGAGGAAAGTGCTACCACACACAACCCTATTCCTATTAAAGAAGTCTGCCGTCTGTCTGTTCGCGGACAGATTCTGAATCTGAAAAACAGGATGTGACGCACTAGAAGTGGCGATAATAGGGCGGAATGCGAAAAAAAAATTACTTACTTGTAATGATTAAATTAAGAAGATCCCTCACAGCCCCTTCCTCTCGCTGATGATGCAGTACGTGAGGGAGGGCAGAAGAGAAATATACGTAAAGCTCTAAAGAGTCCAGACTTTGTGGTGTCTAGTTTCCTCTCCCTTCTATCCTTCCCTAACTGGGGCTTTAATTCAGCAACATAAAGTCTATGTGAGATGTATTAAAAAGTCTTAATTGTTTATAAGGACTTAACATCATAGAGGTCAATAATGGAGCTCCCATACATGGAGTTTTATGATGTAAAAAGTATGAAGACAAAAACTAAAAACATATACATTGAATCATAACAATAAGTCTGACTTACATATATAATACATTACATTATATTATACATTGTAATATATTTATTATGTAATGTGTAATATTGACTGTGTTTCAGTCTCTAGATGAATGTAATAGACTCCCTGAGGAAGCCTTCATTAAGGCGAAACACGGTGGAGCAAATATACCAAAGGTTCACTAGAATTTCTTAAGTGTAAACCAGACTGCTGTTGCTTATTATTGTTATGACACAATGTATATGTTTTGATGTTTATGTTTTTTTCTTCATACTTTTTACATCATGAAACTCCATGTATGGGGAGCTCCATGATTGACCTCTATGATCTTAAGTCCTAAGAAAATAAAGACTTTTTGCCTCCCTAGCGTTATGGGCTTTTTGCGCCATTTTTTATGGCACGAAAAGCCGTTTCCTGGGCGATTGCGGTGAAGTAAACAATGAAACTGCACCCATACTGGCTTTGGGCATAACGCTAGGGAGGTTAATATATTTCCCATTGACTTTATGTTGCTGAGTTGAAGCCCAAGTCAGGGAAGGATAGAAGGGAGAAGAAACTAGAGACCACGATGTCTAGACTATAACCCTTTAGAGCTTTGTGTATGTGTCAATTTAGGGGTGCAACTAGCTCAAGACGACAGCAGGTGTTATCTCTCTATCACTGAGAGAGGTTGTATAAATCTCTGAGAAAGTTTTTCCCCATAGAAAACCATTATAAACTTCCTCCAGTACTGATATTGCCACCCCTGGAAAACTAGCAGATCAATGTAGAATCATATGATTTCAGAGAACAGCAAGTATTTTTTTTTTAAGGATTGTGGAGTTCTACCATCACATCACATCACAATTTTTATTTCATATATATATAATCATATCAAAAAATAAAGGTAACACTTAAACAACACAATGTTACTACAACTTGCACATGATGTTGTGTAAATGGTATAGTCAACAGGTGAAAATGATTGGCAATTGGCTCGACATCCCCAATAAAGGAGTGGTTCTGCAGGTGGCTACCTCTGCCTTTGTTCAAGGAGGAACAGGAGAAGCACTGCCAGAGCTCTGCAAAATGACCTCCAGCAAATGTGCATGTGTCTGCTCCAACATTCTGAAACAGACTCCATAAGGGTGGTATGAGGGCTTGACATCCACAGATATGGGTTGTGCTTACAGCCGTTTGGAATTTGCTAGAGAATACCAAGATTGGCAAAATCACCACTGGCACCATGTGGTCTTTACAGATGAAATCAGGTTCACACTGAGCAAATGTGACAGATGTCTGGAGTCGGGAAAGATGTTCTGCCAGCATCCTCCAGCATGACCGGTTTGGCAGTGGGTCAGTAATGGTGTGGGTGGCATTTCCTTGGGGGGCCGCACAGACCTCCATCTGCTCACCAGACATAGCCTGACTGCCATTAGGTACCAAGAGGAGATCCTCAGACCCCTTGTGAGACCATATTTGTGTGTGGTTGGTCCTCCTAATGCAAGACAATGCTAGACCTCATGTGGCTGGTGTGGTAGCTGTTCCTGCAAGGCGCAGGCATTGATGCTATGGATTGGCCTACTTATTCCCTAGACCTGAATCCAATTGAGCACATCTGGGACATCATGTCTCGCTCCATCCACCAATGCCACATTACACCCAGACTGTCCAGGAGTTGGGGGATATGTTAGTCCAGGTGTGGGAGGAGATCCCTTAGGAGATCATCCGCCACCTCATTAGGAGCATGCCCAGGCATTGTAGGGAGGTCATACAGGGACATGGAGGCCACACACAATAACAAGCCTCATTTTGTCTTGTTCTAAGTACATTACATCAAAGTGAAATAACCAATACCAATGAAATAACCTATTTGGTTCTAAATGATGCAGACATGTTTCCATAAAACACAATTTACCTGTCAGTTGTTCTAACTGTACAATGGATTTTCCTTTGCTGTCTACACTGTAGTTTTCTTTTCACCCCTTGTTGGGAAATATTAATTGCCCCTACAGAGTTTCTGTGGACCCAGTGGCGTCCACTTTTTTCACATTCCCTAATGGCCAAGGTAAGTAAACATTCAAATACAAAATGTCACAAGATGAAACACGTAACTGAAGTTGCTGATGGATCTTAGCTTTCTATTAAATGCAAAAAGAATTGTTAACATATTCTTGATAGTATCTGCACATTAACTCGGTGTAAGTTTTCTTCTGCTAAAATTCATGGTACAAGGAGCAGATTAAATATTATGCATGAAAAATGTGACAAGTCGGGAAATAAGATCTGGCATTTGCTCATCATTATTCTGTTGCATACCTTGCTTCCCATAGGGAATATTTAAATATCGAGTCTGTAGCATTCGGCAGACCTACAACCTAACATGCCATTAATTCTAACTTAAAGGGGACCAGTTGTGTTTAATCATTTATATAGATTGTGTATTTCTCTGGTGTAGACTTCCCCAGCCCACAAACAAATGTTTAAATGTTTTACATATCCCCTTACATATCCCTTAATTATTTCTGCAGTACTTAACCATTATTAACCTCCTGCACATTACAGACATTTTATATATGTCAATAACAATCTGTTTTTATTTCCTGCCAGCTGTTGCCCCCCTGCACACCCCTAGAGATGGTCGAATTTATTTTCAAAAATGCGACCATTTAGACGATTTTTAGTTAATTGCAAAGCCCCTGAATATGGTATCATCACTAAATGCTGTGTGCTGGAGATGTAGAGAAGGATTTTATTAGGGGTATATTACAAAGAAAAAAGTGTGTCTCTAACACAAAACGTTTTTGCACAAATTAAGTTCAAAGGCAAGTAAAAATTTCAAAAATTGGAATTTCGACGTAGATTTTGAACTTAATTTTTGCAAAAGATGCATGTGCTAGAGCAACACTTTTTCTTTTCAAATGTTTCCACAACCCTTTTCTACATCTCCAGTAAGTTTGGTGATGATACCATGTTCAGGGACTTTGCAATCAGCTCACAAAGTCAGCAAGTTGAAAAATTCTACCATCTCTACACACCCCCGGCATCGACTATGATTATGGGGATGTGAGGACCCAGGACACCATCTCCTGTATTACAATACAGGCATATGGGGAGGACAGCCCTCCACCTTGCCGTCATCATCACTGACATGATGGAGGTTGGTCCAGTGACAAGTGCACAGAACGCTGACACTGAAAGACGACACAGGCACATCAGGAGCAGGTAAGCTAGTCAGTGTAGCTCGGAGTAACCCCTATTGGTAAATTTATCAACCGGGTAGGGCCCCCCGGTCTCTAGTGAAAAATCAGGTAAATACAGAACTGCGCGTTTCAGATACCTGATGTTACGTCGCAGACGCCACATCAGTGTTTTCCTGATTTAAATTCCCGGTGAACAGGCAAGGAATGCGAAGTTCCCCTCGAACAGGTGGGCATCGGGCTTTTCGCCAACGGACGCGGCTGATGTTCAGACATCACTGCTAGAGATGGTCGAATTTCTTATAAAAAATTCCACCATTTCGACGATTTCAAGTTAATTGCAAAGCCCCTAAGCATGGTATCATCACCAAACATGCTGGAGATGTAGAGAAGGGTTAGGGATATACAACAACAAAAAAAGTATTGCTCTAACTCAAATAATTTTTGCAAAAATTAAGTTCAAAATCTAAAAAAATTTAGAAAATCTTTCATTTTTAATTTAATGTATGCAAAAACTACATGTGATAGAGCAAACAACTTTTCCCAATGTTCCCACAACCCTTTATGTACATCTCCAGCAATTTTGCTGATGATATCATTTTCAGAGGCTTTGCAATCAGCTCACAAAGTCAGCTAGTCGAAAAATAAGACTCTCTTATCACTACCAATAACACCTATTTTCCCCCTAGGAGCGCACATTCTCTCCACAGTATTGATGCATGAATAATGAAGCCACCCTTGGTCTGAGATAACATTATAACTTTATGCATAAAAGCTGATCACTGTAAGCCCTGCTGTAAGTAGTTACTGTTGCACATATAGTTGCAGATTCAACATTTGAAGCTCACATGTTTGTTTTACGGACATCAAGTTCTCCTATCAAAAGTTCTTCTGGAAGAGAACCCTTACACATGTTCAATTTGACCAGTTGATTATTTAGCATTGCTCTCATTGTCTGATCTTTTTGTTGTGCACACAGGAAGCAGAAATGTGACGTGATCACATGACTATAATAATTGAATCAGCAGAGATCAACCTAATTGTTCATGTTTTCCTCGGTGAAGATGCCATTGCTTGTTTTTTTTTCCATGGGTGGTTTAGTCCAGGTTCACAAGTACAAAAATCTTTCCCTTTCATTAAAGGCCCATGCTTTTCATTAGAGGCATCAGTCATGACATTTTAACATGTTTATTTGGTGCAAATCCTCTGAACATGGCATCATCACCAACTGATGGAGATGGAGAAAAGAATTGTAGGAAACATTAACCTCTCTGGCGTTACTGGCTTTTTGGGCCACCGTACGGGAGATCGGGGTGATTCCCAACCCCCCCCCCCCCCCCCCCCCCCCCCCCCCCCCCCCCCGCCTCTCTACACAACTCTAACTGATGCCGGCAATGTGGGCTGGGAACAGTGGCTCCGCATCCATTAACATGGAGGTCTATGTCGCTTGTCCTCTCCCTTTCGGCGTCACCGATGATGCTGCAGGCTCGGAAGGAATCCGTGAGACTGCGGTGATGCCTGATCCCTGCACAGGCAAAGTTTGTTCTAAGAACAAACTGTGATCATACTGAGTTTGGGCATAACTTTGGAAGGTTAAAAAAACTATTTTTCTGGCACATGTAGTTTTTGCATAAATTAAGACCAAAGTTAAGTTGAATTTAACATTTTTTTTACTTAATTTATGCAAAAACTACATGTACTAGAGCAATAACAATTGTTCTCACAACCCTTCTGTACAATTTTGCTGATGATACCATGCGCAGGGGCTTTGCATTTAACTCCCAAAGTCAGCAAGTCGAGACTTTAAAAAACATTTGACCATCCACATGTGTGTTGATTCTCGTCACACATGTTGCCTTGTGCCTTCCTTCACCAGACATATGGCTGCCTGCCTACACACTGAGAAGCACATTGTATGCATTGTGATGATGAGGTTAGGAACATTTCTTATATCTTTTGTGAAGGATGATAATGTATATATCCCACACAATGCAACCACGCTGCATGTACTCTTGTACCGCACATATACCTGCACCAATATGTGTATGAATAGGTGACATGCCAGTGCATGTGTGACTTCAGCCTGAAAGACTGCTATCATTCATAGTATCTATATTTAATCTACAGCCGGCTATGATCTTTTTAATCTAGCATGTCATGAGCATGTAATAATAAAAGATAGAAGATCTGATTGCTTCTCAAACAGAAATTGTGCCACCATCCATGCAACAACTATACACAAAAGGAAAGTCCAAGTCTATTTCAGAAAATTTTATTCATTATAAAAGACTAATATCAGTCATAAAACCTCAGGTTTCTATAGAACAGACTAGAAGTCCAAATTGCAACCTAAAGCCCTGAGAAAGAGGGACTGCTGAGCCCCCATAGGATTTATTTTCATTTGTATTTACTCAATAATAAAACCCTGGACTACACTGTGGATTAGTGCTTTTGCTTTCTGTATCTTCTCTCATACCCAAAAGGTAAGAAACTCCGGGGACTTTAATGGCATCAAGCCTTCGGATGTAATAGTCCTGACACAATACAAGGCATCCTGGCCTCAGGTTTTTAACATGATTGTGTTGTGCATCTTGTAACACAAATATAGTTATTAGTGCCACTAATGTCCTAAGAATCCCACATCTTTGCAATTGTCTAAGGTGAACATTAAAAATAAATGATACATTATACATTGTGTCTGTGATAGAAAATAGTCTCATGACATTTGGAAGAATATCCTTTTAAAAAAACAAAACAATGACCCTGTCATAGGGATGTGCAGGAACATTGTTGTACTCCTTCAGTTGTTGCTATAGTAAAGAAATTGGAGGAATATCTGTAGCACTTAGATTTCTACCAGACAACGGCGGACACCGTTTGTGTTTCTCAATGGGGACACTGGTCCCCATTGAAACTAACATCATTAGCCAGAGATTTACAGACATGTCCGTTCTCAGACCGACAGAGCTTTGACGTGGCAGGGATCTGTCACCACATGTGGGCACCCACGATTGGCGCCCACGATTGGTGGCAGATTTTTCCGCCGACCGACGGCCGCGGGCGCGCATAATTGGCCGCCGCTCGTTGCGTGTGTAGGGACCTTTACACTTTTAATTTGGCTGCAAGATCAATCTTATCCATTACGGTCCGTAACTCTCAGACAAAGGGTGCGCAACCGATTCTCTGCACAACCGGCCGCGCGTGATGACGTTATCACATGCGGTCGATCTACCAGCAGCACATCTAAACTTGAGTGGGGGCTTATGGTAGAGTTCTATAGATGGTCATCTGAAAGGTCAACTGCAATGTTGAGAATAGTTACAAATATTTTGCAACTATAACCGCCCTAGCGTTAGGGACGGCACCATCTTGTCCAGCGCTGCTACTCTCACTATTGCACTGATCGAGATGGTGCCGTCCAGTGAAGATCAGGGGCACCAACAGGGCATACTTACTGTTTTGCGCTTTCCCAGTGTCCCCGATGTGACATGCTGGCTGCTGGAGCGCGGCTCATATTCCCCCCCCCCCCTCTGAGTGACGTGATGATGTCACATCAGGGAGGCGGCGGGAAATTTGAAAGTGAATAGCACGAAAGCAGTTTTCTATGTAGAAAACTGCTTTCAATGTGCTGTAAATGTGTAATAAATCTCACCAAAATCAAGTCTCTGGTGCCCCAGATGTGCCCATTTGCAGTAACCCTCTCTTCCCTGGTGTGATTTTACCACATCCATCACACCAGGTTAGAAAGAGTTAACTGCAAATGGGCACATCTGGGAATCTGGAAATTTATCATACAAAAGAAGTATATTAGAGGTTATATCATTCAAATGACACCTTGGATTGAATTTATCTTTGTGCCCTGATTTTTGTGTTTTCTCATTAATTTTATTATAAAATACATTTTAATTTTATTATAAAATACATTTTACATAATTGTTTGTTTCAAACATTATTATATTCAGGATGTCTATAAGACCCTTGTATGGACAGATTTTGGGAAGTTACAGGCCTACAACATAAAGAAACATTTACCATTGAAGTCTATGGTGCGCTTTTCATACAGAAATCTGGACCTCAGCAGTGCGCTAGGGAGGTTAAGCTGCTGTGTTGGATGTCGACTGTATCCTGCGCTCTTCAAAAAATACTTTTTTATCTACATGAAATGGTGTGGACCTTCTCTCCTCAGGGTGATATGGAAATCTTATGGCACATCGATAAAAATATAAGACCAGAGGAGTATGGGAGTATGAGGGAACCCAATTTGGGAATTGCAATTCTCGTAAAGCCTGATTCATCTGGGAGTCCTGCTCAAGAAAAAAGTGAAGGTGCGAAAGTCCATGTATCCTGTTCATTTTCTATTCTTCAAGTGACTACATTTAAATATAAGATGGCCTAATCTTATCCTAATAGGTCATAAGTGCCAACATCCTGATTAATATACATACAATAAAAACAAGACAGACTATTGTGTCTTTGAAAGATCTCCCCTCTCCATAAAGGAGTATGGGACTAGGGGACTTTACCAACACATAGTCATAAAAATTCACAGAATGGTATATGAATGAATTATGGTATACAAACATGTATTTAAAGCAAAACAATGCTAAGGTGCTTATCATGTGTACAACATTATGTCAAATATAAAAAGAAATGATGATGAAGTTGTCTTGCTAATCCTCAATTTGTTTCGCCATCATAGGCCTCTTCAGGAAGTTTATTTCAACATAACTCTTTTTGCTGGGTGACAACTTGCGATTCTTCATCTTCAACTGAAAATGTTTTGCTGCCTTCACGTACGTCACTTCAGGTTTTCGTGTGGACCTTGGAAGGAGACTTCAGACTGGATACAGCGCAGGTAGCAGTAAATTGCCTCTACGTGGTAATATCTACTCTCTGCCAGTGTGCCCAGCTAGTTAAATGGCATTTGTTACTCCAATCTGCTGCAAGTTTCATGTAACTATTCCATCCTACCATTCTTCTTGAAGCTTCTTCTACCGTAGTTAGCACGCCACACTTCTTACAAATTACAAGTCAGGGTCATCTTAGGGCAGCGGCTCTGGTGGCTGGTTGTCTTCAAATGACTACACCCTAAAGAGAGAGAATTGAGTTATAATTAGAGATGGTCGAATTCTTCAACTAGCTGACTTTGTGAGCTGATTGCAAAGCCTCTGAACATGGTATCATCACCAAAATGGCGATATAGAGAAGGGCTGTGGGAACACTGGGGAAAAAAGTTTTGCTTTAGCACAGTTTTTGCATAAATTATATTCAAATTCAAAGTTAAAATTTCAATTTCAAATTGGCTTTCTACAGTACTTAAAGTAAAAAGGTATTTTTCATTTAAATAATAAATATATTACATGTTTAATGTTATTATAAAAAGCAGAGATTACTACTGGTGACAAAATTTGTTTATGGGAAATGTTGTTTCTGCCAAGAAAGGGTAGAATGGCTCTTCTCACTCAGGTGATCTATTCCTGCTTAGATTTTATGAAACATAGAATACCCTGACAGTGTTATTGTTTTGGAAGATAGTACATAATCACAACGACAACCTGGGGACTTTACAAACAAAAAGTATTATTGAAACGGAAAGTGAAGCCTCTCACTCTAAATTTATTTTCATTAACAGTACAACTTTTGGAATCATCTTGAATAGGTGAGTGCCACGTGGCACCAGCCAGCCACAAATATGACACCGGATGAAATATGTTTATGGGTTTATGAGCAAGTAAAGAATATACATACCAACTTGATCGGGTCTTAAGGGAAACATGTCAGCAAGTGGGGAACAATGATGCTGTCAATGGTTATTTATGCAGAAGAAGCTGTTAGTGGGATGGATACCTTATGGCGCTCAGAAAGTAAATGTATAACTCATTTTCTGGAGAAGACAAAACGTCCTGCAGTATGTAACAACGTGCAGCTGATGTACTTCATTGGCCAAGTTCCAATCTATGTAGAATATGCATGATAATCTCTACTCTGAAGCGTTATCTCTGGCACTATAAGGCTGGCCATACATGGGTCGATTTTTTTATAAGTTTGAGCATGTTCACGGGGATCAATTGCATCCAGCCTTGGTCAAACAGGGAACCAACAAAGTATCGAACGAAAATTATTGCACAAAAGTGCTGCACATTGATTCTCTGTTCAAACGATGAAGCTCGAGCTGGTGACACCATCGAGTTGTGCTCCATGGTTCATCGATTTATCATGGGTATTGACCCATGTATGGCAACCTTTACCAGTCCTACTGAGCTAACCTGTAAATTTAACAACACCTTACATAAGTGGTTCCCAAACTGGAGGGCGGGCCCCCCTGGGGGGTGCGAAGGTTTTCTAGGGGGGTGCGGGCCCTCATTCTTAAGCTGTATTTGAATAGGGAGGGGGGGGGCGTGATCATGTTCCTAAAAAGAAGGAAGGGGGGTCTTGCAAGGAAAGTTTGGGAACCACTTTTTGTCACCAGGGCAGAATTTGTGTTACCATGGGTCAAGAAAAAGAGAGAGGAGCAGCAAGAATTAATGCTTTTGGGGTTATATATCCTCTAGGTGCCCTATACCATGACAATATGTACAGCTTCTACAGTTGCTTCTTCTTGCTCTTGTAGAAAGTGAAGGCTCTGGTAATTTAGAATGATTATATCAGACAGTAGTAGATATGTATAAAAAGAACAAATGATTTACTCAAACAGATACTCCAATTCCAAATACTATAATGATTGTCCATCTCTAGCACCCCTTTAGGTGTCTGATGAAAATGAACTTTATGGCGGTAACACACATCTCTGCTGCAGTGTCACAGTAACAAAATACATATTCAATGCACATCGCTTTGCCATTAATTTTACTGGCAAACCAACACACCGAAGGCAACACAACTGTTATGCATATTTAACCCTCTGGTGTCTGGTTCACAGGGACAATAGGGGTAGAAATAATCTAAAAAGATTCTAGTGTCATTAATGACGATGGGGAAGTGAGGACTTGGCTCCCTTTGCCTGTCAGATAATAGGCATGTTCTGCCCATGTCCCCAGTGTTACTGATGATGTCAGAGACAGGCTATGCTTGTATCTTCTGACTTGCAACGGCATCCTAAGAAGTTCCCAGGAAGAATTGATCCCTGACCAGCATCTCTGGAGGATGTCACAGGATCACCTGGAGCAGGTAAGCTACCCCGAGCAACACTCAGGGCTACCAATTTTTGCAATAGAAATTCTTCCAAGGTCAAGAAGGTTGAAGAGCAACGTATATGACACATTTATGTATTTTTTTCCTATTTTTTTCTACTCTGCTATGATTGTCTGCTATACCATAAAGTATGTTTATGTCAAACGCTAGGCAAACCAAAAAATACATAATATCAATGTATCACCAGGAAGCTGTATTCATAATTAAAATCCCCTATTATATAAACAACATACTCTCACCCCCTTCTTTAGTACTTCTACCCGAATCCTATTGCTTCTTTTTTCTGGCAGACCAAAACCCCACCCATGCGCAGAAGCATGTACTGGGATCTCTGGCTGCAAAGAACACTGGGACTGGGATCACCAAGGCAGTGACCGCTTGCTTGCCATGTCATTATTTTGCCTGGAAGATAGGGGATGTCATCAGAGGATGGATATTGAAAACTGAAGTTTTGGAGGACAGTTTTTCTAAATCTGATTTAATGTTGTTTTTTTCCACAATGTGCTATGCTGACAGCTTTCTTCCCATTTCTCCTTCTGACCAGAAGATAGGGTATGCACGTGAAGCGATGTCATCAGACTATGGGTATTGAAGATTTTTTTTTTCGATGAAAATCTATTTCTTATTCATACTGGTGTAATGTTCAGGGGTGCACATAACTTTTTTAGTGAGCTCCTCAGATGAGTACCAGGAGACGGGGTTTGGTTCTCACCCCATATGAAGGGTGGTCTGCTTCACTGTCTCCCTTACTGTCCTCTGCGTCAGCCTCCTGCATGGTAGATTCTGCTGCAGATGGACCTCCCTGTTCCTGATTGAGCCTCTGATTAGCTGTCTCCATACACAGGTCACCAGCTGGCTTTGGGTCACATGTAACTCTCACAGTACAACATGTTTGAACCCCCAGATCTCATACCTCAGTAGTGTGACCCTGACATTTCCTGGGTTAGTAACTAACCCCTAAGACTACCAGCAGTCCAAATCTCAACCTTTCATAGTCATATTTTAGCTGTCACACAGTGCTTTTCTCTTGCCAGATTTCACCCTTACAAATGCTTACTCTGACTTTCATCCCCCAGATCTCCAACGGCCTTCTTATTTTTTTATTATTATTATTAATTTACCCCACCCCTAACTGCAATCTTTCATAGTTATTTCTGTTTTCCTGCAGTTTTCCAAGTGACATAAATTGTATACATGTAACATTTAGCTGTGGCCGCCCAGACACGGAGCGCCTCCAAGTTGTTAGTACGCATATGAGCTTTGTAACAATAATGCAGGTACGCAGAGCTAGGTTTTGGCCCCTTCCCAGTACCAGAGTACCACTTATCTGCACCCCTGGTAATGTTGTCTTTACCACCAAGTGCCATCCAAGAGAAACGTGCGCCATAGGTGCTTTAACACCACCACATTGGAATCCAGTATGATTACCTCTATCAGCCCCTGAACAAAGATTTCTGATGGCACTTCCTGACTTGATGAGGAGACTCTACAACCCTGCATACAACAGGGATGTAAATAAATAAAACTAACATAGAGAATTACATTCAAGTTAACTTTACAGTAATTATTCAAATGCCAGATATGAATGCTTAGTATGAAGTAACTTTCCTTCTTTCGTTCACACCAATCATTATTGGGTCTTTACTCATCATAACCTGCATTGCCAATAAAAAGCAGGTTAAGGATATAACTCTAAGAAATGAATGCAACAGTGGCTATTCCTGCAAGACATAGATTACCATATGGTGTGTATTTTGCCTTCATTGTGTTTGAAAATCCTCATGATAATTGCAAATTTGTTGGTCATAAAATTCAAAATAATGCTGCCTATATTTTTCTCCATTTCGTATTATCATAACTTAATTTCCAAGAAGCATTGTGAATAATTCCATAGTAAACAATGAACTTGGCTATGACCAAAATGAAAATTCAGGGAGCAAAAAAATACACAAAGCAGTGATTGTTAAGACAGGAGGCTGGCAGAATTCTATCCTGTAAATCACTCCACGGTCTTAAGGGAGTTTATAATTTATCACTTTTAATTCACTGTGAGTTTAGTGAACACTTGAATTGGAGCACTGGGGAGGAGAAAAATTGCTGTTATATTTCTTCATTACCGTAGCGCTCCGGAATGGAAAACAAAAAGAAAACTGACTGGTAGAGAATGTGGTAAATACAAATTCAGATAAGTGACATCATTAGCCGTAATGGAGAAAAATGTAAATAAAACTTACACTCTTATTACGAAAAAACCCTGGTGTGTGATGGGCAATAATTTTTTAAAAGGGGAACGCATGCTCTAATGTGTTTACGGCTTAGACAATGCAGCGCAATTGCCACCTTTTCGCAAAAATTCATATGCTGATTTACAGTCATTAAGTGAAAAAGGAACGCGGAACATAGTTTCTGCAAAAAGCTATTGATTTGTTGCATGGAGAGCACGTCGCACATTATTAAAAATATATGCAATCGGCAAATGAGAAAAAAAAAATTCTAGCTTCCAGGCTTTAAACTAATTCCTGGAGAAAATCAAACTTGCAAATTACGCAGATAATACCTTCAATAAAATATTTATTGTAGCACAATATGTTGTTAATCATTTTCACTTCTACTTAGCAAGGTACCATGCAAATGAAACATTAACCACGGCAGAATATAAAGTAGTCTAACATCCTACAACTTGTTTGTAAGCATACCAAGTAGCTTTGGAGCTGAGCTTGGTAATGGGAATGGATTTCATTAACGCCAACGCAGCTACTGCTTATAATATATACCAAAGATGTCACCCAACATGATGACTCCACAAGTGCAGTGCATACCACTGGCATGGTATCTTGTTAACCAAATTTAAACTGAATACTGCCAATACTGCCATGTCTGTACTTATAACGGCAAGTTTCTACAATATCTTTGGTGAACCCCAATTCATTTTCAATAGGCATGTCACAATGGAGGCTTGATGTATGATGCAGCCAATGACAGTCAGTGGACACATTGTATGTCAGCCTATTAATTTAAAAGGGCTGCTGCATAGTGCAGCTGATAACAGGTCCTTAAGGGAGCGCAAAGGGGGGGGGGGGCTTGCGCTTGTTGGATGCGCTAACGTCAGCACATCTAAGCACAAAGTGTGGTCCTAGCCTTATACTCACAAAGTGTTGCATTGCATTTCTTAGAATTGGGAGTTTGCAACATGTGCATTATGTGCATTAACACCCCCAGTAAAAATGAATTAGGGCGTGCCAAAAACTTGCTTTTTCTGCATTTATGAAAAGACTCAGTGGAGATTCAGCCTAACAGTGTGGTTGGTTAAACATCTTGACAATCTGAGTGTGCACAACATCTTGTCTTTTATGCCCATGTAACTGGTGCTGCACTTTCCATAAAAATGTATATACTATGCCTTTAAGAAAATAGCCATAAGCTTTGGCCCAGCCTACTGGGAGTTGTTGAATTCCCAGTGAGGTTATAAAAGGAATTTTTTCAAGGGTCCTTTAGCCATCTTCTGTAGTGACCTGCACTGGCAGTTTTTCAAGGGGACATCAGTCCAGTGGGAGCAGACAGGCATGTCTGTAGGACTACAAAGGCCATGCTCAAAAGATTCCTTTTCTTTTAGCAGTTTAACCTCCTAAGTTGGTCCAAGTGTAACTCGCCATCCCACTATGTCAGCAACCTTGCTGATTCTTCCTGGTTCCAGCTCCTTTGCATTAGTGATGACACAAGGTGGTGGCCACGCTACTGTCCTGTATGTTGATATTGGCATTGGCACCCTAAGTCCTCACATCCCCGAAATCATTGATGATGCCAGGAATGTGAAGGCAGGAGGGGGGGGGGGCGGGGCAAAAAAACAGTAAATGGGCAGACTGTTCAATTTCCTCAATGGGCAGAAGTTCAATTTTCTCAAAATTCATTATGGATCAGACATATTTCTACTGTATTGCTGAAATAAGACAAATATTTGGGCAAAATGTGTAGTGGATATAAGTTGTGTGGTGTTAACAGTTACAGTAAATTAAAACGGTCACTTACAGGGTGGCTTCTACATGGTTGCAAACATTTTGGGAGACCCCTTGTTTACCCTATAGACAACTGTCTGTAGCTAATGGCTTTAATCGACCAGGTGAATTTAGCTACAGGGTAGATGAACACAACAAAAAAAAAAGATCTTTTCTCAGACAAGAAAACAAAAAATATTCAAAAACCAAAGTCAAAGGCAAAGAAGTTTAGCAACAACATTGGGGAAGTTTCACATTCAGGACTTTTGCCTTCAGAAACACATACATACATTAAATAATGACAGTGTATACAGACGGCATACTGCTCAGCATAGACTCTGATAGAGAAAAGGTGGATCATACAAGCATACACAGCTCAATATATCGCCTGCTGTTCACAAATACTGCTTATTCTCTTCAAATTCAATGTCTAACCGTGAAACACATTGACTGCAGAGATTTTTCTAAATAAGACGAATATGTTTAACATTTTTAAGATCCCTGCTTTTTCCCTAAGTAAACTAATAATAACTCTGGGCCTTTCATACTCAGGAAAACATCACAGCACTTCTGATAAAACATTCAGTTGGAAAAAGAAAGAAAAAGTCATGCCGAATGTATAGCGTTGAACCATGAAAAGAGTGTTATTTGTACAACTCTATTATGCTAGTTTTCTTTCCAGACAAAATGTTGCAGAACATTGTTTGTAAAGAATAACTGCAAATGATCTATGTACCATTTTTTTTTGTATAATGTTCAATAGCTAAAGTTTACATTTTGAGACAATACTCTATTAGTTTAACTTGAATAGAATGTAGGAAATGAAGGAAAGATAGGCAAAATACTGCTTTTCAGGATATTTTAATTTTTTAGTTTTCAGTAAAGTCAAGAGTTCAAAGTTCCATTATTGAGATTTTCCATCAATATACTAGAAATGGTTGGTGTGAACCAGGACAGGTTGGCGCACATAGAACAGAAACATTGACAAAGGTTCTAATGGAATGCCTGGAGCCGTGTCGCAGGCTTGGAAGAAGGCAGCTTGACCCAGGGGGACTGGCCTGGGACGTCAGGATGAGGTAAGTGGGCGTGTTTAGGTAGGGGGGAGGGGTTTCAGAAGTCTACTTAACCCGGCCAAACAGGAAGTACTTCCTCTTTGGACCGAGACCGCCACCCACCCTCCCTGTTGTTTGCTTGGTTTGTTGTATACTCTTGTTGTTATTCGCTGCATATCTGTTTTTCTTTTGTCACAGCAGGGCGAAAGCTCGGCAGTGCCGCAGGAGTAAAGTGGATGTTGGAGAATTCCTGGTGGTGTGTCGGTACTGAAGGGCAACCACTTATATGGTTTAAAGTTGGGCGGGGCTTATGCCCCCAGTTAAGTCACTCTCTGGAGTTGAAATTCGGAGGTACCCATCGAGCCGGTATTGAAGGGCTGGTGGCCCGTACAGTTGGGAAAGAAGAAGGTCGAATGGGTGGCACTGTTGCAGCTTTCCAGTAGTTAATAATACTTAATATTTAGTTAAGATTTAAATAAATTTAAATAAATATTGTTGATTGGCTGTGGCCAAGTTATTTGTACTTTTGCACAAAAGTTTATTTTTCCAAAGATAATACTGCCTCTGTCATTATTTTAGGTTAAGTGGGTTATGTACAAGGGACAGGGTCTCAGTTATCCATGGGTCATGCTTTTTCATTCTGTTTAAAAAAGTGGAGGATGTCAGTATGCAGTATATCTTCACAACAGAGATGCCAAAAGTGTCAATGACTTCTAACAATCTTCCATGTCATTGTTATTGGTAGCCATATTGATTGTAATATACTTACTGGACTGTATTTGCGTACATTTTCACTTAAATTTAGCACAGGAGTTTAAGTCGAACCCATAATGAGAGAAAGTCATGTTCATAATGTAGACTGTTCAATGTCAAGGCCACTTTAAATTCATGTGATGTGATGTGATTTACAAACCATTATGGTAGAAGGTTTTCGTTTGCCATATGGATGAAACTGTACATGAACTTTGAGAAGCGATTATCCTCATGTTGGTAGCATGCTAACTAATACATTGTTTGTGTCCACCCAGATGACCATCTACTGGATACGTTTTTCATAATATTTGTTATTTCTGTAAGTTGGATACCGTGTCTCCTCCTGAGGTTGATCATTAAGGGCTGAAACATGTCTAGGGGAGACACGGCACAAGGGGGTACTTATATGGCAGCATTTGTTGCTCTCTTGCCCCCCCCCCCCTCCCATGTCCCAATTGTTTTTGAATTTTATTAAACATGGTCTTGGACTCACATACTTTGTGCATGATTTTAGTGTTTTCATTTATTTATGTTATGTGACGTGGACTTTGATGGCCTACCCTCTGATAAAGTGGCCTTTTCACTGCAGCGCTGTACCATACATTAGAGTTGAGACAACACAAGATAACACACAGGCACAGGTTATGACACAGGAGAAGGGGACCCTGCCCGATCAAGTTTATAATCTTATAGGTTGGGGAACAAAGTATACAATAGGTAGGGGGATAGGACTGGCATGGTGGTGATGTTAGGAATGAGAAGATGGGTAGAAACTAAAGAGGTGGGTTTTCAGGGATTTTTTAATAGTGCAGATGGTAGGAGCAAGTCTAATGAGATGAGGGAGAGAGTTCCAGAGAGTAGGAGCGGCCCTAGAGAAGTCCTGAAGCTGGGCATGCGATGATGTTATAAGCGGGGATGTCATTAGTAGGTAACTGGAGGAGCGGAGAGGATAATTAGGAGTATATATAGGAGGTGTGCAGTGATTTAAAAGCAAGGCACAGAACTTTGAATGTAATTCTCTGGAAAATTGGAAGGTAAGTGTGCCATGATAAATCCCCCAAGGCTAGCCACCTCTGGTTTTTCAACCTTCGGTTGAATCCTTTGATTATATGTGACTTTACATTTTAGGGACAGTGGCAACAAACCTCTAATTTTCGTATTCTCTTCTTTTTAGCCTAAACTGATTTGTTGTGCTTTTCTATTAACATGACAACAAGACTTTTTTTGCAATCATAATAATCTTTAAAGCTGAACTTTTTAAATAGCAATTTACAGTTTGCATTTGTCAAGTATACAATACTAAATATATACGGTACCATATATAACAAATATTTTAGAATGAAACAACTTTTCCAGTTTTTATTAAATGTTATTCAATAAATTAATCTATAAGCAGTTTATGTGCTGTGAATAGCCTGAAAGAAGCAGTATCTGACAGCTGAAATCTAACTATGAAAGGTTGGCTAGTGGTGTAAATTTTGGAGGGTCAAGATTCTACAGTATAAATGACTAACCCAAAAAGAGTATCAAGAGATTTTGGGGTCAAAGTGGAAGAGTAAAAAAAAATCAAACAAGTGGAAAGCACTTTCTGACAATTGAAACATTACTATGAAGAATCACGCAGAGTTGTGAAAAGGAGGGTTAGTAGTCTAAAGTTAAATTCTGACAGTGAGAGAGAGAGGAGAGAGACCTGCAAAACTCAGTTACCTATTGGCTCTATTTGTCTTCTTCCTCTTGGGATCGTACGCAGTCCCCCCTGTCACGGGTAAACCACCATAGCAGTGGACCCACCATGCCACCAAACAAGCATAAACCACAGCTCAGAGTCTAAGGAGCCCCCTGGTATTAACCAGAGCAAGAAGTGATGGATTTTCGATGCGGGAAGCCCTCAGGTTGTGGTCCCTAGCTACACTTACTTGGCAGCGGCTGACAGCAGAATATCCAAAGTGAGGTACCAAGACGTAGTCAGACAGGCGATAGTCAGGGCAGGTGGTAAACGGGGTAGTTGAAGATGGATCAGGGGTCGGTAACAATAAGACAATATCAAGAAGGAGAACCTGTGGATCAGAGACATAAAGAACTCTTTGTACAGGCAACTCCCAATTGCCTCAGAGTTCCTTATATACAAGGTCAGGTGATCTGGTTGGACAGGGCTCCAGGTGTGTGATAATGAGTGGTAACCTGTATCCTCCAGCAGAGGGAGCAGGAGCCACATCATGTGCCAGAATCTCTTCCACCAGTAAAGGGAGCTGATCTACAAAAGGTCCTGGGGTTTGAGGTGTAGGAGGAGACACAGTAGAACTGGTAGTGGGTGACACTGCGATCTGTGACACACCCATCCTCTCCTACCACTGCCAAACAGACAATTCTAAGAGATGGACAAACAGGAAGACAACCATGTGGGGATTCGCTGCAGGCAAATGTGTGTGTAATGTGTGTGTCTATGTGTGTGTCTCTATGTGAATGATGAATGTTTCTGTATAATTGTTTCTGTATAAATGTTTCAATATAGTTGTATTTCAAATAAAGTTTGGGGACCATTTTGCACTAGCCGCGCTGTGGCTATGGTGCATTTTAATTTTTACTGTAACTGCAGTAATGCTACCACATCTGTTACCTTTAAAAAACCCTCTGTTTCAGCATTACCCATTCTGAACCCGTGTAGTTTGGATGAAAGTGCTTTTTTCCATGTGTGTTTTTTTTTTTTACAATATAATATAATTAATAAAAAATCTCCATATTATTTACTAGTGGTGCTATGAAATGAATGAATGGTTACTGAAAAAAAAATCAGGAATTGAAAGAATGAATTGATGATAAAAAGCCATTAACATTTGCATTTCATTGGGATAAATAAAGGATATCAAACAAAAACAATAATGGAGACTAATTATGCTAATGAATCAGATGAGATAATGATGTAAGACCAAATATTCTGTAATGTAAATGAAAAATCTATGGGGAACCTATTAGCAAAACATTGCAAGGTGAGCGAATGAATGCCTTACACTTCCATGGTTTTATGTATTTTATGAATTGGTAAAAATGAAATAATGTGTGTGATTATTTTTATTTTAGGAAACAATTTAATAGATTATCATGTTGCTTGACTTCCTTTATAGGAATCAGCAATGCTAAGTACTTTTTACAGAAGTATGCAGGTAACACATTTACATATTGTGTAATTTCTGGTAGATAATTTGTAGAGCTCATTGATGACATGTTATTATCCGACTAGAATTTTGGAAAATCATGTTAATAGTTGGTATACTCACCTGTCCTATGGAAGCCCGTGGTGGTTCTCCATATTGGTGGACCTGGCGATCTTCCCGAGTCCGCCTCAGTTACGTCAATTATGACACCAGAGAGGCGGGGGGGGGGGTGCTCTGCATCATGACCTAAAGAGCAGGCCCCATACTCAGAAAAAAATAGCGGGGGGGGGGGGCTAGCAAACTCCTTTACACAAATACACAACTCTAAGTTGAGGAGCAGAGGGGGAAGTTAATAGAGGTAGTTAATTATCCATCAAGAAGATGCCAAATGTATATTATTTAAGATTTTGTTTTTGATTATGTTTTTTAATGCTTACAGTGATTGGGTGTTCTTGTTAAAGTCCCAAAGGAATGAAATGTGTCGAAGGTCAATCCCTTACACAGCTTGGACATCACCCCCGTTGTTGGGGCTGTTATTTGAAGCAAACATGTATAAGGATTGGCTATATCTGTATATCAATAAAATGCTTGCTTTTTTGTAAAAAAAATATATGTGTTTTAACCAAAGAAATTAAAATATGATTTTTTTAAGCATTTAATTGTGTCATATATTGATTGAAAAGGCACCTTGGGAAACCCCCATCATATTATGTATTATATGAATCTTTATCCATAGATTCGAAAAAATCCTCACT
>CM070038.1:13249618-13263886 GCA_036250615.1 Ptychadena robeensis | reverse complement strand
GGTCTGTTGATTTTGCACTGCATCTCTGGTTTTGAAGCGGTCCGCAGTTGCGGGTGAGTGTAGCTGAGGGCCGCAACCTGGGACTCTATCCCAGCAATTTGCTAATTTCCATCCAACTAATTTCCACTGTTTTTAAATTCTACAAACTTGAAAAATCGAAAAATGATAGAGCAGTACATTTACAGTTCAATAAATTATTGCGTAGTTTATCACTGAATGATTATGAAACACTCCATTATGTTGTTAATGCCGTTGCCGTCGAGTGTAGCTATGGGACGCAAGCTGGGACTATCCCTGTAAAGTCCATCATTCCTTGTGCAGTGTTCTGGTGAAAGCCAGGGGGTTCTGTAGAATCTGCACCTAGGTTTGCATTTGCCTGGTGACACGTTGCTCCCATTTTGAGGTTTCAGTTACAGGAAGGATGCCAAGGAGCAGCCATCCTGCATCAGTCTGAACCTGTGATCAATCCCCTTGGCTCAGAAATTCCACTCCCAAAGTATTTCCTTCCTGAATGCATGCACATGGCATGCTCAGGGTCAAGCAATCTGTTCCTTTGCAAGCTGGCTATGACCGGGGTCAGGGATGTTTTGCATATTTGGAAAATATCTCAAGAAACTAAATTAGATGAACTCCAGAGAATACAGATGGACATATAACTTTTTTATTGGGAGGCCATAGCTCTACTTTAATTACTTTTTAATTACTTTAGTTCATAGTACAGCATTTTCATACCTGTTTAAACTTTTTTGCAGGAATTTGAATTTTATGATACATAGAGTTTTCCATTGTTCCTATCGGAAATTGATTACGCTGTCAGAAAATGTAATTGAAAAAAGTGCAAAAGACAAAGCGTGCCCCTGCTATTCGGTGGTTTTTCTTCTTTATTGTAATGCTATTGTCATGTAGGGTGTATAGAAGTCATTACATAGTTTAGAAAACAGGAGATAAAGTGAAAAAGGAAGAGCAGAGACCAGAGAAACTTTAATATTCCGCTGGCATCAAAGCTATTTCCCTGGAGGGTCTCCTGCAGGCCACACTGTTATTACAGCATCTATCCATTATCTTCCGCTGTACTTGATATTAAGAAAATAATGGAGATAATAGGATTATGTACCAATGATATGAAATGAGAAAGCAATTCTGCCAGATAGGAAATGAATGGAGACATGATTCTTTCATCCTTGCCAGGGATAGTTTCACACGGGTTTGGGGAAAAGATAAACAAAAAGGAAAAATAAGGCAAATCTTTGAAGGTCAGCAGGAGGAGGGGGGGTAGAATGAATATTTTCTTGTACTCCTATGTGTTTAACCTTGTAATGTATACAAAAATAACAATAGCAACAGCTTTCTTGGCTAAAACAAAGATTTCTTTGTGCTCACCTGAAAAAATTATTTTTTTATATAATTGCTAAAGGAGTCTGCCAACTATAATGTAACCTCAGATGAGAAGGGTACAGCGCCAGAGTTCCGGTGAAAGCAAGGTGGAAGAAAATTGGTTGCAAGAAGCGAGGTTGATTAACTTCGGTTTAATAGCATTCATTTGGCGTTGTTTTTGGGGGGGTCGGTGAGAGGACCTACCCTGTTTTATCACTCCATCTATATATTAAGGTGTAGATCCCCTCCCCAGGCAGGGGATGGGTAGGTGTTCCCCTATTTTGGGGAGTAGAGGTATCTCCACACCACTGACGCAATGCACAGACTACTGCCTGCTTCATCCCTTCACATATTTATATGTATTATATGGAATATCACATCATACTAAAAACGTAATCAATAACACCGAGCACCTTACTTTGAGGAAGCCTGTGAGGCGTAACATGGAGGATATGAGAAAGGACGCCATAACATCACACTGTGGATTATGTAAATGATGATGTGTATGTATATATGTGATATATATATATACTGCGTTGCAAACCATCAGTCATCAATCGCATGTGAATTGATGTGTGTATGGCTACCTTTATAAGCCCTTATGGACTTTTATTCCCCCCTGGGGAATGTTTACACTGCATTTCCGCATGCGTTTTTAAAAACTCACTGCTGTATGCATTTTTGATAGACTTTTCCTGCCTTTTTTTAATTAATTTGTTCAAAAACGCAAACGCATATGTAATGTCAAAAATGCATGCATTTTTGAATATATGTGAAAACGAATGCCTATAAAAAAATGCATGCCTGAAATGGCCCTGAAAGTTACTGACATGTCCGATCACTTTAAAATATTTACTCACCTCTGTGAGCTGCTACTCGCATGTAATTCTCAATGTCCCTTAGGGCTTGTTTCCATTACACGTTGGGACCCCTCTGCTAAGCGTATACGCTAAGCAGGGGTCCCGACGTATCCCACAGACATTGCCTGCCGGCGGATGGTCTGTATACACATCCACCGGTGTAAAGGCTGAACGTACTGAACGTCCAGCCTTACACCGGCGGATCGGCTCGGCCGCCGAGCAGCTAAGTCTATCTGTTATGTTGGGACCTCCAACACGCTTAGTGGATGGGTCCCAACACAATGGAAACAAAGCCTTATTGGCAAATTCCTAATTATGTGTCCAATAGAAAATAAAACACCCAATTGTGCCACATTGCTCCTCCCATACTATGAAGTTGAGCTACAGCATTGACAGTTTCTCTACTATTGGGTGCAAAAACGCTCTGGAAAACAGACATAACTTCATGCAGTCATTTGGTAAATGTGTCTTTTAATGCTCTTTAAGGTGACTTCCATTAGCAGTTAGTGTTAATTGAACATTTATTAGGCTTCTAAAGTCTTCTAAAGCCAAGTCATTAATAAAAATGTCAGAAGCTTGATAAAAGCATATGTAAGCTTAGATACTTAGAAGCCTTATAAGAACCAGAGGCGAGACAAGCTTTTCAGATTGGTCTGGCAGGGTTGCCTAGGTCATATGGTCACACCTAGGAGTTTAATGCTCAAAGGTCTTTTAGGGCTCATTTTCATAGGTGGTTGGTTACCGCCCTTTAAATGAGCAATTATGGCAACCACCTAGGGTCATTGGTTGCTCCATAGGGTTAACATGGGGGTGGTAATAACTGCCTGTATCAGCTGCAGCGCCACAATGGGATTTGGAAGAATTGGAGGGGGAGGGCAGTGATGGGGCTGAAGTAGCTTCAGTTCCAGGATCTAAGATGCTGGCATCACGAATGAACGTGAGGAAGGTAAGTATGGTTTTTTTTGTGTAGCCGTTTTCCATCATCTGAACTGCTGACAGGTGAGTATTGTGTCTATTTAACCTTCTGAGCGTTTGGCCCCAGTTAACTGGAGCCGCGCCCAAGGTCTCGCCGTCTTCTGACGGCGGTCGGGAGCACCGGCATGTATGCCGATGCTTCCGGGTCCGCCCCCGATCGCGTGACCGGTGACGCGAAGGGGGCGGGGGTAGGTGGCGCCATAGACCTCCGTCAAACTGGAGGGGCGTCGCTTTTCATCAGCATAAGTCCGGCGTCTCCAGTGACGCCGGGCTTATGTTAATGACCCTCAGCTGAGCAGGCAACCACGGCGGAGCATATTGTGCTCCGCCGCGATTGCCCGTGGCACAGTTATGAAAAAACCGTGCCACGTGGCAAACGCTCAGAGGGTTAATGTGTTTTTTTTATTTTGTGTTAGCACTAGATATGGGAACTTCAAAAGTCTATGTTTTTTTTGTTTTCATGTTTTTTCTCCCCAGCATTGATACACTTAACCTCCTGGGCATTATGCCCAAACCCAGTCTTAAAACAAACTGTGCCCATGCCAGGATTGGGCATACTCGTGCTCTATGAGTCTGTAGTGATTCTGCATCCCTTGATCCCTACCAGCCCCGTGTCTATGAGGTCATCGCTGGGGGCAGCCCCATAGACCGCCATGTTAATGGAGGGGGAGTCGTTTTTCCCGGCCTACATATGTTTTAGGAAGGCACCAAAACAAATGCCCAAAAACATCCGCAACGCCAGTGTGGTTAACAATACATGCTACAATGCATTTTGCATTAGAAACAATAATATATTATTAAGTGCAAGTAGACCTTCTTATACGGTACTTTACAGTGTAATATATATTATTCAATGCAACCGCTCTATATGAAAAGGAAGTAATGCCTTCCATTTTCCTTTAATATGAATAAAGCACAAAGTTATTAAGCCCTATAAAATAATAAGTATTCTTGAATCTATCTAATTAGATGATGAAAGTAAAAAGCTCCATAAAGTGACATTAGAACAGCTATTTTCATGTATGTAGTCGCTCGGCTCCCAGAATATGAGGAAAGTCAACTGTGTGATGATGTGAAAACACAACGCGGTGCGATATACTCACACCGATTTGGCTCCATCTACACTATTATCGCATATTCTTTGTTCTATTACTGCTATCCATTAAATGCTTTGAAGTATGAAGGAGTGAGAACGACCTGTGGATCGGAATGGAACCCGAATGACCCATAAAATTCATACAGCCTCACTGTGTGCGCTGTCAAAGCCCTCATCTGTAATGGAAAGTATTGTTATTTCACCATCAGGCCAGTCTCACCCATCAATTATACATTGTTCTGTGTCATGAATCACTTGCTAATGCCATCAAACAACCCGCACTCTCTGAAATGTAAATGTTTCCTTTTTTTATCATTCTTACAGCTTGTTTCCTTCTAGTTTATATAATCTGTTATTGTGCAGTGTGGCTCAGTGAAATTTATTACCTGATATGAGGTTCTTCCGTTGGTTTATTAGATAATATACAAAGAAAAGGCAAAGGTTATGAATGATACATGGAGGAGCATTGTGTTGGTTTGTTGGTGAAGGTTAGAAACAGAAATGCACCAATAGTATATATCTTACAATAACAATATAAGCAAATGTTAGTAATAACTAGTGTTGATATGTCTTCATCATCACGAATATTCAGGATTTTGTATCAGTATGCATGTGTATACCATATTTGTTGGACTATAAGATGCACTTTTTTCCAGATTTTGGGGGTGGAAAAGTGCGTCTTAAGGTCCGAAAAATATGGTAGTTTTTGCATGAATAAGGTTCAAAGCAAAGTCAAATATCATCATCTTATCTCCAGCAATTTTAGCGATGATATCATGTTCAAGGGCTTTGCAATTTACAAATTGTCCAGTTGAAATAATGACATCCCAAAAAAAAAGTACATTAGCTGTGTGTTTTGGTGTCTTAGCTGCTGCATTTCCCACCTTAGGCTTATACTTTGTCTTTCTAGATTTTTTTGTAAAATGAATGTACCTCCACTTTTATTCATGTCAGTGTATACTTTAGTATATACAGTAAATAAGCTTAACTTCAGCATTTATTTTTCATGTACAGTGGCTTGCAAAAGTATTCAGCCCCCTTGAACTTTTCCACATTTTGTCACATTACAGCCACAAACATGAATCAATTTTATTGGAATTCCACGTGAAAGACCAATACAAAGTGGTGTACACGTGAGAAGTGGAAGGAAAATCATACATGATTCCAAACATTTTTTACAAATAAATAACTGCAAAGTGGGGCGTGCGTATTCAGCCACCTGAGTCAATTCTTTGTAGGACCTCCTTTTGCTGCAATTCCAGCTGCCAGTCTTTTAGGGTCTCTACCAGCTCTGCACATCTAGAGACTGAAATCCTTGCCCATGCTTCTTTGCAAAACAGCTCCAGCTCAGTCAGACTAGATGGGCAGTGTTTGTTAACAGCAGTTTTTAAATCTTGCCACAGATTCTCGATTGGATTTAGATCTGGACTGTGACTGGGCCATTCTAACACATGAATATGTTTTGTTTTAAACCATTCCATTGTTGCTCTGGCTTTATGTTTAGGGTCATTGTCCTGCTGGAAAGTAAACCTCCGCCCCAGTCTCAAGTCTTTTGCAGACTACAAGAGGTTTTCCTCCAAGATCTTCCAGGATTGCCCTGTATTTCCTCAGGAAAGAGTACTAATATGTAAATGTTGCTGGAAAAGAGAAAAGAAAAACATCCATTAACCATGACATTCAATGTGGGCAAACAGGACTGCCACTGGTGGAGGTGGAGATGTTCCATCCTCTATCCCCCTTTTCTTCAGTGCCTTTTGGGGCCGCGGTGAACTGGGGGGAAGTGTAAATACTGTATATATATTCATGGATTAATGAATGTTGAAATGTATATATGTATATGGAGATGTACTTGGACAGCTCCTTAATGTATTTATACGTGGTCAGCACTAATAAAGACCATTTTGTTTGTTTTGAATTCACTATAGGGGTGTTGGGATGCTCATTGTGTATCATGAAGACCAGTGTTTAGGGAGTTTATGCTTTCTAGTGTTGTGATTGTAAATATTTAGAAACTATGATGGTAATTTTAAAATGGTGGCTTGCTGGACATTCTTTGATTTCTGATTTGCAGTTAGTGGTTGCTTTGACCCAACTTTTTAACCTTTCAAGAAAAGGTGTTAGTTATTTTCTGTCTGCAGTGGAGTCTTGATTTTCTATGCTGTTCCTAGTTGTGTATCTTGACTTCGTGAACTCCTGCTGGAAATTGTGAGTAATATTGCACTTGAGTGATGGCTTGCTCAAGTTCTCTGCAGGACCCAAGGTTCTATTGTTTGCTGGAGTCCTTACATACTGCTCTGCGCTATGACTTTGAAATTCTCTGGAAAGACTTTAGTTCTTTGTATTTGAAGGGAAGCTTGTTCATCCCATTACTAAAACAGTAAATTAGCTCATACTGACACATTTTGTATTGCTTATCCAAAGTCCTACCATGTCCATACAAACAACCCTAAATACAGTTCTCCATTTCAGCATTTGCAGAGCGGATGTTTTCTATTCAGTTTAAGGATGTGATTTGTACAATCACAAATTATACTTTAAAAAATAATAAAAAAAAAATAATATGGAAGGTCTCTGGAAAGAAAATGTTAATAATTTCTAGTGATGAGCAAGCACCAAAGTGTTTGTGTGTTCTACCGAGCACTCGAGCACAATGTAAGTCGATGGGAGACAACCAGCAAAAGGGCAGAAAGTGACAGAAACATCACCCAAATGTACCGAAAATACGTCCCCCCCCCTCATCTATAAATCTATTTTATAGGAAAATCTCCCTTTTCTGTATATATCACCTATACTGAACCTATATTGGTTGTCTGTAACCATAAAAATAAATGGGTACAGATAATAAACTACATATACCTACACACACTCAGTTCCTAAAGAGCAGCTAAAAAGTTTTATATTTAATAATTTAAACAATTAATAAATACAAAACCACAATCCCAACAATTGTACAGTAACAGCAAACTGATACACTACAAACATAACAGAAGACCACCAACAGCTATTAAAGGATGACCCCTACCAAGTACAAAACCACCAGTAAAACACAACTCACAACATGAAATCAAAGTTAAAATTAAATAAATACATTAAATACTTAACTCAGAAAATAGAGGAATAAAAAGTTAACTGTGCAGTGAGCAAGGGACAATTTTTCCCCATACTTCCTGCACGTATATTTGTTAACAAATGTCCGGTTGGCTTGTGTTTTATGTTATATGTTGTATGTATTTCAATGTATATAAATGTTTATTTGCTTTAATTGTGGAGTTTGACAAAATGGAAGTGCCTGCGTCTTATGGTCCGAATGTGCGACCACCCGCGGCCATACAGCCGTGGGTGATCGCAACATGGCTCCCTGACAGTTCTCCTGGCAGATAGATCAGCTGTGTGCAGAGGGAGAGGAGATCAGCTCTGTGATCTCCATCGGCGTGTGTGAAGGATCATGTCAAGGCTATGTCAGCTGTGTAATCTCCATCTGCCGGGAGAGCTGTGGGGAGCTGAACTGTATTAGCTATATTTGTAGAGCCCCGCAAATATAGCCAATGCAGAGTGTGTGGAGCAAGCTGCACTGGCAGGCAGCTTCCTCACACACGCTCCGCCTCCCTTCCGTCTCTGAGCTCTGTGTGAGGAAGAAAAGATGCTGAAGTGTGCTCTCTAGTGGCACCATTATAGTGGCTGAATAGGAGTACTGCATGAGATTTTTTCACATTCATTTAAACAAATGAAATATTTTTTTTTCTGATTTCCTGCTCTAAATCTGGGTGCGTCTTATGGTCAGGTGTGTCTAATAGTCCGAAAAATACGGTACTTACTGTAGGAATTAATTTAACCTCTATTGTAAGCATACTGAATTTTTAATAGGTAATGTAACAATGGATATGAATATGTATGTAGTATTTTGTAAATTGTGGTAGGTTTGTGGTAAGAATTGTTGACTTTGGTGATTTGGAAGGTTTGTTTATTATTATGGTGGGGCTTTTGTCTTTAAGATTTGAGGGTTAAGTGAATTACACTGTAGTTTTTCCCTAAAGTGTGGGTTATTGGTGGTTAGGTTTTGAAAGATTTTGTGATTTGTATGGTTTGTTTAGTGTAAATATGCACTATTTTTTGTTTTATAATTTTCTGGTTTAATAATTTTTGTGGTTTTAGGAGGAGAAATATGTGTTATTTTGGGCTTTGACAATTATAACCCAATAGTCGTTCCAAGTTATTATCTGTAATCATTTATTTAATGAAAACAGATAATAATGGGGGGTAATTATTTATTATATGTGTGCGGGGACATGTTTGTACTGAGTGGGATTGCGGATAGAGGTTACAGAGACACACAATCCATAGAGTGGACTACAGGGGTGAATGTTTATTCTATTGTAATGATTACATGCAAAATAAATGTTCTTGCCTCTCCCTGTCTGTGTCCATCATGCGGCATGAGGTGTTAGATAGCACCCGATGACGTGTTCCGGCCAGCCAATCACTGTAATTTTAGCACCTGACATGGCTACTGGAATTACAGTGTGGACAGTACTTACCTGCCCCATGATTGCCTGTCTACAATCCGCAAAACGTGCTGGGCAGAGACGCGAGCATGGCACATGAGCACATAAGGTGCTTGTTTTAGTAGTGTCCTGCTTTGAGCATAGCGATGCTTGAGCCGAACACGTGTTTGGCTGAGCATGCACGTTCATCAGTATTAATTTCCAAATATTGGGGTGTGACAGTTCTCTTCTCCTTCTGTATATTATCTAGAGCAGACATTGGCAAACTAAAGCCTGGGGGCTAGTGATGGCCGAAAAGTTTGCCTGGAGGACAGTTCGAGGTGAACATGTTTGCAAGGCCAGTGAACATTATGGGTGTTCTACCCGCCCCTTTAACTTAACATGTAGACAAAGTTTGACCTCTCACCCCACAGTTAGGTGGGACAGTACCGCCAATAACAAATGTTTCCATCTTGGAGGACCCCCCCTAAAAAAGAAGCAGTCTGGCGGCCATTTTACATTCATCCTGTGTCTCCAGTACTAGATAGATAGGGAGAGCTGCTGCTGATTGAGGTATAGCTTAGCTACTTTGCTATTATACTCCATCCAGTGATCTGTAACTATAGTTAAGGTGTTTTGCAACAAGAGGTTCATCATAACTGAGACACAAAAGTCCTTCTCTGGGGGTGGGGTATGCTGTATTATGGGACCTGTGTGCTGTGTTATAATCCTGAGGTGTGCTGGTAGTTGTATTTCACCATCACAAACTAAAGCAGGACATTGCAGAGAGATCTGAATAAATGTGATGCGCTGCAGAAGGTGCTGTCAGGCTGGCAAAATCTTTAATCTAGATATGATTTCTGACCCTTAGACCTGAAAAAAACTGCATTTGAAAAAATCCATATTTTTTGCAGGAAGTTTAGCCATTGATCCCCATGTGGCATGACACTGTCCAGATGATTGCACCGTTTTGACACTTTTTTTTATTGGTATTGTGGCTACAAATATGACCTGAAGGTTTGAGAAGTTCGCCCTCCAATAAAGTCAATGGAGGTTCGCTGCGAACATGCGAACAGCGGGTATTTGCAGAAGTTCATCACTACTGGGGGCCAAAACTGTGCTTTTAGTCAAGACACTCTGGCCATTCTCCTTCCCTGCAATAACACATAGAGGATAATTGTTTGGATTGTTTCCTAGAGGCCGCAGTTTGCTGCAATACAATGTTTAAGCTTCTCTATCAAAAGCTTCTATTTATTCATTTTTTTAACATATTTACTTTTTTTAAATATCCTGTCTTAGCTATGACCACTATGTTGGGCAGCCCTTGCATGCTTTTGGTTCGGCCCTGATCTCACATTTAAAACCCCATTGTGGCCCACCCCTGATAGAGAGATTAGTAGTGTGAAGGCAAAGATAATTTCTATAATAACTTGCCACATAATTAAAATATATTAATTAGTAACTACATATATTCACTGTATTGTGAAATTTGTCAGAATTACCTCATTCAAAGACAGTAAAAAAGACCACAAGATAATAAGCAAGGTTGCATCTGCATTTTACCATGGCAAATGGTAAAAAAACAAAATAACAAAATGTGTTTATTGAAGTTGTAAAACATAAACAATAGGAGGTAGAGTATAAACCAGCCATGAGCAAACTAAGGCCTGGGGGACAAAAGCATCCCTTTAGTCTTTTAATACAGCCCTGGTCACCTTGATGTAAAGATGCTCTGGCTCCCCTGCGCTCATTCCCCAAAATAAGTGGAGATAATGCCTAGAGCAGTGGTTCCCAAACTGGGGGGCGCGAAGGTATGCCAGGGGGGTGCGGGCCCTCATTCTTAACCTGTGTTAAAATAGGGAGGGTGGGCTCGATAATGTTCCTAAATAGAAAAGGCGGGCCCTGCAAGGAAAGTTTGGGAACCACTGGCCTACAGGATGATTTTTTGGGTCTCCTAATGGCCCGTAGTTTGCCTACAATAGAATTTTTATGTTTAATATCAAAAGCATCTATTTGTTAATATTGTCGTGTATGTATTTTCTTTTTTTTAATTTCCGTCTGGGCAACGAGAACTAAGGACACCTATGCCGGACGGCCCTTACAGGCTCCTACCCTTCTGTCAAATTAAAAAAAAAACATTATGGTCCACGAGTCAAAAAGTTTACCCACCCCTGGTCTAAACAATATCTTGGTCTAAGCAAGCTTTCAGCCCAAAGTGTATAAAGTGCATACTTTAATCCATAATAAATCAGAACATGAACATGGTGGGTTTTAGTTCTCTGTGATGGCATATGTGCTGAGAAGCTGACATCCCCTTAAAGAGTTTCTTCTTGCTGCCCTAACAGTGGGGAAACACAAAACGAATCAATCAATCTCCAGAACAGTTCTAGCATGTTATCTCTCAGACTACCAAGTCAGATATTTGACACTGGGCATAGTTTAGATTCAATAATAACCCACAATGCTGATCATGAACATACTTTTCATTCTTTCTACAACAACTTCTATTACAATGCTGTCAGTCAAAATCTACAAACCTCTAAGTTTAAAATCTCTATCCAAACAACAGCAAAACTTTGCTTCTCTGAACATGACTAATTCTTGTCTGCTGACGCTACTCTTCAAAACCCTCTTTTAGAGTAGGTCAGGTCTGATCTCGTCATAATTAATTCTTCGTCCATCTTCAGTTTCCTAAACCACTCAAAATCTTTAAAGGATTTCTGTTAAATGCTTTCTGATGTGTATTTTTTAATGGAAACCTTCCTGCTGATATCCATAAAGAAGGAAAATACAAAACAACAATACATAGTTACATTTTAGGATATCCTATTATTCCAGTTGAGAGATGCCGGCCGGTGTCAGGATCTCCCATCTGAACTGTATAATTGCTTATGCCAACAGAGCTCAGAGCCTTGCTGACATAAGCAATGAAGAGAGGCATAGATGAACTGGCATCTATACCTCTCTCCTGTCCGTGGAAACTGCAATTACTTTGCAGCTCCCACAGACACAGAAACAGGGGAAGCAGAGCAGAGAAGACTGGGCAGCTTCCTGCCCCCCCCCCCCTGCTCCTGATCAGTGAAGAGGTGACGTCATGTGCTGTGTGTGTGTGTACTACTGCTAGTGACATCTACTGGCTGAATTGAATATTTCGTTCATTGCATTAACCCAATTGATGTGAAAACATATTAAATATTTTATTTCTGGTTTCCTGCCCTAAAAACTGGTGCGTCTTATGGTCCGGTGCGTCTTATAGTCCGAAAAATACAGTATGTCTTACTAAAATGAAGAGCTTCTGTAGGAAAGCGAACCGCCACTTTGCACACCGGGTGCACCACGCATACAGGGGTGAACCTGGGAGAACTTCTAGACGTTTCTCCCCTCGATCTCACCCTGGGTTACTGCAGAATCTCACTAGGCCTCTCTTCTGTATACACTACCCTTCCATCTAAGGGATCAGCCAAGCCTTCACAAACTCTCACCTTTACAATGGTGGAGCTCTGTTTCCTTTGCAGTTTCTTGCTCGCATCCCAATAAAGGTCCAACACACAATGGCTTTGGTGTAAGATATGGTGACCTTTTATTGATACCACATGGTACACGGAACATAATCCATGCCTTTTCAGGCCAGCCATTTGGGAGCAGTCTTTGTCCTTGTGTCCAACCGGGTGACACTTTTCAAGCTAGGGTTACCTCCAAAAAAACACTATCCTGGACTCCTTTCAGGACACCATCAGACCCTTTCACTGCTGGATGCCATTTACTGTCAACCAGTCTGTCACAATATATATATATCTCTTTAACCAGGGTTGCACATTACTTTTTTAGTGAGCTCCTCAGATGAGTACCAGGAGATGGTATTTGGTACTCACCCCATATGTATGTGGTCTCCCTCACTGTCCTCTATGTCAGCCTCCTGCATTGTAGATTCTTCTGCAGATGGACCTCCCTGTTCCTGATTGATCCTCTGATTAACTGTCTCCATCCACAGGTCACCAGCTGGCTTTGGGTCACATGTAACTCTAACAGTACAACACCGTGTGAACCCCCAGATCTCATACCTCAGTAGTGTGACCCTGCCATTTTCTCAGTTACTAACTAACCCCTGAGACTACCTGCAGTCCAAATGTCAGCCTTTCATAGTCATATTCCAGCTGTCACACAGTGCTTTCCTCTTGTCAGATTTTACCCTTACACATGCCTACTCTGACTTTCATTCCCCAGATCTCCAACACCCTTAGACATCCAATATTTTTTGGGGGGTTTATTAATTTACATTCCCAATGTCACCCCCCTAACTGCAACCTTTCATAGTTATTCATGTTTCCCTGCAGTTATCCAAGTGACATAAATTGTATACATGTAACATTTAGCTGCGGCCGCCCAGACACTGAGCGCCTCCAAGTTGTTAGTATGCATAGGAGCTTTGTAACAATAATGCAGGTGCGCAAAGATAGTGCTGTTGAGTAGCAGAGTACAGCTTATGTGCACCCCTGTCTATATACAGTAGTTTTAGAGGTATATGCCCTTATACTGATATATGTTTTTTCAGATGTGAAGCTCGCATTTTTCTGATCTTTTGTTGTGACATAATTGCATGAGTGTATTTTGTAAGTTAAAAATATAATGTCGAGTCTGTTCAAGGATAAGCCACCACAATTTACACAAAGACATCTAAGTAGTCACGACTTCCTTTTCTCCAGGTTTGTGCTGTGAAAGCTTGACCTGTGTGCCTGTTATCTTATACAATTAATCTGTTATGAATTACAGTAAAAACTACCAGCTAGCTTTCTGAAATGTACTGAACCATAAGTGCATGTTTGCATCATGAAGCGCACATGGTGAGTGAGAATAAATTCAGTGCATGTATTGTAGTTTGCAGATTAAAGCTGAACTCTTGATACTTTACCCCGTTTTCCCCCTCCAAAAACACAATACAAAAATCTTTATATTTTGTTGAAATAATGGAATACATGAAGGTGGAAAAACATGGTTCGATTTTTTCCCTTTACTCTGAAGCAAAAGTTGATGCGTGTGTGTCTAACTTAAAGCAAACCTAAAGTGAAAAAAATAAACTACATTTTTACAGTTTTTTTTACCACTGAACTATCACAATAATGGAGAAGTGCCCCGCAATCCTAAAATATGTACTTACCTGCTGTGACATTCAGCTCTGGCAGTGGCCATGTTTACTTCTCAGTAGATGCCAGTTTTCCGAGAGTTTACTAACCGCAGTAACACATGGCAACTAGTGGTTTTCAATGATGTAAACACATATCCTTCGGCTTGTAAAGGGAACATGATGAAATCAATGACTTGTACTTCCAGACTATCTGTGTGTTACGCTGACAAAGCATTGTGGGGATCCTGATTGAAGAGGTGGGGTGATGAAAACAAGCAGGATTTCCTAATTACAGGTAAGGGATTTAACCTCCCTAGCGCACTGCTGAGGTCCAGATTTCTGTACCAGAAGCGCACCATA
>CM070038.1:13227630-13240024 GCA_036250615.1 Ptychadena robeensis | reverse complement strand
TCAACATTATGAACCTAATTATTTTCCACATCATCATTCCTCATTGATCTACCTTATTTGTCTTGACAATGTTTTACACTGCTGATCAGATTTAGTTAAAAGATATTATATTTAACAAAAGCACCCCCCCCCCATGCACACTCAGCTTATTAATATGTACACAGTGTACCATAACCAATTTATGAAGCAAATTCAATTGACACATGCAATAGCAGCAAGGTTGCGCTTAATCAAGAAGTAAATTTAAACCTGTTTCTGTGCCTTGACCGTGACATTGTACACTGGCCCTAATGCTTATTAACATAACTGCATAATTAATGATTTCTGAACTGATTACTCAATCTGAACGCGGATCAAGGTTTTCTAGCTGTAGCATGCATTGTACATTAATCATAACAAACTAACATGGTTTTAAAGTGTCATGCTGATAAAGGAACATGTGCATTACGCTTCTCTTTTATACTGTGTTTCCCCTATGATAAGGCACTGTCTTATATTTTAATCACTGTCTTATTCTGATCACTCTGTGCCATTCATTGTCCCCTTTGATTACTCTGTGCCATTTATTGTCCCCTTTGATTACTCTGTGCCATTCATTGTCCCCTTTGATTACTCTGTGCCATTCATTGTCGACTTTGATCACTCTGTGCCATTCATTGTCCCCTTTGATCACTCTTTGCCAATCATTGTCCCCTTTGATCACTCTGTGCCAATTATTGTCTTCTTCTGATCACTCTGTTACATTCATTGTCCCCTTTGATCACTCTGTGCCATTCATTTTCCCCTTCTGATCACTCTGTGCCAATCATTGTCATCTTCCCCTTCACTGACTCACTTTTTTGGGGTTCTATTGGTACGGCCGGGTAACAGACTTCGTTATGGCAGGGATCACAGCAGCTTGCTTGTCTTTCCTGCACTGCAGCCAGCCACTCCTTAAGGAGTCACACGCAGGCACACAGTTACCCATTGTATCACCCGAATGGGAGATTCGGGCAGGGGCAGGTATCAGTGGGTGTCTTAGTTGCGGGGGCTTATTTTAACATTTTGGGCAAAAATTGGGGGGTGGCCTATTTGATGGGGATGGCTAATCATAGGGGAAACAGGGTAGCAAATGTATATTATAGTTAGAAAGAGTTCAAACTAGTGTTGACGGCGAATATTTAAGAATATCAGCACTTTATGAATTTGTGAAGATCTCGAATATAGTGCTTTATCTTTATAATTGCGAATATTTAAGATTTTTTGCATCATTACCAGGAATTGCGTTCGCAATATGTGCATGTACAAGTGCCGATTTGTGCAATGAGGGTAATAAATTATAAGTTTTCATGTGATGATTGTGTTGTGAAAATATTTGTGAAAATATTGCGAATATCAGCACTTTTTATTGCGATAATCTATTTCACAATTAAGGTAATTATGATTGGAGATTACAAATTCTCAAATTTTTTTGTGAATTTTTGCGATATTTTGCAAATACAAATATTGCCTGTGCTGCTCATTACTAGTTCAAGCCAAGATCTGCAACTGGAATGTGGCCTTCTTTATATGAAGAGCTTCCAAAAAACTGATACATCAGGTATACAAAATTCAAGATGACAGACGCTTGGGCTGAAAAGGGAATTGTTACATTCATTTAACAATTTACACTCCATTCGCTCCCCAAGGCTCAGGCTCCAGCTTCAAATCTTTACATTTATTAAAATGCATTTCCTATATATAGCATACCAGTCATCTCTGTGTACACTAAATACAACATGTTTTAACTCTATTTCAGATGCTACAGATTAGAATGTGCGGTTATAGATAATGATAAAGATAATGATAGTTGACAAAGAGCTTCCACTTGAAACGCGTCCCTTTGTTCCTGTTGAGCCCTCCAGCATCTGTAAGCAGGAAGTAATCTCATCCCTTACCAGGAAGTGACGTCATCCTGCAAAGCACATTGCCCTGAGAGATCAATCCTTGTAAACCTTCTTTAATGTGAGTATTTTGTCTTATTTTGTTTTATTTTATTTAACCATTTATAGTACCTTACATTGTTGTACTAGGTTGTGTGCCTCTGTCCTTATTCTTATTTGTCTGTTACAGGGGGCCACACTCCTCCATTTTCAGAGCTGCACATCTGAATGCAACTTAAACACGCACCCAATTTTGAAACACTGACCCAATTTTACTCTGTGATCTGTGCCCCGGCCCCATACACCCACTGAGGGTCCTTCTGGCCACTGACATCACTGTAGCTGTGTAATCACACCTGACGGTTGTGCGCAACTATCTTATTATCTTTCATAGTTAATGATAAAGATATCAACTGAGCCTAGTACATGCAGAGCCTTTTAAAAAGCAAATTTTGTACATCTATTTTGTCTCTTCTTGTAGTTTTTGATTCCTAATAAAGCTGGTATCATTTAAAAATAAACGCTTACAGTTATTTTCTGGGCTAACACACATCTTAATGGAAACACACAATGCCCCTGTCTCTCCACATATGAATCTATCAGAAATGCAAGTATTGGTGTATGCCAGACACAAAAACATTCATATGTATATATTCTGGAATAGAGGCTAAGGAAATACTTCCTCTTTAGTATGTTGTGTGGACTGTATAAAAGTGGGAATACTAAAAAGCCCCTCCCACTATAGGCTACTTTGTAGAAGTCTACCAGAGGGGGTGGATACAAGACCAATCATTTTCCCCAGGTTGGTCCCCAAAGTGTCAACACTTTGTGTGGGCACCATTATTTTCCAGCACTGCCTTATCTCTCTTGCCTATGGAGTTCACTAGAGATTTAGTTGATCATCTACACCTAGAGATGCTAACCCAATGCCTTAGAACCATGATGGCAAACCTATGGCACGCATGCCCAAGGCACCACACACACAGCCCTCTCGGTTGGCATGCGTAGCAAACTGTGTATAACCATGTCTCGCTCTGATTGGTGGGGAGGGGGGAGATGATTTTTTCAGCTCGGGTAACATTGTGTTCCGGAGTTGGACGCGGCTGGTGAAATGTACACAAACAGACAACAGTGCCAGCTTGTGGTCATACTGATAATTTACCAGGCATTTTGAGGTATTAGCCTACTTTTGTTTTGTTTTATTGTCTTGCTGACTGTTAATGTTACAGAGAACTTAAAAGTTGTTTATTGATGAACACTTGTGTTCCTTCACTGTGACTGTTGACTCGACTATGACAGCATTACAAAAAGTACAGCCACATTAAAAAACAGAAAGTGGCCATGAATAAATACACAGCAATGACGCTGCCATGGCGGTGAGGATGCTGCAAGATCTTCTCAAGTAATGTGTGTTTCCGAGTTCCTTGCTTTCTCTTCATTCCTGTATCGGGGCAAAAGTTTTACAGTTTTAGAGCCATTTCACACTGCCATGCAGCTGTGTTAGGATTTTTGGCCAGTAACAGACGTGCTAGTGGTAACCGCGTCAGTTACTGCCATAAAATTTGTTGAATCTCCCATTATTTAAACTAAAACCTTGGTATTCAGGTTAAACTGGTACTTTAAAATAGAAAAAAGTGGTCTATTGTTTCTTTTGGTGCACTTGACCTCAAAAAGGTTTGCCATCACTGCCTTAGAAGGACATTTGAATGATGGGGTGCTGGGGAGGAGGTAAAGAGGGGGCTATGTACAACCTATCACATTGCTTTTCTTAAGGTAACCCAATTGCAACGTTCCCATCAGTTTAGGTGAGTTTACACATGCAGATTTTTTCCTTCGATCAATAAAGAACAAATTTTTGGTTGATTGAACAAAAATCTAGAATGGCCAATTTGTTCAATGGATACATTTGGTTCTACCTCGAACAAAAAATAATTTCAAATGGTCATCGAACATGTTGGTAAATTTTTATCTGTCGTAAAAATATAGAGACAGTCAATGCCAAATCAGTAAAAAAATGGTGCTAGCATGTGTCTGGGTGCAGGCAGGTGGCAAGTGTCCCAAAGTTGACTGGTCAGTCACATGCTAGCATCATTCTTTACTGCTTTGGATATGACTGTCTCTTCGTGAGGAAGTTTTTTAGCGATGTGGCCAATGTTCCCCATTCCCAGATGAGACTCCCATGACCCCGGTGGTCACCGCACGGCGGTCTTCCAAGAACTTGTCATTTTGTGGACTTAAATTGGCTCTGCTAAAATTTCCTCTATAACCCCCTGAAACGTAAACGTACGTCTGGGTTTTAGTTATATATTTTGTTCTATTTGCGGATCCCCACCATTCTTTTAACTTAATTTCATATGTTTGTGACTGCTAGATGGTATCTCATTTAATGTATTGGGTCTTCAGCCAATTGACTTTTTTTACCTATGTAATAAATTGAATTGTTTTTTTATATATCTTGTGACCTGCTATAATTCATTGAAACCTTTAAAGTGCCCCTGCCCCTGAATCTTCAGGGGGAATATTTGATCTGGGCCAGTGGGCCAAGGCTCACTCTCCCAGTGATATATTTTTTGTAATTTGAATGTATTTTCATTCAATATCAGCGATGAACAAAAAATCTAATGTTATGTTCGATAAATGAACGAATGATGTTCGACAATGACATCAAACAAAAAATCTAATTGGCAGTTGATTGAAGAAAAAATCTACACATGTAAACTCATCTTTAGAAGAAGCAATCTAACCATTGTGGAATAATGGCACAGAAGATGTTGTAGTAACTTGTGTAAAGCGCGCCTCAACAAGAGATTTTTTATCATACATCTGAAACTATTGTTTTTGCATCAAAGTCCATGTGATGTTATGTTTTAATTAACTCAATTTAGTAAACAAAGAGCCGAAATTGCTACTAAACACTTTAACATTTCGAAATACATTGAGCACAAAAGTTTATAGCGCTATCTCCTACTGCCTTTATTATTCTGAGTAGTTGCAATGTCACTTGGTTATATTATGCTGTTTGCATAGCTAGGTGGTAAAAAGCTCTGTTGGATTGTGTAGCTTTTTATGCCTTGAAGTTTTAAATTTGTAACGTATACCTCATCTCCTACCTACACTCACTTCAGGCCTGACAATGTAAGTATCATTGTGGGCAGGTTATATAAAATAAAAACACACACATTTACTTAATAATAATGTTGTCAGCCTATTATTCTTGTGTTGATCCTATTTGCTTATTTGACTCATATCTTCACTGCATTCATCCAATGTCATTCATTCGGTAGTCTGCTATTGATGCATTATTAAATATTTATCCTTGTTTAATTAAAATTCTTTCAGACCAATTAAATTCCTAATCATGATTGTTGTATGGGGTACTTCCATAAATAAATTGATCACATTTAATTACTTGGTGTGGCTCTAAGGGAGGGTTTTAAAATAATAGTTATAAGGACATTCGTCAGATACTTTCAGATGCCTTGGGTAGCTCTTGAATAAATAAGTCTGCTAACCAGACTTGAAATATAATGTCAGTATAATTTCAAAAACAAAATTAATTGGATTTATAGGACTCCCATGCCTCAAGGACCTCAGGGACCAGCAAATATTCTTAAAGCTATATAAAAATAAAAACATTTTAAATGCACACATGAAAAAACATATGCACATTACTTACCTACATGTAGCCTTCATCCAGGGACACTGAATCCCTAGATAAAAAAAGATATACTTACCTTTCCTTCTTTCTTGCCGCCATGCCTGGAGTAACTGGTCCTCCAGCATGTAAAATGAAGGATGATGCCTCGCCCTTCCAGTCTTACGGAAGCTAGATGCCATGATCACATACACTTTTAGTCAGATGCTCACTGTGCTGAGCCGATCCACCAATGCAGGGGTTAACAGTCGGGGGCCCCGACGGATCACATTGCCTGCCCGGCATATGCTCTGTTTAGACATATATATAATCTGATCATGTCTTGTTTCTGCTTCCTGTGCAGACTAAAACAAGTTTAGCCAGAGAAGTTTTAATTACCAAATTTCTCACTCTATAAGATAACAAATGTCCTCCAGTATAAGGGGGAAATGTTTCTGCATCTTGAAGAGTGAATGTATAGCATGTTCTAGCAGAGCGTTCAGAGGAAGGCACAAGCATGCTGTATACCGAGAACCCAGAGACTTTCATTCCAAGGTGTTAGCAGAGCACCTCCTCCACCTCACACGTCCTATCTACCGGTTTTAATGTGGGAGGGGGTGCAGTGCTGACAGCCCAGAGTGAGAGTCACTGTGAGTCTCTGAGTTTAGAGCACTGAGCATTACATGACCAGTTATACAAATGTTCACCAATGTGCTTCTGTATTGTTTAATATTAGGGATGTATCTGGTGACTCCACTCCTTATTGGCTATTTTCCACATTTTAGAAGTTTTAATTACCATATTTCTCACTCTATAAGATAAAAAATGTCCACCAGTATAAGGGGAATATGTTTCTGCATCTTGAAGAGTGAATGTATAGCATGTTCTAGCAGAGCGTTCAGAGGAAGGCACAAACATGCTGTATACCGAGAGCCCAGAGACTTTCATTCCAAGGTGTTAGCAGAGCACCTTCTCCACCTCACACGTCCTATCTACCGGTATTAATGTGGGAGGGAGTGCAGTGCTGACAGCCCAGAGTGAGAGTCACTGTGAGTCTCTGAGTTAAGAGCACTGAGCATTACATGACCAGTTATACAAATGTTAAACAATGGGCTTCTGTATTGTTTAATATTAGGGATGTATCTGGTGTCTCCACTCCTTATTGGCTATTTTCCACATTTTAATTAGGCAAAAAAAATAAAAAATCAACTTCTTTTCAGAAAATGTTTTCCTCTCCAAACTCTATGCGGGTCTAATGGTCAGGTACATATAATAGTGCAAAAAAATACAATAAGTAGCTGATAAAACTGATCAGTGAGTCTTCTCCAATGGTTCTCTTGTAGCCGAGCTTCCATCCATTGTGATAATTAAATAGGAAGAATGAATGCTAAAATAGTCAATCCCTCTAGGTTTGTAATACCTTCATATGTATATATGAATTACTTCTTAAATGTAATATAATCTTATTAAATCAATAACAATAAAGAGGGGCATCATTAAAAAAAAAACAGACACCCTTTTCGTTTAAGGTTCTGTTAGTGAAAATATATTTCATATGAAATGTAAGATTGTATTTAATTGTCCTAAGCACACCACATTGTTAATACCCTTAAGAACAAATTCCACTGATTGTGTCATGATATTATATTTATAAATATTAACATTACTTAAAATAAATTCAATTAACATATACCTTGCTGATCGTAGGGACAGCATGTGATCTACTGGATGAATCGCTGAACTACTGCAGACAGTTATCTTCCACTTACCGCTCCACTTTCCTAAAGCTAGGAACACACGGCTCGATTTAAGCATACAATCGATGTAAGATTAGATGAAGAACCTCGATTTTGGTATTTTATCGATTGTACCGGGTGGGCTATAGTGTCATACAATCGTAGTACAATATCGAGGTAGAAAACATCGATTATTGACTAAAATCGTCGATGCCATTGATGCCCTACAAACAGTAAACTATCACTTCCTCGAATACAATTGTACGATGAAAATGAAAAAGTAGTTCAATGATGGTACAATTCAAGGACAATTTTCCAACTAGTCCGATCACTTTTCAATGGATGTAATGTTCTTCATCGAACTAAAATCGTTGATTGTACCATGTGTCCGCGCTACGATTTTGGTACAATCAATGTCAATTTTTATTGATTTACATCGATTGTAATTCTTGGGGTACATTATATTGTCCTATACTACAGTGGAGTATTCCCTCTGTTATTGCTGTAAAAAAAAAAAATTTGTCTTTTTATCATTTCATTTTTTTACAATTATTGTAAAAATTCAAATAAATAAATAAATATTAGCATTATGCAGTATTAGAGGCAACATGCACTCTGTTTTGTGCTCAAAGCTATCTCTTATGCTTTCTGGCCAACACGCAAAGGTAGTGAAGATGGTTTCATATGTCTTAAATAGAGATGGCCAAAACGTTCACGCAGCGGACAGTCCGCAGAGAACAAGGCATGTTCTAACTTCTTCTTGTCAGTGAACAGTACATGTGTTTGACCTGCCCCCTTTGCCGGCGGTGTGGGTATTCTTCCGCAGGCCGGATCAGCCGTGCAGGGATCTAAAAAAGATTCGGCCAATGGAAAATTTTCTTGACCAGTCCCTGCACGGCTGATCCGGTTGGCAGAAGAATACCCACACCACCAGCTTCTGTTGAGTTAATTTTTTAGATCCCTGCATGGCTCCCCATTATCTGCACATGCACAGAATTCTTCTACCGGCCGGATCAGATGTGCAGGGATCTAAAAAAGCGGAAAAAAACCCACATTGCTGGCGTCTGTCAAGATCATTTCATCGGTAGATGTCGAGGGACACAGACACGCCACTGGAGCTGGCGGTTCGACACAAACATGGCGATGTTGGGCTTTTACTAAAGTAATTGATGTTCAGCCATCACTGATCTTGAACCATAGTGATCCACAAATTTCTGAAGGACACATTTGTTTCACTTGATTTGTTCTCAGAGATTGATATTACTATAAATATTTGCTGCTCAGACCTTTTTTAATGCTAACCCATGTCTGATATGGGTATTAAGTATTCTTAACCAAAAATCCCAAAGCAAGGGTTAAACTCAGGCCCGCAGACCAAATCTGGCCCACAGTGTAATCACCATATTTTTCAGACTATAAGACAATCTTTCTTTTACCAATAAAGTCCATAAGATGCACAGAAAAGTCTGTGCATCTTATGGTCTGAATATATAAAAGAAAAAATTTAATTAGTGGGGTTTTTTAAGTTCTAAAGATCCAGTGAGCAATTTCTCTGCACCCCAAGAGGCTACAATTTGTTCCATTCCCTGCAGCCAAGCCAAAAGACCACTGCCAAGAGAATGATCTAAGCTGTACTAGCACTAGCAGTACCCATTCTTTGAACAAACTGACCAACTTATGGAGAGACACATTTTACAATCTGGCACTAGCAACTTACCCATGACCAGCTATTTACATGTGGGAGCGGAAATGAGTTTCTGTCACATCATCATTATCTACTGCAATGCAGAATGTAAATACACAACTCATGCAATAAAATCACAAAACATTCAGTTGCTTTGTTCATGTTACATTTGTTTGTACTTTGTTCATGGGTACATTGTAAGTGTCAGATTGTGAAGTGAGACTCTCCATTAGTTGGTTCATAGAATGGATACTGCTAGTTTGTAGACACATGATAAAATTTAAGCCCTGCACACTCTGCTGGAACCAAGAGCTCCCTCTGGGCACTGGTCTTTTGGCTTGGCTGGAAGCATATAGGGTTAATAATGCATGGTATAGCCCTTCCTACTTTAGTGGCGCATGCTGCATATTCATTTTATATGTGAATGGCTGTGTCTCTGACTAATTTTTTAGTTCTCTCTATGCAGTGCATCTTACATTGTGATAAATATAGCATATTTGGCCTGCAAATGTGTTATACTTTATTTAAGAAATAAATGTCAGAGATGTGTCTTTTATTTGATGTCGCATGTGCTATATGTGCATATACTATTACTCTAGATTTAATAATGAAGCAAAACTTAATTCTGTTACCATATGAAAAGGTTCATTGTTATATCTGATGAAAAGGAAAAACTTCCTTCATTTTGTCAATAAATATCAAGGTTGGCCCATTGTGCGTTTGAGTAGCAATGAGCAGCATAGGCAATATTCAAATTCTCAACATTTCTAGGATTGTTCTCCAGATATTAGAAATAAATTTGAGATCTCCTGTCCATTATACCATATTTATTGCAAAAGCAATGTACATTGTCACAGTGACATCTAGTGGCAGAATTAGAGAGTGCAGCTTCAGTGTAATCCTATGAAACATGAAAGTAATTCTTTGCGGAAATCGGCACTTGTACATGTGAATATTGTGAACACAATGCATGGTACTTTCCCTAGAATCTTGAATATTAGCGATTACAAAGATATAGCATTATATTCCAGGTCTTCACAAATTCTCGAAGTGCTGATATTCGCAATAAAATAAATGAATATTCGCATATTCATGCTCAACACTATGTTTGATTGGGACCCCTTCCATAGCATAATTTTTTGTGTTTTTACAGTAATCAGTTTTTCTCTGTTGGTGCAAAAACTAATTTGTACATTTGTGTATAGAGATCGAAATGAGTTTACTTCATCCCGACCTAAATTTCAATTTTCCTGATGGAATTTTGATTTTATGTTGAATTTTTTACTTTGCATGTGAATTTTCGACTTATCTTTTGCTAAATTAGCCTTGAGTTTTCATATGATAGTGTTGATTGCAAATTTTTATTCTAATTTCGGCACAAATTATGTTGATTTTGATTTGCAATCTCCAGTCATTATAAACGTCATTATTTTCACAATGAAAATGTGCAAATTCGCAATCAACTCTACTAATCGAATATACGTGATTACAAAGATTTAGCACTGTATACATTCGAGATTAACACTATTGTGGTCGAATCACCATGCACAGTTGGCAGAGGTGCAATCCAGGGCACAGAGTCTAAGGGACTGCCTGGTGTTCACCAGAGCACACAACAAGCAGTGATGTACTTTGCAGGCAATCCCTAGTGCACCTGTGCAAGTTAAAACCAAGACATAGTGCCAAGCCCTAGGAGTAAAGAAAATCTGAAGAAAAAGCCAAGAGTCTTGAGTTGTCTGGAGCCGGAAAGTCGGGAGAGGTATCGTAATGGTACCAGAATGAAGTGCCGAGGATCAAGAAGTAGGGATAATCTGTTGAACAAGCAGAGCGTCAGGAACGGGAAAGTCAAGTAGTTAACAAAGGAGGCTGGTAGCACACACATGAAAGACCCAAGCACAGGCAACTTCCTGTAGTCTGTCACTTCCTTATAAAGGGCAGGAGGAAGGAGCAGCTGATATTAGCAACTACCACTGGTCTCCAGCAGAGGGAGCTCTAGGCAGAACACTTAACCCTTGGCAGCAAGGACGGTTTTCACAGCTAGATGCAGCCACAGGAGGCACAGATCCCCAGGCCCTGCTGGGACCTGTGACAGAGACTGAGGGCCGTATTATGAAGCATGGTGGCTGTTTATGAAATATGAGGTTATAATGAATTAAATTCCATCTATGAAAGTTGAAATCCACTTTACAAGTTGAAAGTTTTGCTTATGACTTATTTAACTATTTCCGCAGACTCCATTCCTCCCATGGTTCAGTGCTGTTCATTTACAACATCCCATGTGTTTTGCCTTACCCCCCCCCCCCCCCCCCCCCCTCATTTCGCCTTAAGGAGAAGCCACCCAAGGCGTCTTTTACTCCTTCCGGTATTTAACGCATCAACGTAAATGTCACATCAAATGATTCCCTCTGCTATCCTAGTCTCTATTGATTTATAGAACATTGGTCAGCCTTCCTTCAATGTTTGTGGAACAATGTTGATTCTATTGATACAAGCACCATAAAGTCACGTTAGAAGCAATCAACCCTTAACCATTGGAAATACATTGATTCTGTTTTATAAAACTAATGGTCATATGGCAACATATAATTTTTTGTCCTTTTATGGAAACGCAATATGCTAATGATCAGTACATTTTGTCATAGCCGAAGTCGATAATATTAAACAAGCAGTGTTTTCTCTTTGACTGCGTGATCCCTTGTTTTCTGATCTGCATCTTCATCGATAGCGAGGAATGATTTTTTAGTACGCCGTTTTTTTAGCCCTGTTGCCATAGCAACCCACCGAGGTGCAGAGATGATTGCTACTTATGATTTCTGCCTTGCATTGTTTTTTGAATGCTCCGTATTAATCACATCACAGGGATTAGGTATTGTCATAGGAAATAAAGTGTAAGAAAGAATCTTATTGTCATTTCTCATCCTCGCGGCTACCATTGGGTCACGGCAAATCTCAGCTTATTTGAAGTCGTCTTTGCGTGTGTGGCAATTTTATTGCTGCTATTTCTTTTGACAGTGGGTATTACTTTGTATTCTCTAAAATAATTTTCTTCCCCCTCCCAATGACATGGTTATGATATTGATTACCTGTCTTTATAGAAAGAAGTATTAGCCCTTACTTTGTAGATTATGATATCCTATTTTTCCCTTTGTGAATTATGGCATTAAAGTCATTTATGACAAACGAGATCTTCGATAAGCTAGAGGTGCCACAAGAGGGAGGCATGGAATACATCACACATCCAGAACCAATTAGTGTGGGATTTTCTTTATTACTCTGTGTATACATACAGTCCACCTACAGACTGTAGCCGGTGCTGTGTTCCTGCAGAAAAAGAAAAGACGTACAAGTGATTTCCATTGAGTATGAGATTTTGGCTTATTTATTTGGGACTTAATTTTGGTATCATCATCAAAACTGTTCGAAATGTAGAGAAGGGTTG
>CM070038.1:13201031-13212284 GCA_036250615.1 Ptychadena robeensis | reverse complement strand
TTTGGAGATGATGGCAGACTACGCTTTAATGCTATAGGTACCTTATGACAATTTATGGTGTTATCTTTTAACATTTTGATAGGCCAGTTTAATCCTGATTGTATATGGCCTACCGAGTATGGTTTGACCTATTTGAACATGTGCAATAAATTTGCTACTTTACATTCAATATACAGTTTGTTTTAGATGTATGGTTTCTGGTCACACAAAATCCTAGAGGATGTCACCTCCAGGTATTCTAAATCTTTGTGGGTGATTCCTTATTTATGTATTGTATGTTTGCTACTAGTGTTGAGCAGCATATGGTATATTCAAGTTTGCGTAATTTCGTGACTATATTAACCTCCCTAGCGCACTGCTGAGGTCCAGATCTCTGTACCAAAAGTGCACCATAGATTCTAATTGAATTGATTTTTTTATGTTGTAGGCCTGTAACTTCCCACAATATGTCCGTACAAGGGTCTAGTAGACATCCTGAATATAATAATGTTTGAAACACACAATTATTATAAAAACATAAAAATGAATAAAAGGTATCATTTGAATGATAAAATCTCTTAAATACTTATTTGGTATGAAAGATTTCAAAACAGTGTGTATTCATATTTATGTTCATCGATAATAACATTTTTATTACAATTGGAAATGTGTTTTGTTTTTGTTTTACTTTGAATTGTATTGGATACAGTTATAACTGTATCCAATATAATGCCCTTTGGCACCCTCTAAAAGGGTTAAGTTCAAAGAGCACATCTGGAAATGACACCGGGGGTGATTTTTCAGATGTGAAGATAACCCAATTTGCATTTGAATGTCCTGCGGCCCCTTTTGCCTCCCCCATGTTACGTCATCACGTCACTGGGGGGGGGGTGACATCGGCTTGCTTCAGTGAAGGAGCCAGCTTAGAGCATCGGATACACCAGGACAGCACAGAACAGTGAGTATGTGCTGCTGGGGATCTGAGCTTAGCTGGACGGCTCCATCCCGTCCACTGCAATACTGACAAGTCAGCGCTGGACGAGGTGGAGCCGTCAGAAGCGCTAGGAGGGTTAAGGAACATTAGAAATTCTTAAAATTCGATTCAACTGTATTCTATTGCCTTTTGCAATTATTTGCAAAATTTGTGAACCAGCTTTACAGCTTCTGTTCTTCATTCTGTGATCTCAGCCAGTACAAGCCCTGTGTGTTTTGTGCATATCCATTCACAATGTGCACAAATATGCTTGATGTTTGCCGGTAAACAATGTTGAAGCATAATATGACAAATATCCGCCATTGCGAATATCCAAACGCACATTTGGGAAATATTGCCAATTTTGAAATGTTGATATTCGTTGAATATATTCGGATTTCAAATATTCTCCCTTAACATTATTTATTACAGAGCTTTGACCCAAAAACCTCATTTCTACTTTCATTTCATTGGTAGAGATACGTTACCCAAACCCACCCCCATGCATGCTAAAGCTAGGCACACATGGGTAGATCTGTAAAAAGATCAACGCACACAGTCACGGTGCTTGATTGTACTGTTTACAAATCTACCCATGTGTGTCCTTCGAGCGGGATCAATAGATCAACAGCTCGAAGAAACTTGATTGAACGGGGTTCCAACATGTTGGAAAACCCCAGTCAATCTCCACTACTTTGCATGGAGACGTGAGTCTACTGCTCCTGCCTTCCTGCACAGCCATCCGCTGTCAGTGTGAAGTGGGCGGAGCCAGCACTCCTCACTCTGAAACTGTTTTGTGAGAGGCAGGCTGCTTCTCCCCAGCTTGCATGGTGTTGTGACTCCCACGTGCTGCAAGCTGGGGAGAACGGGTCCCCATTGAATGGGAATTGATGTGCCCATTGATTTACGTTCAATTGATCCCTGACGTCACCATGCTGTGATTGATCGGGGGTTGATTGCACAGGAATCTACCCGTGTGTGCCTAGCTTAACTAAAAACATGGACAACACACAATAAATATAAACTCATGGACCTGCAATGGACAGATTTTGGCAGCTCAGCATGAGCCTAGAAGAGAAAGAATTCCACTGTAGTGCTCTCCACTCTCTAACACAATATGAGTATCATTCAGCAAATAGGAAATTCTTGTTTAGAATACAGAGTAAAGAATAAATGAAGTATCACACATGTGACTACATAGAAGATTGAAGGCGGGTGGCTGTCTATACTGCTATAGATCACATTACAATACACCAGATGTTATTAAGGTTGTTTTTTCTTGTGAAATAGCCAAGACAAACTGCAACAATAGCAAAGTGCGGGTCTCCTTTTACAGATGCCATTTCTTATATTGCCTGGCTTGCGTTATCATATTGTTCGGTTTTATTAAGAATGTATTTTTTCTCTGGCCAAGGCATTTCCAAACACTGCCTAGCATGTAATGGGATATAAGTTAATTTCCGCGGCTATAGGACTCATATCTCTCAACACCTGAGTTCAAACTGCTGCTAAATCCGACACTGATAAGACTCCAAAGCAGCCGCCGCTGTTCAGCTAGGCAAGTATTGCAAATCCCGTGTAGAAAACTAAAGACTTTATTAGTTTTCCTAAGTCAGAGAAGCAAGCCTTCTGCATCTTATAGGGATGCACGAGATAAGGTAATGCTATTATGTGGCCCCCTTCTCGGAGATAGGAGTTTGAGCTTTGATAATTACAGCGAAATTGTAAATGGGAAAGTACCGATAAGAAAAGGGAAAGTTGGAAAGAATTAACTGACAAGGCAGATTTGGCTTGTAATGAAATATCTTGTAACGCAATTAAATTCCCCTGAAAGATACCGTAGATAGCAGACTTTTCCAACACCACGTGTGGCTACTTTTTCACTGCCTATGGAGAGCTTTGCTTATCCTGATTTCTAGTGTTTCTCTGATTTCTAGCATTCTCAGTGTAGCGGAGCGCTGGGTTGACATAGGCCTTCTCCGCTCGAATACCGAGGGGTACTGGGGGACCAGGTAACAGGTAGCACAGGAAGCACAGCACCCAAATCTATCCAGGAACATCCATCACTCTTCCCAATAACTGGACGACACTCAGTTTCAGGAGCAGAACACACGTTTAATGCCATATACCCGGCTTTTTTCCCATTCTCCCATGCAAGGGAGACACCTCTAGAAAGACGATGCATTGTTCAATCACATAACTCAATCACCAGCCCGTACCTCCCCTCACCCTGAGACATAAGCTAGCCATACACTGCACGGATTCCCTGGCTAATCGATTCAGCACCGATGGATTCCGGCGATTCCGCCGGCATCCACAGGTGAGAACGATCAGCCAATTAGGGAATCCGATCGTGCCAGCCCACCTTGCACGGCCGGATCCGTGTCCGATGGATCGGCTCCCTGACCGCAACGCCCCCTGATCAGAGCAGAATCGGACCCGAAAAGACCAACAGGTTGGTTCTTCCTCGGATCCGATTCTGTGCCCCCGATCCATCGGATGCGGTCGGACGGGCAAGGTGGGCTGCAGAGGATTCCGGCACGATGGATCCGCGTGCACGCGCCCGGAATCCATCGCGCCGGAATCCGGCACGAATCCGTGCTGTGTATGGCAGCCTATAATCCAATCACCAGTCCAGGGAAACAGACAATGTACCTATTGTGTTCTTGCTGAACCAGACGCTCAGCAGGGGACTGATTGCTTTTGTCCTTTCCATCACTTTAAGGCAATTAACATGACATTGTCTAATCAACAGGTAAAATAGTTATGTTAGTCTTTGTGTTTCTACCCACTCACTGTCCAGACCCCTTTATAGACTGAAGTGACCTAATATTGCAATAATAATAATAGATATGGACAGCCACCATTAAGCATTAGGGGTGATAGCTCAATGCGATCCGCTACACGTTTAAAAGACAACAAATGACATGGTTAAAAGGGTTTTTGTTTTCATTAAACCATATACCGTATTTTCGGACCATAAGACGCACCTAGGTTTTAGAGCAGGGAAAGCAGGAAAAAAAGTTTTCACATCAATTGGATTAATGGAATTAATTAAATGAATGCAATATCAAATTCAACCAGTAGATGTCACTAGTGGCAGTACTAGCACAGCACGAGATGGTCGAATTTTTTTTTTTTTAATTCAACCATTTCGACGGTTTCAAGTTAATTGCAAAGCCCCTGAACATGGTATCATCACTAAACTTCCTGGAGATGTAGAGAAGGGTTGGGGGTATACTCCAAAAAAGAAAGTATGTCTCTAACACAAATAGTTTTTTTCACAAATTAAGTTCAAAGTCAAGTAAAAATTTTGAAAATCGGAATTTCGACTTTAACTTTGAACTTAATTTATGCAAAAACTACATGTGCTAGAGCAAAACTTTTTTTTCAAACGATCCTCCTACCCTTCCTAACATCTCTAGCAATTTTTGTGATGATATCATGTTCAGGGGCTGTGCAATCAGCTCACAAAGTTAGCAAGTCGAAAAATTTGACCATCTCTACAGCACACTTCATTCTCCACACTGATAGGGAAGAGGGGGAGGCTCCACAGTCTCTCCTCTCCTTCTCCTCTCTGGCTGTGCCTGTGTCCATAGAAGCTGCAGTGATTTTCTCGGACACGGAGAGAGGGATAGATGGCAGTATTGCAAAAATTCTCTTTCAAAAGTGGTTGCACATAAAGTTAACAGATTAATGTAATTTGTTCATATTTCGCGCTGCCCTGCTGACGTCTGTGGCAGTTGCCGTTTTACATTCATTTTACATACATTCAGCCGCCATTTTACACTCAGTGTTAGCTTCCAGGATTGCATGAGTTAAGGCTGCAATAACACCGGCACTACTGTCAATAGTAGTGATGATCGCGAATATTCGGATTCCGAATATTAATCGTGAATATCGGCAATTCGGAAATTCGCGACGATGGTGAATATATTGCCGAATATTCGCAATTCTGGATATTCGATATTTTTTTTCCATTACACACGCCTCTCAATGCAAGTGGACGAATGGGAAGGCTGCAACAAGAGCTAAGCAACACTCCTTGCGACCATCAACAGTTTTTAAATCCAAAATTGGGGTGATGCGAATATTGCGAAAATTGGCACTTTTGAAAAATCGCGAAAAATCACTAAGTTTGCATCCAAAATTCACATTCACGCCCCTCAATGCATATTCGCAATAAGAAGAATATTGCCGAATGCGCATATTTTCAGAATATTTTCAGAATGTTTTCCCAAAAATTTGCGGCATGTCGCGAATATGAATGTTGTCTATGCCGCTCATAACTAGTCAATAGATGCTCAAGCAATGTCGGATGCCCACTGCAGCGGTGAGGAGGTGATCCACAGAGGGGAAGAAGAATTATACACATATCTCCACACAGGTAACGATTTGTTTTTTTTACATATTGCTCTAATAATGTGAATAAAACAAGTAAAAAATGTCTGGTGGGTTTAGGTGCGATTTAAACTAGGCTAAGTATGATATGCATGTCCAAAACCTCACCTCACCTTATATCCAATGGACTTTCCTACTTGAAAAAGCATGTCAACAGACGCAAAGCTGATTCACTGGTGAGAAATTGGAATTTAATCTTCTTTCCAGTTATCCTGAGTGTGGCTTGGGGTAAACCTTAACTGGAAAAAGTGTCAAAGCTGAGCCACACTTATGGTAGCTTACCTGCTCTAAGCGATCCTGCGGTATCCTCCAGTGATGCCAGATGGATATTGCTTCTGTCTGGGGACTTCCTGGGATGCCTATGCCAGTCAGATAACACAGGCATAAATGCAGGCAGCCACTGCGACATCATCAGCAACTTCGTGAACAGCTAGGGCCTATGCCTGTATTATATAACTGTGACAGGAAGCCTGTTAAATCATCTGGATGTATCCAGTATGGGAGGAATGTGTGTCCCAGATACCGGCAGTATGCCAAATATTTTCCTATTTGACCAGCAGGGGGAGCTGAAACTGATGGGCCTGGTTCAGGGTGATCACATCTGTGTCCTGTGTACTCATTAGCAGCTCTGTATAATCTCCCCACCTGCTCAGTGAGAAGTCTCCACCCTGGAACCAGTACTGAGTGTGACTGGGGAGCAGCCTGGACCTGTGTGGTAAATGAGGACTCTCTGTGTGGAGGTATATAGCCTCTGTTTCCCAAGGACCACTTCTTTCTTTGGATGGGTTTATGCTGCCATACTTGCTGTTCATGCTCTACATATTGTAAATAGACTTGGACAATAAACCGCATGTGTTCTTTTCACCTTCAACTCTTGTTTGCTGTGCCTCTTTCACCTGCTGTGGACCCATTTTTTATGCCAGTTTTGGCACCCAAGGAAATGAGTATGCTAGTGGTGCTTCTAAATAATTAAATAATATTGTTTCACTTCTAAGCTTGCAATCAATGTTATTGGTATATGAAGATTTGGTCTCCAGTATGTGAATTTTTCCAGCTACCACCAGAAGGTTTTGTAAAACCCGAAAACACCTACCTTGGCTAAAATTCGATATTACAAAAGACATTGCAACATAATTGCAGAAAGCAGCGGGTGACCATTTTGTGAAAAGCCATAAACCCTGATGTTCAAGGCTGATCCACCAACCAATGACAGAAGAAAACCCCAACAGAAGGAGAAGGCTCATTAAGGTGGACTAATAGCATGAAAACTCAACCGTGGTGCCCAAATCTTTCGACTACTAAGTCTTTTAAGAGAAAAGTGGATTCATTTATTAACAGAAAACCACCTATTTCAAAGGATTTAATTGTGAGACATATAATTGAGTTTCTGTTATTCAGAAATCAGGAAGGGGAAAGTATAAACAACAGTAATACAATGGAGAAATTTTAGTGAAAATTGGAGGTCGATGTGACAGAGTATTGGTCATTGTCCCCATGAAATTAACAAATTTCAAGGCATTGATACAGTGGGCTCCCTAAGCAAGGTGGGAGTTTGGGATGCCCTGAACCCAAGGGGTGGGGATTTGGTGTGACCGGGATCGGGATTGACCAACTCCAAGGATAGACAAAACCAAAGGGTTAGATACAAAGGTTGACATTTTATTGAGTTTCAAATAACATTGGAAACCAATAAGGGTAGGTCACTGGCTAACAAGCCATTTAGCGGTTATGTGACCTCCTCTTCAGTCAGATCAAGTCCAAAAGATCATTAATACCAGATAATTAAAAAACGTCCAAAATTAAATGATTGGTTGGTAGACTCTTATCTTGTCCATATATCCAAGTACGTAGTTCACCCCTCTACGCGTTTCGGCCTTATCAGCCTCTTCAAGAGGGGAATATGATGTCCTGGGTGAGTGACAGCTGGGTGGGCAGGGATTAGACCCTTTAGGGAGTCCTGCCTAGGTGAAAGGAAAAAGTCATAATTCCGACATAATTGTAAGTTGGTTCCCGATCCCGGTCACACCAAATCCCCACCCCTTTCAGGGCATCCCCACCTTGCTTAGGGAGCCCACTGTAACAGTAATACAATATTAGGTTACACTGAAATAATGCAGGAGGTTGGGCTGAAATATTGTATGTTTACTGAGCATGCTGGACTTTCTCTCAAGAAAAGCCCAGCACTTTTTGGTAGCCGAAGTCTTCCATCACAATTAGAATTCAATGGTTTGATGCGGATTTGTAACTCTTATGACTCCAATTTTGTTTCAAAAAGTAAATCCAATAAGGAGTGCAATTTACAAACTTTGAATAGTTAGGCTTTACAGTTAAAAACTGACTTGCATGTACCAACAATTGTCTGGAAATGGTAAATATCAAAAATTTTAGTTCATTCTTGTTTTCTTTATTTGTATTCACATCTATTGATCCTAATAGTCAATGCGCTTCTTAAGAGTGACAATGTTTAAAGATTTAGTGTGTTCTCTGATGGTTTTGTAGTGATCCGAGAAAGGGACACAATACTGTATATATATTGCACTGTAATATATTGCTATGTAGTGCTTTGTTAAGTTGGTGTGTGTCCCCTTAAGGCCTAGGTGCCCAACCTGCGGCCCTTTGGGCGTTGTTCGGCGGCCTCTATTGGTCATCCACATGCGGCACCTAAACCCGAAATGCATATTAGGCAGAGCAACTCATCTGTGTAGTAGTCACACACTGACCCAGCTTTCCTGATCAACGTTGGCGCTCCTACATCAGTAAAATTGTCAATGTTGATCAGGGAAACCAGGTCTACATATGAGCGATGCACCCAGGGGCAGGAGGGGGGGGGGGGGGGGGGGGGGGGGGGGGGGGGGGGGGGGGTGCTGTCAGGGTTTGACTGCCTGTCGGGATCTGGTCCACCTCCTGCTGAGATATGTGGACAGGTCTGGATCGCACTTGTGGCCCTCCATATCAACTCAGTTGCCCACCACTGCCTTAAGGGTTGCACCTGTTGTTTACGAGTTGCTGGAACCATGAGTCATGGGCAGGGTTAATAGGTATTGTCCCTCTCTCTACTTTCCATCCAAAAAGTAGCTATTCTGTTCGGCCCGGTTACAGGCCTTAAGCCAACCCCTGTCTAAGGACATAAATAGAAGTTCCTTAGAATGTTCTGGACTTTTCTGAATTGCCTTCCACAGCCTCCAGTACTGCATCTTGGAGAAAGTCCACAGCACCCTGTCCACAGGTTCCAGCAGCTTGGTAGCAAACACTTGAAATGGTTACGTCATAAGCCTGAACCCCATCCCTGCCTCCGTGTGATGGTAAAGCACTGTATATAACCCTTAAATAAACTGTAAATAGCCCCCTACCAGCTTGTGTGGACCTTTGCTTTATTGGGGTGTGAGCTGAGCCTGGTGAGAGAACAGAGGACATCCATCTCAAGAACCTGGTTGCATGAGTAGCACTATACACTGCACTCCCACGACACTACAGTTTCAAGAAAATAATGCAGATCAGAGGATGCGAAAAATAATAAAGGAAGACACAAAACAGAAACACTGAAGCAATCCTGGGTGTAGTACTTTCATTTTGAGATAATAAGATATGTTTATTAGATATGAACATGTGGTGTACAGATCTCTTACATAAGGAGATTGTCCAAGATCCATTGAATTTCGCTGTAATGGACAACCTTGGTCTTTGGCAAACTTTAGGGGAGGACTGCCACTGTGCCTACTCAGTGTGTTGGTGGTTTCACTATCGGGGCAAACCAATAATAATAATCGGAATATGGTCATGTGAATAATAATCCCAAATAAAGGTTTGTTGAGGTGCCTAGTTCAGCCCAGCATAGAGCTGTGAATATAGCCCAGCCACAAGATGGGAAGGACATTTTTTTGAAACAACTTTATTATAAATTCCACATACTGTATATACTTGAGTATAAGCTGACCCGAGTATAAGCCGAGGTACCTAATTTTATCTACAAAAAGTGGAAATACTTATTGGCTTGAGTATAAGCCGAGGATGGGAGTTTTCTAAATTAGAAAAATATAGAGAAAGCACCATTGCCCCTAGGAATTAATTAAACTGGATTCATCTTAATGCCACAACCTCAATAAATTTATAAGAACACAGGATTATTATTATTATAATTTGAATTGAATTGTATTTGAACTAGTAACTGGCCACCAGGTGGCAGTGTGTAGTTTGTTTATATCGATCAGCTGTTAGTCGGCAAGAGGGAAGCTGCCTGCCTGAAATTCAGCATGGTAATTCAGCTTAGTTCAGTGGAGATTTGGCTGACTTGAGTATAAGCCGAGGGGTGCATTTTCTGCCCATTTTTTGGGGCTGAAAAACTTGGCTTATACATGAGTATATATGGTATATTTAGAAATAAATAGATAAAAGGAAGTCAATAGTCATCAAGGCAGGACCTAACCAAGGTTCATAGTCCTTCCCATCTAGTGTTTGGGGTATATTCACAGCTCTGGGCCATGACAAGTTCACTGAGTTGGCCACCCTAACAGTTCTTGATTAGGTTGAGAAGTGTTTATATATATATATATATATATATATTGTTTTAAATTATTTTGAATTTATGGGGATAGTGGCCACACTACTATACTTACCTTGGACGCCTGCCTGTAAACGTTTCAATGCATGTACTACCGTTGTATGTGTGTACCACCTGAGCTGCATTAAGCATTGAAGGTGAGAGTGCTCAAAAATGCAGAATAAGTATATATATAGAGAGAGAAGGGAAGAAATTAAACTTTGTCTCCCAATGTCTGTCCCTGATTTAGTGTCTCCACCTGTCAGCGAGTGGTGTGGCCATGTTCTCTAATTAAAACCTAGCCTGTAAGTGGTACTTGAATATAGCATCTGGCAGGCATACCATTTAATTGGCTGTGCTAAAAGAAATGTCTATTATATTTAAATGTATATAGGGTTTGGGAATCTGACCTGAAATAATTTTCTTTTACCCCAATAATCCATTGCTTACTTGCATGGAAAATCGACAATGACAGCCAAGTCATCACTTACACATGCTAAATTAGATCTCTTCCAAGTGTCTTGTAATGTCATTATTAGCACTCTAATACGCTGACATAAAAATACCCCAGCAAGAAGATGGACTAAGAGAGTGATACAAGATGTCACAGTAAATTTATGTTACTTTAAAGAAAACCTTATAGTAGGAAAGCATCCATACCTAGGGCTTAGCTGACATTTAAAGGAACACTCTGATTTGTTGAGCAAATTGAGAAAGTATGTGTGAACCAATTCACCCCAATATTCAAGTGAAGTGAATAACCTCTCCTTTTTTTTCTCTTTGTGTTGTTGGGGTTACTCTTTGTGTTGTTGGAGTTACTTTGGGTGAGGTGGTGGGGGGGTGGCAGGGAATTTAACCTCCCAAGCGCACTGCTGAGGTACAGATTTCTGGACCAAAAGTGCACCATAGACTTTTTAATGGAAAAAAAGTTTTTTTACATTGTAAGCCTGTAACTTCCCAAAGTCTGTCCAAAGTCTGTCTATACAGAATATAATAACATGTTCAGATGCTTTGTGAATAACTCACAATATCAGATAATGAATATTTCAATATTTCACTTTATCAGGTAATGGGGGGAGCATGGGGGGGGGGTGATCCGCTCTCCTGCAGCTGCCTCATTTGATCGGAGCCACACGGATCAGTAAGCTTGCTCTCCTGGGGCTCCAATCTCTGCCTGATGAACCCAGCCCATCCACTGCTGTTCTGACAGGTCAGAGCTGGACGAGCTGGGACCGTCAGGAATGGCAGGGGGTAAGGACAATGAACACGATGGTGGAAAGAACAATTTGTTCCATGAATGAGGTGTGGGATTGTAATGTGATTTCCGCTCTTTGTAAATGGTAGATATTAAGTTGTAAAATCA
>CM070038.1:13182741-13193129 GCA_036250615.1 Ptychadena robeensis | reverse complement strand
GACCAGACTTTCTCCATTTGCGCTCTGCCCTGCGAGTGTCTTGTTGTAGGCCGCGAGTGTCCCTCATACTGACTCTATTTTACTCTGCGATCACTTATATCACTGTAGCTGTGTAATCACTGCTGAAGGTTGTGCACAACTATTTATTATCTTTCCTATTCTGTGTGAGAGCCTGGAATGGTGATCGGACAAGGGACATCCACCTAAAGAACCTGGTCATGTGAGTACACACCATACACCCCAGGTGCCCAACCTGCAGCCCTTTGGGTGGTCCTTTGCGGATCCCCTGGTCTTCCACTTGTGGCCCCCGAAACCTAACTGTTAATGCATAGGGCATAGGAACTCACCTGTCCTCAACCAAGAGGAGAAGGACTCGCTCTAGCTGAGCACATGAAAGCAACCCAGAGAGCGCCTGAGCAAGTTCCTCACCTGTCCTCCACTTCCTGCTCTAAGAATATCCCGTTCAATGAAGATGAGTGCCTATGCTCCCACTATTCCACCAACGAACGGGAGATTATTGTATGTGGCACATAACCTCAGAATAGAATCAAATGTTATGTGCCCCATAGATATCATCAAAGGCTTTGATGATATCTATGAGACACATAACCTTTGACAATGTATATGACCCAAAATGTGCATTACCACGCTTATGCTTAAGTATAATTAAAAACAAGTTTTGTTATTTAAAAATTAAAATGCTTATACAGTCAGTATAGATTGAAAATGTTATATGCGGCCCTTTAAGCCCCCCCATATACCTTTAGATTCCTCCATACAATTTCCATGAGACCTACCAACAACTATGTAGTATAGTGGCCTCCCTGATAGAATACATAGTGATTGGAAGGTGTAGAAAGGTCCTCATATTACATGGTTTTGGTAGAAGAAAAGTTGGTTGTACAGAAATTGCATGGTAATTGTATAAGGTGTATGGGGGGCTTTAGTGATGCTGAGGGCCGCACATGTGACCCTCCATATCAACTCAGTTGCCCACCACTGCCATACACTCAAAAAACACGACACTACACTTCTTTGTGCTTTAACTATTACTGTTATTTATATATTTAGTAACATATTTCCTAAATTTTTATCTATTTTATGTTCTCCGATAGAAAGGAACTCTCGGTACTCCAGGACCCCATTACAGTTCTTCTGTGCATATCTAGTGCAAGTCTCCACAAACAGCTTCACCAGAGCAGGGGACTCGGAACGAGCCAGCGTTACAGGAATATATTTAGCATTCAATGTCTACATGCTACTTGATCTCAAAAGACCGGGAACAAAATTGCTTTTCTGTTGCATAAAGTATCTTTCAAATTCAATTGCTTATCTCCTCATTCATTCAAGAAAGAAATACCTACAGACTTTCAGGAACTGCAGTCCATAATACAAATAGCGAGTATTAAACATACTGCCGACATCTTCTGAAAAATAAGCAAATTAATCTCTAGGATCAAGGTATTCTCCTGTGGTCACAACTGCATTGAGGCTATGAGAAATTCCAATTATCTGAATTTCCATGTAAGGGATAAACATTTAGTTATCAACATTGCCCATAAAACATATTTGGTTGTTATTAATGTGCTATTACTGGGTGGAATTGAATGAGGCTTGGCAGGTTCAATATGATGGAATTCTCACCGTTTGCCGGACTGCACTACAGGAGCATCCTGCCGAACGCTCAAAAATAACTCATTTCATTGATTTTCTTTCTGTTCGAACATTTAAGATGTTTTCTCTATAATACAAAGGAAAATGCTGTCAGAGTTTGGTATAGATACATGTAAGTAGCTGTACCATATAATATTGGTCGAACATGATGGCTATTATATATATATATATATATATATATATATATATATATATATATATATATATATATATATATATTAAAGTATACCTGAACTTGGATCAAACATAACTGGCATTAACTAAAGGCCCCCATACACGTTTAGATTTCTCTGTCAGATTTCCTTTTGATCTTCTCTTGTTTTACTAAATGTAATATGAGGGACTTTCTAAACTTGTGTCTACCTGTGTTCAATCGCAGAGGACCCTGCACTACATAGTTGTTGGTAGATCTAAAGGATATCTGACAGAGAGATCTAAAGGTGTATGGCCATTTTAAGGGGGATCTCCCCTCCTGTAATTTTATAGACGGCTGTTATGTCATGTTGTGTCTCTTGAATCAGTTCTAGGTTAACACTGGATTCCCAGAATTCACAGTATGCAACTAAATTAATCTGTGAGTCCAATTATATTTTAACACAAAAGCCCCACCCCATAAACCATTAGATCACTCCATACACTTTGATTTAGATCTACCATCAACTATGTAGTATAGTGGCCTCACAAATAAACTAGTGAAAACTTTGTAACCATCTCTAGTCTAAAGCCCCTCATACATCTTTAGATCACTCCATACAATTTTAATTAGACCTACCAACAACTATGTAGTGCCGGGTCCTCCCTGATAGAATACATAGTGATTGGAAGGTATATATCACTGCTATGTAGTGCTGGATCCTCCCTGATAGAATACATAGTGATTGGAAGGTATATATCACTGCTATGTAGTGCCAGGTCCTCCCTGATAGAATACATAGTGATTGGAAGGACTAGAAAGCTCCTCATATTACATGGTTTTGGTAGAACAAAAGTAGATTGTACAGAAATCGTACGGTAAGATTGTAAGGTGTATAGGGGGCTTAATGTGATACTGTCCTGTTATTGGTGTCCAGGTGAGGCCCGTGGGAAAGTAAAGATTTGTGCAAAGAAACAGAACATACATGATATACAAGAGCTATTCAGTAAGAGTAACAGTAAGAGATGTAATGTCGATGTCACAACTGAAGCAAGTCTTTGAGTTGCCCAACTGGCCCTTGTGAATGGTAATTAGCATTCCTTTAATTAATTGGGGGTATAAGGATTTTAGTGTATACAGTGCTGAGGAAAGTTAAATTAAATAATAACTTAATACTATATGATTGCCCCTACTATATATATCGAATTTTAGACTATAAGACGCACTTTTTCACCACCCAAATTGGGGGGAAAAAGTGCCTGCGTGTGACCACCCGCGGCTACTCTAGTACACCATGAGAGTGGCGGCCTCACCATCAAAGGGGGACTCAATATGTATTTCTGGAACTTTGTGGAGAGAAATCTGTATGGGTAGATGCACATATCATTGGGTGCTGCAACACTTTTGTTTCAGTGGGATGATATAGTGCTGCTTAAAAGTGGATGTCTACTGAAAGTAATAAAATATATTTACAATAAATTAAACTTTAACTTACCTCTAAAGCAGCACGATGTCAGAAGTGCTCCACCATACTAAAAGAAATATATATACTTTCATGTTGTTCATAGAGACCATATGAGAGATTCCATATTTAGTTGCCAGGGAGGAAAATGAACTGCAGTAATGTGTGTGGCCACTGGAGGGTGCTAGATAATGGTTTTCAATGGGGAAACTATCTCTGCAGTTTTTTGTACAGACAGATCAGAATCTTATTTATTAGTAGTTATTAATTTAGCCTTTTGTTCCAGAGAAGACATTGTTGTGTTGCCACCATGTATAGAATAGTGATGGCTCAACTTTGGCCAGGTCCATCCACGAACAGGCAGATCGGACTTTTAAACACATTGAATAAAAAAAAAACGATACCTGTTGAGGGTTTCGATATCTGGACGTGACGTCACTTCCATTTTAAGCCGGATTTCTTTAACTAGAGACTGGGTTCACTACGCCCTGGTGAAAAAATTCTTCCACTGGTCGGATCTTTTTGCTCCTGATCTTCTTCCCGCAGGTCGAACACTCGTACTGTTCACTGGGGGGAAGAAAAGTGAACATGTTATGTTTGGGGCCAAACTGTCCACCTTGAGGACAGTTCTGCCATCACTATTATAGAATAGTGATACAGGCTCCAAAACATTACACTTAATCGGGAAAGCTTTATTAGGTTTCATTCAGACAGTCGGTAAGAAGAACTTTGTTTTCATCTTCCAAACTCCTGAAAACTGAGGACTATAGGGATACCATGAGTATAATTTGATTCACAGTCCAAGTCAGCCATCCTAAAAAGAAAAATTTGAATCCAGCCTTTAAGCCTCTAAAAAAACAATATAGAAATATTTCCAATGAGCATTAGGGTAGCCAGGCCAAGTAGATGTACACTTGAAAACTAAATTATAAACATGTATAAAATGAAAGTTTAACCTCTGAGCTGGTACGATGGTGGGGTAGTGCTCCACAATCCTAAAAAAGATATACTTACCTGCTGTTCCATCTTTATCTGCCAGGCTTTTGGGGATTCATTCAGGGTACAATGTCATGAATGGCCACCACCATTTATTATGGTAGATGATGGAGAAAAGCGTCTCTGTGTGTTTTAATACAAAGCCAGGATCAGGTACAATTCTGGCTTTCAGAGATGTAGGCTCTTTTGCCCCATCATAGCACTACCTCATCAGAGAGAGGAGTGGCTTTGAGGGGCCTTCTTAATGTACTCATTGCATGTACATTTTTTTTTCCTTTCGCTCATTCTGGCCTATTATTAGGACCTCTAGCGCATTTCATAAAAATAAGAAAATCTGTTGGTAGGTCCTCTTTAAACCTCCATAATATATAAGCTTACCCATGTGACCACATATAGAGGCATAAAATCCATTAAAATCATAAAAGGCATAAAATCCATATGAGAATGGGTTAATTTACCCTATTTTCTGGCGTATAAGACAACTGGGGCGTATAAGATGACCCCCAACTTTTCCAGGTAAAATACAGAGTTTGGGATATTCTTGCTGTATAAGACTATCCCTTTATCAATGCACACCAAATAAATTTTTTTATGCCTACTCTGATTTTCAACCCCCAGATCTCCAACACCCTTAGTCCAATAGTTTTTTGGTTTTTTTGCATGAGTAATTTGCATTTCCAATTTGACACCTCTTACTGCAATCTTTCATAGTTATTGATGTTTCCCTGTGGTTATCCATGGGACATAAATTTTATATTTTACAATAAAATAGCTTTAATCTTCATCTCCCTGCAATACCAATTTCAGCCACAATGTCACAAGAGAGCACTTGCCTTTAGTAGCAGCCAGCTACTTTTCAAAAGTCTTTTATTGAAAACTACAACGAAAATCAAACATCAAACCAGCTTGAAATACCCACTCCCAAGGGGTCCTGTTCCTCTTACATGTTTCACCCCCCTAGGGGCTTAGTCATAGAGATACTTTCGCACACATCAGGAAGGAGAAGGGGGGCAGAAGGGGATGCTGAAGACCTCTCCCTCTGGCTTCTGTCGGCCAGCATGTAGTGCATAGAGCACGGATCTGGGGAGCAGACCTACGGGCTCTCCTAGACGGTCGGCTAGGGTCGGGAGTGCCCCCTGCCCCCCTGCCCCCCTCCCCGCCCGACAGCGGCACCCGGCGTATAAGACGACCCCGACTTTTGAACACATTTTCCTGTGTTCAAAAGCCGTCTTATACGCCGGAAAATACAATACCTTTTTTATACATACTATTCTAAGTTCTATTATTTAGCTTGCACAGAAGCAAAAGGCAAAACTGGCTCCTACTCCAGGTAGAGCATGAAAAACGACGTGTCGTAGAATCGACCAAAAGTTTTCTTTCTCTAGGAAGCATTAGCCATCTATGTCAGCCGCTGGAAACGCTACGAGAACTTAGGGACTCATTTGGTAAGTTTGCGCATACCGAGCCAAACATTTATCCTCGTATTAAACATGAGAATGCATCAGCAGCCGCCTAAACATCAAGTTCATGAAAAGAAAAAGAAATAACTGATACGATATTCAACTTATCAACATAATAAATGAAATGCATATCCAGAAATTCCTTAAGCAAATGTTTCCTGAGCCTGTCCAGAAGGGATTTGGGATTAATGGGTTTTATCTGACTTATCGGTTAAAGCAGCCGCCCCTGATACCATTGTGTTACCGCAAGCACAGAGGCGCCGGACAAACAAGTCCATTTGTTTCCCTTTATCACCGCTTCCTTGCTAAAGAACTTTGTTTTATTAAAGAGATCAATCACCCCTATACACTGTAATAGCCTAAGCTGTGCATGCAAGGTAAAAAATGAGGCCTGTTTTACAATCCAAAAGCCCAAAGCATTAAGGCAGCTGCGTAGCCAGGTTTTTTTCCCCCTTTAATAAAAGAAATGTTTTCTGTCAACGCCAAAACCCATACTCAACTCTCTTTGGAATTCTCTGACTTTGCATAGAAAACAGAAAGCTGCCCATTTATCTATTTGCAGTCAATTATCTTGTATCATTTTGCTAAAAAAAATAAATAAATAACCCCACTTATCTACACTACGGAGCTTAATAATTATGAAGTCATACTGTGGCGCCAATCACCGGAGACTCGCGGCAAAGTACCAGAGAGCAGCGAGCGGATTGCCCTTCTTAATGAGAAGTTCACACACTTCGGGCCAAAGTCCAGGATTCATAATGGAAGAGATAACATCTAGAAATGAGAGCTTCTGTTAATATGACGACGGCTTGCGATGACCTGATGTATTGTCAGATATTTCTCATCTTCTTGATCCCATTAAGAACCCAAAATAAACTCAGGATAAAAAAAAGGAACATCGGTCGTGCAGCTGTGGTAATACCAGAGATGTTCTCCATTAAACACCTGTGGTTTCCTATCTCGCTTTCATGTAGCTTTTTTATTATTCATTCTAATGAAAGAACAGATTCTTTGTTTTTCCTGGCTCTTACTAAAGAAACCATTTAAAACACTTCTTAAAAGTTCCAGAGAATTGCAGAGCTTTATGTGAAATATACAATAGACGGAACACTAAAATGTGGCTTTGTTTTGGGGGGGGGGGCATCTTCACTTCTCAACAAGCCTCCTAAAATAACCTTAAGGCTTGGTCTACTCTACGTTTTTTTCCTCTGAAGTTCAGTCGCCTCTGTATTGCCCTACGAGAAATGAAGTGCCAGTCTATATGGCGCATCATGACCCACAACAGGGGGGCAATGCAGCATACATTGGATGCACAACGCCTGGGCAGGCATATGTTGCGTGCACAACACCTGGTGGGTGCTGTGGATGTGCCAGAAACACGTAACACATGCACTGGTAAACAATGGGTGTGGTATGTGATGTAAAAATGCATCAATGTTGTGAAAACCCATCGGGTGTAGTTTACTTATGGAAAGTATAGAGCGCGGTATTGCCGACATGGTGAATACTGCGCCTCTTTGTTTTTTCCTGGCTCTCACTAAAGAAACCATTTAAAACACTTCCAGAGAATTTCAGAGCTTTATGTGGAGTATACAATAGACGGAACACTAAAATGTGGGGGGGAATGGCCATCGTCACTTATAAAATGTAACTTTAACCAGGCTACTGATTTAAATATTCTCAACAAAGCCTCCTAAAATAATCTTAAGGCTTGGTCTACTCTACGTTTTTTTCCTGTGTAGTTCAATCGCCTCTGTATTACCCTACGAGAAATTAAGTGCCAGTCTATATGGCGTATCATGACCCACGACAGAGGGCATACGTTGAATGCACAAGGCCTGGACGGGCATATGTTGGATGCACAACACCTGGTGGGCATTGTGCAAGCGCCAGAAACATGTAACACACGCACTGGTAAACAATGCATCGATGTTATGAAAACCTATCAGGTGTAGTATAGAGCACGGTATTGCCGATATGGTAAATACTGCGCCCTAAACTCTCTGAAACATCGCTCAAACAGTGGGCAAACCGCAGGCAGGGGATATGAACATGAAATTTTAACGTGGTGTTATAGATCCCCACAGGCCCAGGGCTGTTACTTCTGTATTGCCTGCATCCAACACTATCCCTGTCCTTGCCTCAAAGGGTTAAAGTGTCCAGCATGAGAGCTCCCTCAGCGGGATACTAGCTGCTTTCTACTCAATCAGCTGCTCCTCTCTCCTGTTCTTTATAAGGAAGTGCCAGGCTACAGGAAGTAGTCTCCTCGGGTCTTTACTTCCAGCTTCCTTGTTTGTTGACTACTTGACTTCCAGATTCCAGACTCTTGGCTTGTGCAATGGATTATCCCTACCTCTTGATCCTTGGCACTGCAACCTGGGGATCCTCAGCATCAAAGCCCATCGCCCCTTGCAGGGTGCTCTGGTGAACACCAGGCGGTCCCTTAAGCTGGCCATACACCTTCAGATTTCTCTGTCAGATTTCCATCAGATCAGATCTACCAACAACCATGTAGTATAGTGTCCTCCCTGATAGAATACATAGTGATTGGAAGGTGTAGAAAGGTCCTCATATTACATGGTTTTGGTAAAACAAAATCTGATCTGAAGGAAATCTGACAGAGAAATCTGAAGGTGTATGGCCAGCTTTAGACTCTGCCGGAATAAAGAACTGTGCATTCCATGTACCGGACGTGGCATCAGTGACATCACTTCAGTTTTTTCTGATTTTAATCCCCCGGGGAATATGAAGTTCCTTGAGAACAGGCGGACGCCGGACTTTTCTAAAAGTCCAATCTGTTTGTTTGCAAATGGACGTGGCCGATGTTCGGCCATCACTAGCAATAATATTTGAATATGAAAACCCCGGGGATATTTAATGCTCCCAACACCACAAGGACATGGTACCCTTTCTTGAAAACAAAAAACTTTAAAGGTGTCCATACATGGTTCGAAATGATTAATTTTTACGTTGATTTAATGGAAATTCCTGCCCACCTGGTACAATTGACCAAAAATGATCGAAATCTTACATAATATCGATAGAAAATCAATTGGACAGGCTGGTAAATTTTAGTACATGGTACTTATCTGACGGGTTTCTAGGTATTTAGGTCAATTTGTGTGTGAATATACTATGAAGCATGTACTATGGATGGTTCAATCGATCAATGTTAAACTGATGATCGATATTTAAATCGTACAAGTCAAAACATATAAGATTGCATATGTAATCACCAGCCATTTATCACACACTCGTGTGTCTTTCTCCAATGACTCCAGTAGCTGCTCATATATATTCCTGACTAACCCTTTAACTCTGGTGACAATATTTATAGAATTTTTTTTTGAAAGGTTTATTTTTCAGCTGTACATTACAGTAGTTCAAAGAAGGATAATGCGTTAAAATAGCTCGTAAGTACCTTCATTTCACTGCATAATGCTGACAAGTATGGACATAAAGGCAAAATATTGGCCGTGTATGGAAATCAGGACCTGACAAATTACTCTCCATTAGATTGTAGCAGTTGGAAGTACTAAGCACCCTTTATCATGAAAATAGAAGAAAATATATACTGGGAAGCTTGCTTTCACATTGTGCTATTTGACTATTCCTGTGCTTGGGGGTGCTAGAAGACCTTGTGTTCAGGGGTTATCAGACTCTAAAAAAGGATACAATGAGACCGATAAAAAACTCTTATAAAAGAACTTTGCCGGGCAAATATTGCAACTGGCTGCAGTAAACATTGGTCTGTTAAATTTTTAAATAGAAGGTCTCTTTTTGGGTTTTTACCTCCCTAGCGCTCTTGCAAGGTCCAGATTTCTGTACCAAAAGCGCACCATAGACTCTAATGGAATTTTTTTTTGTGTTGTAGGCCTGTAACTTCCCAAAATATGTCCGTATAAGGGTCTAGTAGACACCCTGACTATAATAATGTTTGAAACACACAATTATTATAAAAAAAGTACATTAAAAAATTCATAAAAGGTATCTTTTGAATGATAAAATCTCTTGAATTCCTCTTTGGTATGATAGATTTCAAAACAGTATTTATGTTTGTTTATAATAAAATTTTTATTACAATTAGAAATGTGTTTTGTTTTACTTTGAATTGTACTGGATACACCCTCTGAAAGGGTTAACTTCAAAGAGCACATCTTGAAATGACACTGGGGGTGATTTTCCACATGTGATCTTTGAGGATAGCCCAAAGAGCAATGTCCCGCGACCCCCGCCCACGGGGGTCGCGGGACATTCATATGCAAATTAGGCTGGGAGAGGGGTGACATCGGCCAGCTTTCCTCAGTAAGGAAGCCAGCTTAGAGCATCAGATCCCCCAGACAGCACAGAACAGTGAGTATGTGCTGCTGCCGAGGATCTGAGCTTAGCTGGATGGCTCCATCTCGTCAATAGTGATGGCCCGAACTGTTCGCCGGCGGACTATCCGCGGCAAACATCGCATGTTCGCGTTCGCGCATTTTCACGAACATATGGCGATGTTCGACCCGCCCCCTATCTTTTTACATTGGTTAAACCAGAGGTGCCCAACACGCGGCCCGTGCACTTACTGTCAATCACGTTTCCCCTCTGCCCGCCGATCCCATAATTGCGCTTCTTCGCCCGGGATTTTACTTCAGCAGAGGAGAGCTGAGGGAACCTATCA
>CM070038.1:13171029-13182641 GCA_036250615.1 Ptychadena robeensis | reverse complement strand
TAGTGCTCTCCAGCTCAAATCCCATTGACCATCATTGTAGAATTCCTTGGTGCGGATTTAGTGGGTGAAATAAATTTTTCTTGGGAGTTTTGCCATGGATTCCCCTTTGTCATGTCATTGTCCAGGTGTTAGACCCCATAAAACAACTTTCCATACACTATTGTGGCCAGAAAGGGGTCCCTTTGTTTTTTAAAATTCGCCTCCCATTGAAGTCAATGGCGGGTTCGCCGGTTCGCGAACTTTTGCGCTAGTTCGCGTTCGCCGTTCGCGAACGCGCAATTCTGGGTTCGAGCCATCACTACTTGTCAACTGCAATACTGACAACAAAGTGCAGGACGAGACGGAGTCGTCAGAAGCGCTAGGGGGGTTAACAAGCATGTGTGGAGATGGACACTCCCCCACCTCAGCATGTTATTTTAATGGGAGGGGCAGTCTAGCTTGGGTGAAGGGAGACTCTTAGATTTCAACCCGATTTTTCTTCTGAAAGCTTAGATCTTAATTCTTAGATCTGTCTAATACTGTAGACAGGGACAAGTGCCCCCATCTAAAGTACAGGTATGTCTTCTCAGCTCCAAGGAAGCCTGCTTCTCTCCCTAAGCTGTGAGGTGGGAAGGTGGGGGGGGGGTGCTAGCAGCTCCTCCCTCTCCCTTCGTGCTAGGCTGGCAGCTGACTCTCATCACAGTTGGCATCCCTAAATGCTGTCTGCCGGGTCTCCCTAGTTGGCAACCTGACAGCCCGAATAGCTAGGACAGACAGCGCTGGCAAACAAAGGTTTTTTTTATTTAATATTTTAAATAACAAAATGTTCACAATCACACTTACCTTCAGCATACTTTCTGTATTTCTTTTACAAATATTTTACCATATTTTGTCTAATCTGGACCATAGTCTCCTTGATAACAAGATGTTCTGGCTCCATTCTGTTTGTTCCATTATTATTATTATTATTATTGTTCCTAGGCATTATCCACGCTCATTGCAGGGAACAAACGGAAGGGAGCCAGATCATCTGGTCAATGGGCCAGATGCAAAAAAAAAGGATATGGTCCCTAGTTTGCCCTTGTCTGGCCATACAGAACTAAACTATGGTAAATATCAGAACAAAACCTTTCTTATTCTATATAAGAAAATTTCAGGAAATATATGTGCAAATTTCACAAATCTAAAATGAAATTGTTGCTGACATCATACTGTGACCACTAAAACAAGCATGCAGATCAGAGCTGTAAACATCCTACACACGATAGATTATTGTTGCCCGAGGCAATCCTCTGTGAATGTCCAGCTTCTGCATAGCTGTCTGTCTTTGCCTATAGATTGCTATATGAATGAACATTATAGCTGCTGTTTACTATTTGGGAGGATGGGGTAGGGTGTCTCCAGTTTGTGTCCCCCCCCCCCCTTCTTTTCCATTATAAACAATGGCTGCCGGGGGTACAGAACTTATTTGTTATCCTGAGACAGTGATTGATCACAAAACTTTGCATTCAACGACAGTAGCTGAACATCTATATGGGGCTTTAATTCTGACTTCAGTTGCCTCAGGCCTATACAGTGAAGGATACAGCAACTCTGATAAAAAGAGTTACAACCCAGAAACTATATATAGCAGCTTATCAGGTGTTAGATGTGATGCTTGTACTAGTTTTTTTTTTTATTGTTTTTCTTTGGGTTTTTTTTCCTAATGATAAGTGATGGCCAAAAAGTTCACCCAGTGGACAGTTTGTGGTGAACCTAGCATGTTTGAAGTTTGCCATGCCTGTGAACATTATTTATGTTTGACCCGTCCCCTATACCTTAACGTGGAGCCAATTTTATACACCTCACCCCACAGTCAGGTGGCACAGTAAAACAAATACCACAGTAGTTTCCCTCCTGGAGGACACCCCCCCCCCCTCCATAAAAGAAGCAGCCCAGCGGCCATTTTACATTTACCCTATGTCTCCAGTACTAGATAGATAGGGAGAGCTGCTGCTAATGGAAGAATAGCTTAGCTACTCCATGTCACCTTCCACCAGGCATTTTGCGTTTTACAGCTTGTCAGGCATTTGGTCAAGTTGTCTTGCAGCTCCCATAATGATAAAACGGTTGGTGTTGATGATTGTTGATGTTGTTGATGATTAAGGCCACCACAGAATGTCTGCAATTTCTTTGATAGCGTAAGTGGTTAATTTACATTAACATTCTGCATTGCAGTAAACAAATTATGTGACAAAGACACATCTCTCCTCCCATACATAAATAAGTGCTTGGGGAAGTTGCTTGTGCCAGGTTGTGAAATGTGTATCTCTGTAAGTTGGTCAGTGTGTTCAGAGAATGGGTACTACTAGTGTATAGACACGTACTACATTTTTAGATTTGTACACTCTGCATCACCTAGCCTTTTGGTTTAGTTAGAGGAATATAGTGTGAATACTACATGGCCCATGCCTCTGACTCTTTTTCTTTTTTATCTTTCCAGAACTATGGTTCGAAAAAGGTGCAACAAATATGGTAGTTTTTGCATAAATGAAATGTAAATTCAAGTATTTGGTAATCTAAACAATTAGGAATGGGCTGACAAGGTAATTGTTTGAACTGAGCAAACCCCTTTAACTTTTTCAAGTAAAATTTTTAACTTTATTTATGCAAAAACTCCATGTGTCAGAGCAATACTTTTTTGTCGATGTACCCACAACCCATCTCTACATCTCCAGCAATATTAGTGATTATAGTGGCTTTACAAGTAACTCAAAAATAAACTAGTAAAAACTTTGCAACCCTCTCTAGTCTAAAGCCCCCTATACACCCTTAGATCACTCCATTTATTTTAGATCTACCAACAACGATGTAGTGCCGTGTTCTCCCTGTTTACCTTGTGGGTGTGTTCAGGTTTCCTCCAACACTGCTAGGTAAGTTGGCTTCCCTCAAGAAGTTAGTTAGTTACACATGACTTAGGCCACCATACACCTTCAGAACACTCCATAAAATTTCCACTAGATCTACCACCAACTATGTAGTGCCGGGTATATATCCCTGCTATGTAGTTCTGGGTTCTCCCTGATAGTATACATAATGATTGGAAGGTATATATCCCTGCTATGTAGTGCTGGGTCCTTCCTGATAGAATACATAGTAATTTGAAGGTATATATCACTGCTATGTAGTGCCGGGTCCTCCCTGATAGAATACATAGTGATTGGAAGGTATATATCACTGCTATGTAGTGCTGGGTCCTTCCTGATAGAATACATAGTGATTGGAAGGTATATATCACTGCTATGTAGTGTCGGGGCCTCCCTGATAGTATACATAGTGATTGGAAGGTATATATCACTGCTATGTAGTGCCAGGTCCTCCCTGATAGAATACACTGTGATTGGAAGGTATATATCACTGCTATGTAGTGCCGGGTCCTCTCTGATAGAATACACAGTGATTGGAAAGGTCCTCATATTACATGGTTTTGGTTTGTAAATTGCATGGAGACCTTAAAGCTGGCCATAAACGCTTAGATCCTGTTCATTCTGCTGTCGATTCATGGTAGCAAGGTAACATTACCATGCTGCTTGCAGTCACTGGAAAAAACGAACAGGAATTGAGATCGATCTTTGGGGAATCAAATGGAGATCGAAGCACTTATGGCCGGCTTAAGTCCTTGCACTGCGTAATACTGTAACTTTTTCCGTATTCTTCAATGAAGTTGCAGCAACATACTGTTGGCTGTAGAGTGAATGTCATAAAACACAACAACTATGAAAATGAAGATGAAGATGAATCTTTCTGCTTTTCTTCTCTGAAGTTATTTGTAATCATTACAAGAAGTTATGTTCCTGCCCAGCAAAAAGAAATTAGTAAAATGACCATTTAATGTCATCTAAATAATGTTCCTGCAGATTATGAGAAGCATTTATAACTTTATACAAAACACAATGTTCCTTCCAATCTGACAAGATATTGCTGGTACATCAGCTTAACTTTGGGTTACATGTTTGCGGTGTCAGCTTGACTCATACGAATGAAGTATTTCACATAACTTAATGGCACTTGAATAGATAGACAAAAGATAAAATGATAAAACCAGCTTTTGCTATAATAGTCATCTTGAAGTTGCTTAAAATACTTTTTTTATTACTAGATGTCCTCATTTTCATTAGAGATGGTCAAATTTTTCGACTTGCTAATTTTGTGAGTTGATTTCATACCCTCTGAAAATTGTATCATCATCAAACTTGCTGGAGATGTAGAGAAGGGTTGCGGGAACTTTTGAAAAAAAAAAGTTTTTGCTCTAACACATGTAGTTTTTGCATAAATTAAGTTAAAAAACAAAGTCAAAATTCAGATTTTTGAAATTTTGACTTGACTTCGAACTTAATTTATGCAAAACTATTTGTGCTAGAGCCATGCTTTTTTTGTAGTATACCCCAACCCTCAGGAAAATGGCAAGTACCCTCAATGGGGACTTTGAATTGGCAGACCTACCTATTGAAATTGTTTTAAGACAACAGTGTAGATAAATAACAAGATTTAATTTCCACAAAATATATAGAGATAAACATCTAAAATCAAGAAACAAATGACATAGGACTCCCCATATGGGTGCAAACTTTCTGACGGCCATGGTTAGTTTTGCCAACATGTTTCGCCCATACAATACCGGGCTTCCTCAGGACAAAAAACCTCTGTTTGGAAATCCCAAAGGGGTAGAATAAATACACTCATAATATAATATAACTTCCCTTTGGGATTTCCAAACAGATGGTTTTTTGTCCTGAGGAAGCTCGGTATTGTATGGGCAAAACATGTTGGCAATACTAACCATGGTCTGCAACCCAAAACTCAGCTACTCAGCTAAGTGTCGTCAGAACGTTTGTTCCCATATGGGGAATCCTATGTCATTTGTTTCTTGATTTTAGATGTTTATCTCTATATATTTTGTGGAAATAAAATCTTGTTATTTATCTACACTGTTGTCTTATTACAATTTTAATAGGTAGGTCTGCCAATTCAAAGTCCCCATTGAGGGTACTTCCCATTTTCCTGATCATTATCTAAGAGGATGGGCGACCTTACCTTTGAGCACCCAGCTAACCTCGCCCCCCTTTGACATATACCCCAACCCTGCTCTAAATCTCCAGTAAGTTTGGTGAATTTGACCATCTCTAATTCTCATGTAAAGAATTATTGCTCTGAACCTAGGTTGTACTGTGTCAAATGGGCCAGTCAGTTTTCTATCCAAAAAATACCTACCATGTGAGTATTACAACATAAAATCCATCCTACACATTTAACAAGTTCATCAGATAAAAAATTTTCTCAGTCCAATGCTCAGATGTATAAAATATGGCGACGCATTTCACTCTGTAAGGGCTTCCTCAGGACATTTTTTTAAAGAGTTGGTAAACATAGAGGCAGAGGTGGTTTTAGGCATGGGCAACATGGGCGGTTGCCCAGGGCGGCATCTGGGCAGATGCCTCCCCCCAGCGCACCCAATCGCGTAGCCACCCTGGAGAAAGAAGATCGTCTGGAGGAGGTCTGTGACTAACCAGCAAGCCATGGGTTATATGGATATGGGATATGCTAGATCAACACTTTTTTCTTTACAATGTTCCCACATCCCTTCTCTACATCTCTAACAATGTAAGTGATAATAGCATGTTTGAGGGCTTTGTCATTAACTTACAAATCTGCTGAATTAAATAATTTAACCTCAAAACAAAAGTACATTTGCTGTGTGTTTCTGTGCCTTAGTTGCTGCATTTCCCTCCCTAGGCTTATACTCGAGTCATTCCGTTTTTTCAGATTTTTTTTCTAAAATTAGGTACCTTGGCTTATATTCTGGTCGGCTTATACTCAAGTATATATGGTATTTAGTTGCCTTGAAAATCCCTCTACTTTCCCTTTTAGGTGCAAACTTGTTATGCTTTTGTTTGATGTACTGGGATGATGGCAACCAGGCATGTGCTAGTATATTATACTTACTATATTTGGACTGTGCTGGGAGTTCAGAGAACACCGCAAAATCAAAAAATTATTAGTTGATTTGACTAGATGGTTTTCTGAGCTTTCAGCTGCCAAGTTGGCGGTGGTGCCATTTTAAATGTGAACAAAAATTGTTCTCAAATTACCACAAAGCAGTAAACAAGCCAAGAAATATTTTCCTGTATCATTTTTTTATAAGCCAGACCCTCCTGCTATATATTACGATGTCACAAAAGCGCCCAAAACCACCTTAAAAAAAAAAAGAAATGTCTGAAAGGCAAATATATTAAAATGAATTCTAATTTCTTTTTATTATTACTGATGGTTCAATTTTAGATTTTAATAAATCTTAAATTAAAAAAGGATAAGCTCGATGATCCCTATTTAAAATTCCTTTTAAATGAAGGCATTTGCTTAATTAAAAAGTAACTACACCAGTGACAGAACAATTTCCAAGAACAATTGCACATTAAAACGCGGCGAGTGAAATATATCTGTAGATATGGAAGGTCCGTCTTTGCCACAAAGATTAAACAAATTAAATAATATTTATTGCCGTGATAAAAATTTAACAATACATTTAATTATTTACATGCATATAAAACTAATGGCCACAGAGATCCATTAATGAATCCCGTTTGTAAAAGGTATGCCTTAAGATTTTTGCAAAAACAAATGAATAAGGACAAATGTTGGCTGTTGATTTTAAAGTGTGTAAATGTGTTTTAAAGAATGTTGTAATAAGCCCAAAATTTTTTCAATGATGACAAACTATTTCTATTTTTTTATGTTTGCCTTGCAGTTGTTGAGGATATACCAAAGTATTCAGATTAAAATATGTGATCATTTGTACTGCTGATAAAGTAGATCACTAAAGCTAGCCATACACGTGTCGGATTCCATGTCCAATCGATTCATCATCCGATCGATTCCGGCGATTCTGCCGGGAATCGCAGGTGTGATCAATCGGCCAATTAAGAGTATCCATCGCAGCATACCACCTTGTCCAACGGATTCCGGGACGGATCCGTGTCCGATTGTCCACCTCACAACTGGCAACTCCCCCTGATCCGGACAGAATCGCATGAGAAAGACCAACATGTTGGTTCTCCGTCGGATCCGATTCTGAACCCCTGATCAATCGGACGCGAACGATCGGACCAGGTGGGCTGCATGCGATTCCGGCACCATCGTTTCGCGTGCACGCGCCCGGAATCGATCGTGCCGGAATCCGGTGCGAATCCGACACGTGTATTGGGGCCTTAACACGTCAATACATCTACGACACAGTGACTACGATGAAAATAATTTGAGGTGTTGCAATCGCTAAAACAAAATGTTCAAACCTCAATCCTATTGAAATTCTGTGGCTGGAGCTTAAAAAGTTGCTCATAAACAAATGGTAAAAAAGACGCGGGTTGTTCTGGACTAGAGATGGTCAATTTTTTTTTCAAAATGTCGAGTTAATTGCAAAGCCCCTGAACATGGTATCATCATTTTTTTTCAAATGTTTCCACAACCCTTCTCTACATCTCCAGCAATTTTGGTGATGATACCATGTTCAGGGGCTTTGCAATCAGCTCACAAAGTTAGCAAGTCGAAAAATTCGACCATCTCTATTCTGGACCTCCTTGTGCCCCCAGTTTGCATAATCTCTGCATTGAAAACCAATGGGCCTGACGTTACCATTACATGTGTACAGGCACGTCATAGCCCTTAACTTTGAATGGGCAGTGTTGCTCCCATATCTTTTTTCCCACAATCCGCACACAGCCCAAACACAGGTAAAAAACGTAGTGGAGCCAAGGCCTTAGAATAGAAAAAGGGTGTACTTATTTTTCCATGACTTTATGCAGTAACAGTATTTTATGTTTTGAAGTTATAGCAATTTTATATCATACGCAGAGTTTTAGTAAACAGAATGTCATCCAGTTAAAGTTCACATCCATTTACGTACTATATACCTTTTCTGTAAGTACCATTAAACGAAGGGAAGCTTCCTGTGGTTGGCCGCACATCAAATCGCTTCCACTTTTTAAAAGCTCTTTGTTGCCAAAACAAAGCAATCCATTTATTCTGATTCCAGTTCCATGAAATAATGTGCAGCAAACCCAAGGGGAATAAAACAGAAATACATATCTACTGTCAGAGTCACGGTGAGAAGCTGACCAAAATCTCATTTGTGCTGCGAGATCGGAATAAAGGGTTCTTTAGACTCCAAGACTTTTCCATACTTTACTACTTACTAATGGTGTTGATCGTGAATATTTAAATAGTGAATTTTAATTGCGAATATCAGCACTTCGAGAATTCGTGAAGATCTCGAATATAAAGCTATATATTCGGGGAGATTTTTTATATCAGAAACTACCGTGCATTGCATTATGTACATGTTCAAGTGGGACCTTGCGCAATGTGGGCAATAATGACTGGAGATCACAAATTCTCAAATTATCAAAGTATCAATCTATTGCGAATATTAGGTGAAAAATTAGCAATATTTAGCAAATATGAATATTGCCTGTGCTGCGCTACTTCCTAAGCTACTTTCCCAAAAAAAAGTCCCAACCTAAAAGTCCCAACCTTAAAAATGATCCTCTAATATCTATAGTGAAAAATATAAATATTTTCACTTTGTCTTACCTCATTTACATATAGTGTTGAGCTCGAATATTCGAATGGGGAATTTTGCGATCTAGAATATTCCACCCTTTAAAAAACAAAACAAGATCCCGCTCTTATGGCTATGCATCATATGTGACCCATATGATCATTTTGAAGATACTTGCAATGCGATTATTATTATCACAATGCAAGGCTATATGCACTCTAATCATGCCCATTAGCGTAGATGGTGTAGTATTCCCATCATCCCTATATATATATACAGAAATTCACACACAAGATGGGGATCAGTGTGTGGTGGCACCCTTTACCAGGAGACATATATGTCTTACTGGTACACCAGAATGCGGGACTTTCAAAACGGCAAAAAAGATCATAAAGGTTAACATATGGTTTATTCACCTTAGTGTGAAACAATATTTCTAATTTAAATCATGCGTATAAACTAAGTAATCCGGTAAAGAAAAAACATTGCAGACACGAATTGGATATAACAAACATCTCACGTTACAGGCCTTGTGCATCACTATCGAGAAAACATCAATACATATATCTCTCTACGCGTTTCGCGGTTGTTAGCCGCTTCGTCAGGAGAGTTTTCGATGGTTTCTATGAATATGGAATCAGAAAAAGAAGATGTCAGCTTGTCAGTGGATCCATCATAAACAGCCAATAAAATATAGATAAACTAGGTATTCCATTCGGTATATAGAGGTTGTCAAGGTTTGCATACCTTTAGTACGTTGGTGCACCTGTCATGAGGGGTGTCATGAGGGGTGTATATACCGAATGGAATACCTAGTTTATCTATATTTTATTGGCTGTTTATGATGGAGCCACTGACAAGCTGACATCTTCTTTTTCTGATTGATGTTTTCTCGATAGTGATGCACAAGACCTGTAACGTGAGATGTTTGTTATATCCAATTCGTGTCTGCAACGTTTTTTCTTTACCGGATTACTTTGATTATACGCATGATTTAAATTAGAAATATTGTTTCACACTAAGACGAATAAAACCATATGTTAACCTTTATGATCTTTTTTGCCGTTTAGAAAGTCCCGCATTCTGGTGTACCAGTAAGACATATATGTCTCCTGGTAAAGGGTGCCACCACACACTGATCCCCATCTTGTGTGTGAATTTTCGTATAAGGCTATATGCACAAATTTAAAAAATTAACGAATATCGAATCGAATATTAGTAGAATTAAAACAAACAGTGATCCCAGAGCACGTAACTAGTAATAAATTACAAAACTGGCCAACATCCCAAAGCAATGTATAAAAAGGGGGGAGGGGGCTGTGGGGACTGATGGACCTAGGACCAAGGTCCCATTCATTAGTTCCTCACACACAGCCGCCTCACAAAATCCTCCCTGAACAACAGGGACCTGGGGACTTTAGAGGCCAAAGGTCTACAAGAGTCAGTAAGGTATTGCACAGATTCAATAGGGCATCCCTATATAGATATAACCTTTCCAAATCAATAGTAAACACTAAGCAGGATCCATATACAAAAACAATGTACAATAATGTAGTAAAAAATAATCCGATTCAGTTTTAATGTCCTTATGAAGCATAAAATTCCATATTGGAGAATTTTGTGAGGCGGCTGTGTGTGAGGAACTGATGATTGAGACCTTGGTCCTAGGTCCATCAGTCCCCACAGCCCTCTCCCCCTCTTTATATATTAGTAGAATTATTTACAGAAATAATGCGAATTCAAATTTTGCCTCATCACGTTTTACATATTGGGCTTTTAATGGCCGGTTTTAAGTTAAAGACGCATGTGATCAAATACAAAAACTTAAGTGAAGCAAGGTAAGTAGTTGTGAGTTTTTGCTTCTCTGCTGCCTTCATGAGCCCCTCATTTTGAGGGGGACAGACTCTGGGCCTCCTTACTTGGCTCAGCTGGCCCACTCCCTTTTCAGGCGTATCCATGCCCTGCAACTTAAAAAAATTCAACTTAATTCATGCACAAATTACATGTGCTAGAGCAATACTTTTCTTTTTTTTTCATGTTCCCACAGCCCTTATCCACATCTCCAGCAATTTCAGTAATGATACCATGTTCAGGGTCTTTGCAATTAACTCCCAAGTCAGCTAGTCAAATTTTAAAAATAAAATTCAACATCTAGAGGTAAGTAATATTGGCAAATATGTTATGATGGGATATTCTTTAACGGATAACACATTATTTCCACATCGATGTTCCATATCGGATCCGCCCCCCGGGCCTTAGTTTGCCCACCCCTGTTTTAGACAAAGTGGAGTTGAAGAAATACGGCACATAACCCTGACAAAGAAAATTGTACCTTTGCATAGGTATTTTGTATTATTACTTTGCATATAAATGTTCATTACTCATTTAAGTAATGACCATTTATATGCAAAGTAATAATACAAAATACCTATGCAAAGGTATCTTTCTCAGGGTTATGTGTTGTATTTTTCTACTTTGTCTAAGGTCAGATTAAATTTGCACTATTTTCTTGGGGCAGTGTATGTATTTGTCCAGTGATGATGTTTGACATGTTTTCTGTGCCTGTTGAGGGATCCAGAGTCACAGATGCCAATTTATCAAAGAATAAGATCAGGTGATACAAACGGTAGTGCATTGCCACATCCCAAAAAATAAGTGATATTTTAAGTGAAATAAGTAATATAAAATGCATTGGGTGAACCAACCCCCAAAAACAAGGTGGGCAGCCTCAGAAAGTTTTTAAGGCAATTGAGGTCAAGTTCCAGTCAAAGCATAGGGTGTCAATTTAGTTCATGTTTGTTAACTAGATGGCTTATGCTCTCTGGAAGGAGCTTATCATTAACAAATATCCAGGGCAAATCTCTGCCTGCAGGATGTTGCTTGAGTTGAAGTACAGGGATGGAACCCATGTTTAAGGGCCTTGGTCCAACCTCAACTGGTCTCTAGTGATGGCGCGAACCCGGAATTTGATGTTCGCAAGCGGCGAACCGGCGAACCCGCCATTGACTTCAATGGGGAGGCGAATTTTAAAAAACAAAGG
>CM070038.1:13138799-13168797 GCA_036250615.1 Ptychadena robeensis | reverse complement strand
GAGGATGATGTGGTCAAAATACTCATTTGCCTAATAATTCTGCACTCCCTGTAAATAAATAATTGGGACCTTGTTGGCTCCAGTGCCTATGACATCCAACCTTGTTGCTTTACACCAGCCTGACACTGCCCTATGGTATCATTATAACCACTCTGTGCCATATAGCGTCATGTATACTATTTTTGATCAGAGGTTACAGATAAGCTTTACAACTTCTTTAAAAAAATCTAGCCATCAGATTTGGTTTGGCCTGAAAAGTAGACGACCAATTTGTAAAACAGGACCTGAAAAGAAGCGGTTTGCGCTATTAAAAAGTCTGTAATTATGGGTCCATTGCAATCATTCCAGAAACTGTCACACACTTTCCCCTTGGTGACATTTAGTAGCTTACATGATGGTAATTTAATGGTGAGAATCCGGAGTCTGTGGGTAGTGTACATAATTGAGGTCACCTGGGATTAGTTCTCAGAGGTGTGACATGACAGAAAGCGCTGGAGATGTAATGGATGTCAAATCATTGCAATGGCTACAATTTTTCAGGAGACGTTTAAGAAATCATTTCTTAAATTCTCGACTGCATTGCTGACACCAACTGGAAGATGCCAGTGATCTGCAGCATCACCCTAAGCTGGATGTACAATTTCTTTTGTTGAATCTGATAGCATTGTTAAGGTATTGTTCTGGGTTCATGATACCCTTTATTGTACTTGCAGATATATCGGGTTTTTTTTCTTTAATGTTCTGTGTGTATAAAAGAGAAAGTCCTGTGAAAGCACTAACTTTATATTTCACACCAAATAACATGTTACCAATATATAGTGTCATGATATCTTGTAGCACTGGGATACGTTATACCCATACTAATGGCTGAACTTTATGCATTTGTATAATTATGTAACTGTAAGGCTACCCCATGTTGTCCTCGGCAATCCCAGGGATCTCAGGGGGGTCTTAGTGGAGCCTCCGCAGCAGGCAGCAACTCTGGGGATTGCAGGGAGTCTCAGTGGAGCCCCAAAGATCACATCCTGTCTCAGGGGTGTCTGCTCAGCAGGTAGTATGGTGGAGGGATCCGCTCAAGCCGAACTACTGTTCAGCCAAACAGCATCCCCAATATCTCTGTAAATAATGAGGATCTGTCATGCACACTGTTGTGTATTAGATTAATATGTTTGATATTGCCTGTTATGTTGGTGGTCACCTATAGGCTGGACCATTTCTAGCCTGTGGGGGGCCCTTTGCAAGCTTTTGGCTAGAGCCCCCTGTTGAGCAGGGGGTGGTGCTATTTGAAAACAACCCCCTCCCACGGGAGCTCGGATCAGCATTGGAAGGGAGGGAGCCTGTGCAGAGCTGTTGATATGCTAATCAAGATGGGGGTGTAACAGAAGAACTCTGTCCATCTGTGAAGATGATTGATTTAAGGCCAAGCATTCTACCAATAAAGCAGTTCTTCTTCTTCCCCTCAACTTGCAGCCTTGTATCATGTTGTAGGGAACAGCTATAGTACTACAAAATCTTGTAAGAGCTGCTTGGAATCACAGCTTGGCTTGGAAGTCACGGAAGAAGGACGTGACTTCAGTTACAGGGGGGTTTGATGTGCTATTCGCGAATCAAGATAAGGAGGGCGCCTGTGTCAGGGAGCGCGTTGAAGATGCGTGTGAGGCTAGACACTAGGGACAAGTTCGGGCCCGCATAGCAGAAGAATTGTATCTGCCTGTTGGGGCCACTGTTTTATGTTCCAAATAATTGCCTATTGTTCCTGTTACAAATAAACTTGTTCCTTCTTTTCCCTCCATTCCACGTGGATGTAACATTACAAGACAGAAGATTCTGTACTTGAGCAACTACCAAATGTGCCATCTGAGATTGAGGTTGGTAGAAATTATCCCCAACAAGAACATAGAGCTCCTAACAGACATAATATGTAAATATGTCTTTGATATGTATTCTCTTGGAGGTACTCCTTCAGGACTTTATTGGACTGTTGTATATTTGATTAATATGTTTAATGTTACCTGCTATGTTGGTGGTCACCTGTAGGGGCCGCTGTTTTATAGCTCCGGTATAGCAGTGTGCTTGGGTATGCTCATGTGTTTATTGCTCCATCTGCAAGTATCTTTGTTACCAACAGTGATCCGGCCTGATTTCTGACATTACATGAACTAATTGTCTTTGACCATGTCTCCTGCCTTATTTATCTGTAAAGTACTTAATTGGACTCACCTTTTTTTGTATGACCCTTGGCTTGTTTTCTGGATTACCTGTTAACAAGATATGTAGTGCTGGTAGTGATTGTGTACCCAGACGCTTAGTAACATATACCACATAAAGTTTTGCAAAGACAAATAAATGCAGATAGTAAGCAAAATGTTCCACTAACAATTTACAATAGCTGCTGTACTTTGTCCAACTGTGATACGCCACCATTTTTCATTGAACATTACAAGTTCTTAAAATGTTTTTGGAGTAAATACAGTAAATCTGGAAGTCTAGAAAATATCTTAAAATAAAAATACATATGTTTATTAACCTCCTGTGTGTTGTGCGAGTGGCACAATTTTTTAAAAACCGCACCCCGGCAATCGCGGTGGAGCCCAACATGCTCCACCATGATTTCCTGTCTGCCTGGAGGTCCTGTGCATAACTCCGGCGTCACTAGAGATGCTAGAGTTATGCTATAAAAAGGTGAGGTCTATGGCGCCACCTACCCCCACCCCTTCACGTCACCGGTGACGCGATCGGGGGCAGATCACCGGGGGAATCCGGCGGACAGGTGAGTTTCTCATTAGTTAACTCGGGCTGAGTTTCATGGTGAATGAAACTCACCCCGAGTTAACTCGGGCCAAACACCCAGGAGGTTAAGAAACATAAAACAGTAGATACCTTCAGCATGTTCGGTCATGACTAGAGATGGTCGAATTTTTTTGAAAAAATTCAACCATTTCGACAATTTCGAGTTAATTGCAACGCCCCTGAACATGTTATCAACACCAACACCGCAGGAGATGTAGAGAAGGGTTGGGGGTACACTACAAAAAAGAAAGTATCTCTTTAACACAAATACTTTTTGCACAAATTAAGTTCAAATTCAAGTCAAAATTTCGAAAATCTGAATTTCGACTTTATTTTTGAACGTAATTTATGCAAAAACTACATGTGCTAGAGCAAAACTTTTTTTTTTCAAATGTTTCCACAACCCTCTCTACATCTCCAGCAATTTTGGTGATGATACCATGTTCAGGGGCTTTGCAATCAGCTCACAAATATAGCAAGTCGAAAAATTCGACCATGTCTAGTCATGACAAGCAATAAGATTAAAGGAAAGAAAATAAGTCTTAAAAAAACATAAGTAATAGACACTTGTTGCCTCCAAAAATTTAAGGATCCAATAATACAAACTCCTCTCAATGCATTTTACCATTTTCTCCTTCATCAGGAGAACCCTTTCAACCAATCAGAAGAGGCTCAAAATATGTCAATGGTAGTCACCCTAAAGTGTCATGATCCACCACATGTGCAAGATAATAAAAAAAATATATTAGTCAAAGATCTCAAGTGGTATCCATATAATAGAATCATATGTACATAATATCATCTAAGATCAATAAAAAAAATGTTTATATGTCTAGGTACAGCAGGGGATATCTACTTGTTGACCAGCCAATCATCATGAAGTCATATGAAGTATATCACATGATACAACTGTAAGGGTCACTTACTTCTGAGATGCAAGTCAAATGTATAGGGCATCCCAGATGGAGGCACCGTTAACCATAAAGGAATTTTATTTAATTTTAATATCAAACTGGATAATGAATTTCTGTAAGTTCAGAATTAGTCCAAGTAAAGGCTCCATATGCCACAAAGTAAATCCAGATAGTAAGAAAATTTAAATAGTATTAGAAGATACGCATCATAGTAATGGTGATAGCTTATAATTGTCTTTTCAAGGAATATGAGTTTGATTTGCGTTGGTGGAAAGCCAAAAAAGAATGCCTTGTTGCAATGTGAGCACAATAATTAAAATCTGGAACACTTCCCAGACAAAACACTTACTGGAGGCAGGCAGAGTTAACTGTTAAAGGAAATCTCTGTGGTAGAAAGTTACGAGGGCATTTCAGGTCTCCCATCATATTGTCTAATAGTATTAACTCCACTTACGAAAAAGAAAGTTTGAGAGCGGCCATATTTGTACGTTAAATGTTCGTGTTTCGGTGAGATGTCAAACACAAGCGCCGTTACTGTAGGATTCATAATCAAAGGATTGTCAAAAGATTTCAATATTCAAATCCTCTGAAACGGAACGGAGCGCCAATTTATATCTGACAAAAGCATTTCTCGATGTCTTGCAATGTAAAATGTTTGTTTATTCTGCAATAAATGTGCTGACTCTTTACCAAATTTTCCATTAAATATAGAATAAGTATCCCCAGACTTGGGATGATCATAGTCTATTGTTGGAGAGATAAAGTGACAGCTAAAAAATTTTTACATAAATATTTATAATTATTTATTCTGTAACAGTAGTTACCCTATTTTTCACACTATAGGACGCACCCCATATTTTAGGAGAGAAAATTTGAAAAAGAAATAAAGACCTTTACAGGATGTTCCAGCAAAATATGGAGGTCTGGATACGGGCAGCATGGTGGATTTTGTTTTAGCAAATGTAGTTTTTGCAGTGGAACTTTATACTGAAATAAACTCAAATTGACCTGGAACATGTGCTAGAATAATATTCTCTTTTTTGGAATGTTTCCACAATGCTACTCAACATCTCAAGTAATTTTGGTAATGATGGTTTGTTCAAGGGATCTGCAATGACAGAATAAAAAAAATATATAAAAGTAAATAATTTCAACATCTCTGGCAAGCAACATATTTTCATAGAATGCCTGTGTTACCAATCATACTGGTATGTACTTCATTGTGTGGCACTGTGCTTTGTGTTATTACTCAACAAAGAACACATAGTCACTCTCTTTCCTCTCTTTCCAATACACATACCATGTGTATTGGACAATACACAGTCTAGTTTGCATTTGTTGCCTGCACGCAGCATAGTGCATATAGTGTGTAAGAGCCCTGAATGTATTTATTTAGGTCACTTTGTTAGGTTTCTAGGTGTCTGGTTGTCCTGGGTGTCATCTCGACAGGAACCTAAGTTTAAACACAAAAACCCTCACCCTTAACCCTGAACCCCTCACCATCACCCTCTCCCCACAGAGCCCCCCACCTGACCCTTCTAACCCCCAGAACCTGTCATTCATTGGGGATGAATAGCAGTGTTGATTGCAAATATTTAAATAATTTATTTCATTTTTACATATAAAAGTTTTTTTAACCTCCTTATCGCTCTTGCAAGGTCCAGATGTCTGTACCAAAAGTGCACCATAGACTTAAATGGAGTTTTTTTATGTTGTAGGCCTGTAACTTCCCAAAATATGTCTGTATAAAGGTCTAATAGACATCAGAATATAATAATGTTTGGAACACTCAATTATGTTAAAAAATTTATAAAAGGTATCATTTGAATGATAAAATCTCTAAAATACTTATTTTGGTATGAAAGATTTGAAAACTGTATGTATTCATATTTATGTTTTGGTTATAATAACATTTTTATTACAATTGCAAATGTGTTTTTTTTTTACTTTTAATTGTATTGGATGCAGTTATCACTGTATCCAGTACAGTTCCCTTTGGCACCCTCTCTTCTCACACCAGGGGAGGGAGGGTTAATGTCAAAGCCGCACCTTTTTTCTATAGAAAACTGTTTTAGTGCAATTTACATTTGAATATCAAGCCAGGGCACACATCGGCCAGCTCAGAAGCAAGCTCAAGAGATCGGAGCCAACAGGACAGCGCAGAACTGTAAGTATATGCTGCCGGGGCTCTGATTCTTGCCGGTCAGCACTCATCCAGAGCAATACTGACAGGACAGCGCTGGACGAGATGGTGCCACCAGAAACACAAGGGGGGTTAATGAGCAGCTAGTGCCAGGTGTGTTTGAACCCTTTCATAAAGAAAAAGGGGTTAGCATGACCCCTATATTCATTTCATTTTTATATGTAATAAACGTTTTAAGCATTTCTCCTCCATCGGATAAAAATCTATTGCAATACTTTAAAAACACATGTGATATTTGTACATTCAATGCATTATGTTTATGTTATGTTGAAAAAATACATTTAATTTAGATAATTATTACCTTAACAAGTCTTTACTCAAACACTAAGCTTGCAAACCCTTCAGATAATACATATTTAAACCTAAAGAATATAATGTGTGATTTAGTGAGCAAAATAGATTAAAACAACTTTTAGTTTAGGATTAGATAAGAAATGAGATGTCAGGGTGTTACTAATTTACCATACATTATGCACTATTCTCCAAACAGCTGTTAGTAGCATGAATCCGAAACACATAGTTTATGTGCTTTAAATTACACAAACATCATATTGACTTTACTAATTGGTCCCCTTGAGAGTATATTTAGTATATACAACACTGAAGCACAAGCGGATGAGGCGCATGTTCACCGCACAGCACAACAAATTTCTTGCATAATTACTTTAATCCTTATACATAATGTTGTGCCAAGGCACACTCACTCATTTTTATGTATGTATGGAAGCAATGGTTTAATTAACTGATATAACTAGAATATTCGTAAACTTAAATCGAAAGCCTTAGTTATGTCACATGATTGTGTAGGTTTCAAAGATTGTTCTGGTCTAGGGGACACTGTCTGTCTTTAAAATACAGGAAGGAAATAGGAGTGTTTAAAAACACATTCACCTTCAATACACCTTTAATTATACAGTCCTGGCCAAGTTTTGAGAATGACACAAATATTTGAAATTCGAAAAGTTGCTGCTTAAGTTTTTATAATAGCAATTTGCATATACTTCAGAATGTTATGAAGAGTGTTCAGATGAATCGCATAATCCTTCTTTGCCATGAAAATTAACAAAATCCCACAAAAACCTTCAAGGAAAGAGGTTCAATTCTTGTTAAGAAGGCTTCAGGGCGTCCAAGAAAGTCCAGCAAGCGCCGGGATCGGAGTGCCACCAGTGCAGAGGTTGCTCAGGAATGGCAGTAGGCAGGTGTAAACGCATCTGAATGCACAGTGAGGCAGTGAAGACTTTTGGAAGATGGCCTGGTGTCAGGAAGGGCGGCAAAGAAGTCACCTCTCTCCCAAAAAAACACCGGGGACAGATTGAGCTTCTGCAGAAAGTATGGTGAATGGACAGCTGAGGACTGGGGCAAAGTCAAATTCTCCGATGAAGCCCCTTTCCCATTGTTTGGGGCATCTGGAAAAGGGCTTGTTCGGAGAAGAAAAGGTGAGCACTACCATCTGTCCTTTGTCATGCCAATAGTAAAGCATCCTGAGACCATTCATGTGTGGGGTTGCTTCTTATCCTAGAGAGTGGGCTCACTAGGTATTATGAGATCAGTGGCCCACATCAGTCTAGTCTGGTGTGCAGGCAGCCAGGGAGCACAACAGCCCACCTGTTTCAAGACTTGTTGAGGTAATAATTATCTACATTGAAAGTATTTTTTAAACATGCATCAAATGTACATGCATCTGATGGGTTTCCCAGGTTTTTAGATTTTTATCTGATGGAGTAAAAGTGCTGCTTAAATATGATTTTACATATTAAAATTCAATGAATATAGGGGTCGTATTGACCCATTATTCATTATGAAACATTGTCCATAAAGTCCAGATAAATTGACTTCAAAACAAAAGCTCTCCTAATCGCCACTTGTGGTTGGGCTGTACGTGGAAGATGGATATGTCCACATAGCATACGTGATCCAAACCCCAACACACGTTTCATGTCACTTTATCAGGGGGTCCGCACTGGTACCGTACAAAGGCCCAAAACGAGCCGGGTATTGGGCAGGGTATAAGGCACACCTATAAAGCCCACCTGTTTCAAGACTGGTTGAGGTAATAATTATCTACATGGAAAGTATTTTTTAAACATGCATCAAGTGTACATGTATCTGATGTGTTTCCTAGGTTTTTAGATTTTTATCTGATGGAATAAAAGTGCTTAAACATGTTTTTACATATCAAAATTAAATGAATATAGAGGTCCCTTAGTCATTATGAAACATTGTCCATAAAGTCCAGATAAATTGACTCCAAAACAAAAGCTCTCCTTATCACCACTTTTGGTAAGGCTGTGCATGGCAGATGGATATGTCCACATAGCATACGTGATTCAAACCCCAACGCACGTTTCGTGTCACTTTATCAGGGGTCCGCACTGGTACCATACAAAGGCCCCAAACCAGCTGGGTATTGGGCAGGGTATAAGGCACACCTATAAGGCACACCTATAAAGCCCACCTGTTTCAAGACTTGTTGAGGTAATAATTAAATACATTGAAAGTATTTTTTAAACATGCATCAAGTGTACATGTATCTGATGTGTTTTCTAGGTATTAAGATTTTTATCTGATGGAGTAAAAGTGCTTAAACATGTTTTAACATATTAAAATTCAATAAATATAGGGGTCCCTTAGTCATTATTAATTATTGTCCATAAAGTCCAGATAAATTGACTCCAAAATAAAAGCTCTTCTTTTTGCCACTTGTGGTTAGGGTGTACATGGAAAGGCCCCCATACACCTTACAATCTTTCCATACAATTTTTGTACAAAACCATGTAATATGAAGATCTTAAACCTTCCAATCACTAGGTATTCTATCAGGGAGGCCACTTTACTACACAGTTGTTGGTAGATCTAATGGAAATTGTATGGATCGATCTTAAGGTGTATGGGGGGCTGAAGATGGATATGTCCACATAGCATACATGATCCAAAGACCAAAACACGTTTCATGTCACTTTATCAGGGGTCCTCAGTGGTACCGTACAAAGGCCAAAAACCAAGCACTCCACCGCTCTGTGAGAAATTGAGAGTGAATGGAGGTAATACGTAACTGATCGAAGAGTAAACACGTTTAACAGGTCCTGTGTCTACACATAATTGTATTCAGTTTGTAGTAAATAAAGCGGTGGTGGTGTTCGTCCCCGGTGATGGAAAAACAGGTGAAAAATAACCGTCCACACAGTGGTATCGGTTGATGAGATATATAAACAGTAGGCAACATGGATTGTCATATAGTATTTGCTTTGATTGATCATATTTTGCAAGGTGTGGTTAGTATCTAGTATACAATAAATATCCTGATAAATATAGCAATAGGTTATCTGTTTCTCACATGCCTACATCCTCTGGGTGTACTTAAGTAACTCGCGCATACGCCAAATGAAATTTTCTCTGCTTATATTTGTGTATATACGGTATACCATAGGTTTTTCCATTCAAACAAATATTACATTTATTTTTCCGAACCCATTAACTGCTTCTAGTCTAAAGTCTTCCTAAAAATAACAGGAGACAAAGTGAAATGTCCTGGTATTTAATCTATTATGTTTTTTCTATTTTTTTGCCAGTTCGTGACATTACATTTATACCGATTATAGTATTTTAGCTCTTGATGGCCATAGTTAAATAAAAGGTCAGATGCATCTCAATACATCATCTGCGTCTCAAGTTTTCCTTTTTCTTCAGCTGGTCCCTAGAAGAGCCTTAGGTAATGTTTAAGATCTAATATCTCTTAGAATCTATCTTCTGCCTGGAAAGGTCAGATCGCTCCAAGCAACGGCAACAACCATTAAGCAAACCAGGCCCGACTTTGTATGTTTATTTGCATATCGGCGTTCCCAGTGCCGTCCGAAGCTGCCGTGGAAAAATACTGTCCCTATGGCGTTATTTTTGCACTGTCATAAGCATTTAAGTCTTTAAGATTTTCTTGATATTTAACAATACGTAGCCCATGTTTAGCAGAAAGCTATATGAACATTGATGTCAAGTCCATTAATCATCGGTAAAGAAAAAAATGTTAAGGCCAGCATGTCAGGCAAGGATTACTTGTGCCTTGTTCTATAAAATCTATTCAAACAACTGACCGATTAGGTCAGCTTGTCTTCTTGCCTTGGGATTTCTAAGAGAGGTTGGCACTTACAACTCTAATCCCTAAAATACTGCAGGCTGCGTGTAGATATATGATTGGAGACCATGGGCAGCAGCGAAGTAGAGTTTAGCTTGCAGCTGTCACTATAACAGGTTCACGGAGAAAAGAAAAAAAATCAATATAAAAATACATGTTCTGCAAAGAAAACATGTCCATCACAAAGTAAACATTTCCCAGCAGTTTAAAGGTGCCTGACATTCCCATAATTGAATACCACCAATTTATTCGGAGGCGATATCGCCAGGTAAACCGTGCATGACTTATTTGTCTGTGGAGAGAGAGTGTGCCATTTTATTCTGTAACACTTCTCTTCCCGGGATACTTCTATGATACATGTCTCGGCAAGGGACCAAAACAGAAAAATGAACATTGGGCAATGAGCTGTAATAAAATATTTAAAGCAAGCTCAAAGCTCAACCCAAGCCTTATCTTCAATCTTCTACATTTGTACAGGTTTCTTTACTGTACTGTTCACTGTAAATGTGAACTTCTTCCAATGTAGAAGCTACATCAACTCAACATCAAGATATGACCCCCACAGGACCAAGGTATCTGTGACTATTACTTCAATTAGTCCTGCTCTGTCCCATATTCCTTCCCTTTGCCTCAGAGGACTTTCACAGAAGTTTTCCCTTGCTGGCTGCAAGAAGGAGCTCAGGCAACAGGAAGTTTGCCTGAGCAAGAAGGTCTTTCATGTCTTCCCTCCCAGGTCACTGTTCATTAGTGTTGAGCTCGAATATTCGAATGCCGAATATTTTTCGCGAATATCGACAATTCGAGAATTTGCCAATATCTCGAATATCTTGGCGGATATTCGCAATTCCGAATATTCGCAATATGGCCATGTAAAATAATATTCGCATTGCGAAAATAAACATAGCATGTGACCATTCATTTTAAAGATTTTCGCGATGCGATTATGATTTTCGCAATTGCGAATACCGTGAATATTCGAATTTCCGAATATAGAATCGAATATTAGTAGAATTATTCCCGAAATATCACGAATTCGAATATTGCCAATGCTGCTCATCACTACTGTTCATCTGATATTTATTTTACAGATTTTCCGGCTTCTGAACCTTATGGACTGATGCTGTCTCAACTCTTGGTACCTCAACAGCTGTTAACTGCATGAGGGCCGCAACCTGGTAACTGTCTGCAGCAAAGTGCATTACTCCTTGTGGGGTGCTCTCGGGAGAGTTGGTTCTTTAGACTTTGCACCTCAGATTATACCTTTGTCAACTATGCAGTAAGCCAAGTGGGTCAACTGCCTTGTATCATTGTTGACACCTGCCATGTCACCGGCTGTGACAAGATACAACCTACCTTACTTCCTGGCTGATGGACATCAGTCCTTTCTAGCTCCTTCCCTCTGAGTCTCAGTGTTTCCAATGTCTCTCTTTTTAATAGGGGGATTTCAGTTTTTTTCTTTTCTTCAATATCTTTTTATTGTGTTTTGTTATACAAACCAAAATTAAATCAATAAAAATAATAGATCCCCAGTAAAAGGGGCCTTTTGAGCCACACCATCCACCCAGAGCTGCTTGAATAGTAAGGATTGCACTTTTTTAGTACTAGGTGAGTAAACATTGATGGCTAAATGATAAAGATTTTTGACACAGGTTGTATTATTATCGTGACGTGTGCTTCTTTTTGTTGAAGTTAAAATCTTAAAGTTTGAATCAAAAGGAAAGAGGTGATAGTCCAATCAGGTCATGTGACCCAATATTTAAGGAAGTGCCTGGCAGCTAGTAGCTGCCTTTATAAAGAGGAATTCTACATTCTTCTACCATTCTTCTGCTGTTAACGTTACTGGCCTTTAAACCATCCTGATTCCTGCATTTTGCTGCCCGTCATGACCCATTGCCTGTTTTTGACTTCATCTATCCCCTGATTTGATACTTCATCTTGGATTCTCCTGTTGTCAGCAGATGTCGATTGGTGTAGCTGAGGGGCAACCTGGGAGTCTCCCATAGTCAAGTCCACCTTGCGGGATGCTTTGGTTGATACCGGGGGACTCCTTAGACTCCACACCTTGGTCTATTCTTGTCTCGTGACATGGTGGGTCCACTGTTCCCATAGTTTTCCTGTGACAACTGAATTGGATATCAATAGTAGTGATGAGTGGCATAGGCAACATTCGTATTCGCGGCATGCCGCAAATTTTATGGAAAACATTAGGAAAATATTCACATTCGGCAATATTCAGGGTTTTTTTTATTGCGAATATCAGCAGTTTTTATTGCGAATTTCGCGCGCGCAATATATGTTTAACATGGCGCAAATTTGTGTGCGAATTTTCAAAAGTGACGATTTTCGCAATATTCGCATCACCCCAATATTCGATTTAAAAACTGTTGATGGTCGCAGGGAGTGTTGCTAAGCTCTTGTTGCAGCCTTCCCATTCGTCCACTTGCATTGAGAGGCATGTGTAATGGATAAAAAATACAGAATATCGGGAATTGCGAATATTCGGCAATATATTCACCATCTTCGCAAATTTCTGAATTGCCGATATTCACGATTAATATTCGGAATCCGAATATTTGCGATCATCACTAATCATTAGCATATAAATTGATCTTACCACTGAACTGATACAAAAACAATTCCTTATAGATTCGTTTCCAGTTAAGGCCCCCATACACGTGTCGGATTCCGGCCGGATTCCGGGCCGATCGATTCCGGGCACGTGCACGTGAATCGATCGTGCCGGAATCGTGTGCAGCCCACCTTGTCCGTCCGATCACGTCCGATCGTTCAGGGGCTCAGAATCGGATCCGTCAGAGAACCAACATGTTGGTCTTTTTGATCCGATTCTGCACAGATCAGGGGGAGTTGCCATTTGTGAGGTGGAATCGGAGGTGGAATCGGACACGGAATCGTCCCGGAATCGTGCCGGAATCCGTTGGACAAGGTGGTATGCAGCGATGGATACTCTTAATTGGCCGATTGATCACACCTGCGATTCCCGGCAGAATCCCGGAATCGATCTGGTGAGTGATCAATTGGCCATGGAATCCGACACGTGTATGGCTAGCTTAAGAATAGATAGAAATCACTCAAAAACCAACAGATACAAACATTTAGATCTTTTGCTTAATTTGAATCACTTATAGACTACAAAATACAGGACATGAGTGGTGAGCTAATTCGCAAAAGTGGGATGGCTAGCCCCCGGAAATTGAAATATGCCAAAAGTTCCAACCAGAGTTGTATATTGGTAAAACATTGTTTTTTAATGACATATTCAAAAAAGTAACCCCCCCCCCCCCACACACACACACATACAATCAACCCCCTATATTAAAATAGTATCATTGACCATATGAACAATGGCTATTGTCACACAAGGCCCAGGTACCACTAGATTGGAAACCAAATTTCAAGGGTCCTTGCAGTTATGCAGGAGCACCAATAAATGCGAAATCCCTCGACTATTTAAAGTCCCGAGGGCTAGCCACCCCACTTTTGACACTTAGCTCACTACCACATGTCCTGTATTTTGTATTCTATAAGCAGGGGTGCACATAACTTCTTTAGTGAGCTCCTCAGATGAGTACCAGGAGATGGTGTTTGGTTCTCACCTCATATGTATGTGGTCTTCTTCACTGTATCCCTCACTGTCCTCTGCGTCAGCCTCTTGCATGGTAGATTCTGCTGCAGATGGACCTCCCTGTTCCTGATTAAGCCTCTGATTAGCTGTCTCCATCCACAGGTCACCAGCTGGCGTTGGGTCACATGTTACTCTCACAGTACACCGTTTAAACACCCAGATCTCATACCTCAGTAGTGTGACCCTGACTTAGTAACTAACCCCTGAGACTACTTGCAGGTGCAAATGTCAACTTTTCATAGTCATATTCCAGCTGTCAAACAGTGCTTTTCTCTTGTAAGATTTTACCCTTACATATGCCTACTCTGACTGACCCCCCAGATCATTTTTTGGGGATTAGTAGTTTCACCCCCCTAACTGCAACCTTTCATAGTTATTCATGTTTCCCTGCGGTTATCCAAGTGACATAAATTGTATACATGTAACATTCAGCTGCGGCCGGCCAGACACGGGGCGCCTCCAAGTTGTTAGTACACATATGAGCTGTGTAACAATAATGCAGGTACGCAGAGCTAGTTTTTGGCCCCTTTTGTGTACCAGAGTACCACTTATGTGCACCCTTGTGTATAAGTATTCTATAGGATGAGGCCGCTTTGAGTATAGTGCTTTCTTTTGAATATTTTGAAATACACTCACCCACTTACCTTCGTAATTTTAATAATTTTTGGTTGATTTCCACATATCCAATTAAGCAATCAATTAGGCTACTAGATTAAACATAAAAATTGACCTGTGTCTGGCTGCCTTTAGCTTGATATTTAAATATTTATTTGGATTATTCCCTGTTGCAGAAGAGCCTTAGGAGTCAGGCTGTTACATCATCCTATCTCCTGCCTGAGCTCAGTGCTGGAACTAGACACTCAGAAAACTCTTACATGGCATAGGTAAGTTGACGGTAAATATAGGGGTTTAGTTCGAAGGCCAGTCAGCCATACAAGATGATAATTATAGCCATTGAGAAAGTAGCCTGTGTTCCCAGAGTCAGTATAAATGCATAAATGTAATGGTTCACTGAAGTGTACTTTGAATAAGAAATATAAAAAAAATACGCTTGTGTTTGTCTAATTTTGGAAGGATTTAGTTAAGCCATTTTCAAAGTTAAAATGGCAACTGCATTTGTTTTAGATCTTGAATAACGTTTGACAATTGACCATCGGAGAGATTTTTAAAGATCAGAAAATACCTATCTTCTACCTGCCATTTATGATTTATTATGCTGGGCATAGACGGGTCATTTTCCTGTTGACTGCCGAGCCGACCTAGCGGGCGTGATGACGTCATCACGCAGGGCCACTTGTGCTGAGAATCGGCCGGGCACCCTTTGTGTGCCGGCCATTACTTCGGCTGGGGAATAATGCAATCGAATCTGAATTTACCGTCATGTCGGATCACTGTGCGATCCGACATGTGGCAGATTCTTGGTCAATATGACCAGTTGGCGCACCCGATTCCCTGCCGACCTGACCACCGACGTCTGATCAGCTGTCGAATCAGGCAGGAATCGTCCCATCTATGCCCAGCTTTAGATATTAACCGTCAGACCTTGCCACTATGGGCACTTACCCCAAACAGTAAACCCCCACCCCCCCCATAGAAGGCATGCATTCAGAGAATCGGTGCACACCCTTTGCACACCCTGGCATATACTGTACGTTGGTTGGTCCCAATTCAAAGTAATGCAATCAACCAAAGAAAAACAGACATGTCCGTTCTTTGGTCGGCTAATCTTTGGAGCAGCCAGGTTCGGTTGCTCCAGGTGGGCGACCGATCCCTAGCCGAATTTTGCGCTCTCGATTGTCATTCATGTGCGGGCGGACTATTGCCTGTGAAATCGGCCATGTATCGAAGCATCTATGGGGGGGCTTAAGTTCTGGTAGAACCTCATCATGCAAAAAAATATGTATACTATCATCAGGCAATAGCATCACTAGGTTTGGTGTTACAGGGTGCCAGAAATCCCATAGTAGCATCTATGGCATGCTCCGAGTTAGAGCTTGTTTGCACTTGGGTGATCTCCCGCGATCTCCCACAAAAACCTAGTTTAAAAAAAACGTCTTAAAACCAGAAGTGACGTCAGTCCGGTAATCAAAACAAAGAACTGTGTGTTCCACTGTGTGATACTGAAATCTGGCGTCACTTTCGTTTTTTCTGATGCAAATTCCCAGTGAACAGATGGGGAATTTAAATTTCCCCACGAACAGGCGGACGTCTGAATTTTCTAAAAGTCTGATCCGCCTGTTTGCAAACGGACGTGGCCTATGTTCAGCCATCTCTACTCCCACATTGGGCTAGTTACATCAAGGTTGGGGTTAATTGGTAGGTCAATAGTTTATTTTGGTGGATAGTTTAAGCATTATTCCACCACTCACACTTTTTAGCAACAGTACAAATGAGTTCACATTCAATAAACAAAAAATGGGAAACTCAAAACCAAAACTCAAAAAAGTTCATTGATATAGTCATACTTGACTGTCGTTTTCTATTAATATGTAGAAAGGCCCTCCATACACCTTACGATCGATCCATACAATCTCCATTAGATCTACCAACAACTATGTAGTATAGTGGCCTCCCTGATAGAACACATAGTGATTGGAAGGTATATATCACTGCTATGTAGTGCCAGGTCCTCCCTGATAGAATACATAGTGATTGGAAGGTATATATCACTGCTATGTAGTGCCGGGTCCTCCCTGATAGAATACAGTGATTGGAAGTAATAGAAAGCTCCTCATATTACATGGCTTTGGTAGAACAAAAGTTGATTGTACAGAAATTGTATGAAATGATTGTAAGGTGTATGGGGGCCTTTACACGGCAACCCTCTGCTTACTGTATAAACTATGTAGGTTCAATTACTTTTAAGGACACATTGAATTTTAAAGGTTTACCTGATACAAAAACATTCTTTCTTCTATGGCCAGGCGAAACAAACTTTCTTAAAGTGTGAAATTTGAATGTAGGTGTACTTGTGTTCTCAAAATAAAAATACATTATGTCATAATAATGCCAAAGATACAATCCACGCTTCAAAGTACTTCATATATATATATGTCATCATTCTGCTCTAAATTATGTATCATTGTGAGAAAAGATTTATTTTCTATTTTGATTTTCTTTGTGTAAATTGGATTGTGACTTTTAATACAAACTGGTTATCATTCAAAAGACTAGATTTGTTGGAAGGATAGCAAATGCCATTGTTTGTTAATATAATATACTGATTTTATCACATCATTCTCAATCTCCCTCATTTTAAGTCTACCTGACATTAAATTGGTCGTTTCCATAGATACGGCACACGCAATTCTTTTCATTTGACCTCCGGTTCAATCCATGCAGCTATAGCTAGAATTCTGACAGATGCCTTCTCTGCAACCAAAATGTGCCATCGTTAACCATTTACAACCAGGAGGAATGCCATGTATTTTTTTTTCTTTTATTTAAATAAGGGGAATGAATGTATTGCCCTCATTTCCATAATAACTGTAGTCAGAGGTTAGTATAGGAAAACTAGATTCACACCCTGAATCCACGTCTTAATCCTAAAGAGCCCATCCCTTATTCATACAAAAAGCTAATCAATTTTACCTCCATAATTGGGACTTTGAATGGCTCTTAAGGTGGCCATACACAGGTCGATTTCCCACAGGATCCCTGGCCGACCGATCACCAGGCGCGCGCACGCCGATCGACAAGGAATCGAGTGCAGCCCACCTTGACTAATCGACCCAAATCGGATCGGCCAGAGAACCAACCTGTTGGTGTTTTCTGATCGATTAGGCACACATCAAGGGGCGTTGACGTTTGTGAATCAATCGACTGGTAACAGAATCGTCCAGGAATCGTTGCCTAAGGTGGTAGGTACAGAATTGTATGGTTGATCGATAGACGCCTGTGGCTTCACGGAATCGATCGGAGCATCGATCGATCGCTCAGGAATCGACACGTGTATGGCTAGCATTAGGGTACTTCAGAAAACAAGTATTAAAAGTTACAATGTTTTATTAGTTCAATAAGTAGAAACAAAAACACCAGAATCTAGCAAAGGCTGATTCTGGGGAGAGGTGGCTAGCCTCATGGGATTTGGGTGATTTTAACAGGGACACACTAAGGCTATGTTTCTACTATACGTCAGGACCCCTCCGCTAAGCGTATTGCTTGGCAGGGATGCCGGCATAGCACATAGATTTACCTGCTCAGCGGATGCTTTGTCTTCACTGCGCCGAGTTGTTCCGCCTATGCAAGGCTCAACGTAGTCGAGTATGTTGAGCCTCTGCATCGGCGGATGTATAATGGAAACAAGCCCTTAAGATTAAGTAAAAAGATCAACATTTTTCCCATAAATAACATACATATGAGCTCCCACTGTGAACATCAATCACTATGAGATCTTTTTTAAAAAATATATATTACATTGAGCAGGAATCCCCAACAGCAATTTTACACGTGGGTATAAGGAGACATTGGATAGTGTCCCCTCCTTTTTGGGTTGTAGTTACCTCCTACGCGTTTCACACTGCCATCTTGTGGATTTTTGTGCTTATTGCTCTGAAGAAATTTCATTTTGAAAATCTGATCTGCAATCTGATTTTGTGAGCCCTAGGCTCCAATGTCCGTTAAAGCCCCTGCTTTAACCCTCTGAGCACAATATGCTTCGCTGTGATTTCCTGCTCAGCTGGAGGTCATTAACATAAGCCCGGCGTCACTGGAGACGCCGGACTTATGCTGATGAAAAGCGACGCCCCTCCAGTTTGACGGAGGTCTATGGCGCCGCCTACCCCCGCCCCCTTCGCGTCACTGGTGACGCGATCGGGGGCGGACCCGGAAGCATCGGCATACATGCCGGTGCTCCCGACCGCCGTAGGAAGGCGGCAATACCTAGAGCGCGGCTCTAGTTAACTGGGGCTGAGTTTCATGATGCATGAAACTCAGCCCGAGTTAACTCGGGCTAGACGCTCAGAAGGTTAAATGTAGGGGTTTTTACGAAGTGCTTGCAATGGCCATCGCAAGCACTAAATTGTATGGAGGAAATTGTATGGAGTGATCTAAAGGTGTATGGGGGGGCTTAAGTGTATGTAACAGAATACATTTTCGCTGCTCCAGTAGTTGTTGGGAATAACATAACTCACCAGTTTTCAAGTAATATATATATTTTTCCTTTCCTATGAGTCATGAAGATTTTCTTCAGTAATGTTTTATATATTGTTTTTAATCAAAATAAGAAGGCAGCGCTGTATTGAGTCTGTGTCTTGTGACCGGTGAGGCATGAAATATTATGCTTGCTCAGACACAACCCTTGTTTACCCCATTGTTCCTTGATTTATTAGTTTCGTGTAACTGGTTCATTTAGAATAAATTAATAGCGATCTATCTCTAACGACGGTTAGTCTGTGACAAATTGGTGCACTGTCTAAATGCAAGTGAGCATGCATCTAATGTGTATCACAATAGACCTTTCATAACTGCAGCTTGACCTTATATTATGTTGATTCAGGTACGGCAACCTTCGGTAATCAGTCTGCGGCTGAACAAGTTCCGCGTTGGAAAAGGTTAATAAATCTAAGAAAAAAATATGGAATAACAGCCAAAACATATCAAAAATGCACACATATGGCTAAATATTTCTACAGTTATATATCTAATTATTGTGCTAGGACATGACCTGTGCAGCTAAAAGTATGTTCCAGAAGTTATTAAAAATCAACTTGATGGAAGTACATGGAAACTTCTTCTTCTATTATTATTTAATGATTTCTATGGATTCTATAAAATAATTAACTAGTGTAATGACCAGGAGCGGTCCTAGGAAGATCAGCACCCCCTCTGACGGACGTTCCCCCCCCCCCCCAGACTCACATCACGTCTCCTCTACTCTCTCCCCAGGCAAGCGCGCGGATAAGGGAGATGACATCTGGGCATCAGAAAAACATTTTTGATGCCCCATGCCGCCCCCGACATAATGCTGGCCTGGGCAACCGCCCAGGTTGCCCATACCTAAAACTTCCACTGGTAATTACCTAAATTTGCGTTAAAATTTACTGCCACATGGGTTCATCAATAAAGCAGTGTTAAAGTGGATGTATACTCAAAATCTATTTTATATAAAAATTTATGTTTGACTTATCTACCAGGCTTCCGGGTGCAATGGCCACTGGGGGCGCCATATAATAGCTTTCAATGAGGAAAATCTTCTATATGTATTTCGATGCAGAGCCATGATCAGATACTTACTGGTCAGAAATGTCGGCTCTTTGCTTCCTCGCAATCAGCAAGAGGGAGAGAGGATGGGCTGCAAGTGACTTTTTTTTTACTTTTGTCACATCCTGTCCTATAATGGGCACTTCTAGTGCTGATCATACAAAAAAGAAAAGCAGGTTGTAGTTCTGCTTTTACTATAAATTTAAATTAAAGGAAACGCCTAAGTGGATGGAGTTGACAAGTCTCCAGGCACACACAAAAAAGCCCCCTTTGGGAATTGGTGTATTACACCCGTACAGGACGTCAGGGATGGATCCTGAACCACATGTATGTGTCACCCATTTTTGGGCTGTCTTCCAGTAACCCCTTGGATGCTGGATGAACACAGTCCTGGTTTCTATTAGCAGTCTGGGATTGCAACATTGTTATGCTATTTAAGGGCCTGGACTATAGAATAGAGAGGATGCTTGGGAGGGCCTCCAATTCACCCCATCTAGTACCCATGGGTTGGGTTTGGCTGCATAGCAATGATATCATGAGATCAGGTGATCTAATCATGGGGAAAACTCATGGTCTTGCCAAAAGACATTTGTGGCGAAAGCTGAATTGCTTCTCCCTATGGCATAAGCCAGCTGTTGTTCTAGGACACGTCAAGTAAGATATTTTTGGGGATTACCCGAAAGATTGTTGTTTTGAATGGCTGCAGTTAAGCCTTATTGTTCATTTGCTTGCAAAATTAAGTGTGTTGGAGAAATTTGTTGAACTCCAGTGTGGTGACTGAGAACCCCTGAACCCCCAAGTTCACACACCTTATATAAGGGCTTCTTCAGTATATCACAGTATTCACTGCAAAGTCACTATTGTCATAGTGCAGATACATTTTCATAGGCATGGAAGGGGGAAGAAATGGGTAAGGGACAAAAATATGAGGAAATCATTACCCATGAAAACCAAACTGCCAACAACCCAGACTGTATCTGAGTGGTGCCATCAAATTATGAAGCCATTAGCCCAAAAGTTGGATCTCAGCCCATGGGAGTCAATGAAGAGGCTTTATCCAGATGTTAATGCTTGCGTCCTCAGACATCGCCCCTGCCAAAAGTTTCAAAATTAGAGTCAATTAGCCCTTATTTCCAATTTCTTTTTTAATTGCATTGGTTGGAAAGTTAGTTTTTTTGGTGTCACCCCTCCTCTTGAAGTGAAGTTGTGCCACCGAGAGTGAACTGCACCCCCCCCCACCCCCCAAATGACGCCACTAACATAGAGTATTACTTCCATAGAAGCATAAATCCGCAGGCAATTTAGCGGCTGATCGGTTACTGTGCATGTCCGCAGTAATCGAATGGGTGAAATTCACCCGAGGATCGAAGCTGCCAACCAGTGATCCGCCAAAGAACGGACATGTCTGTTTTTCTTTGGTTGATCACCAGTACTTTGGATTGGGAACAGGGTATCACCAGTGTGCTGAAATTCCGTGTCAGATATCAGATCAAACTCTCGAACCCCCAACTAATCGGCTGCAGATCTATGGGTCTATGCCGGGCTATAGTTGGCCATTTAAACATTCTCCATGCCTAAAGCTAAAATGAAAAAATAGGGTTCATGAAAATAAGCTCACTGCAGGCTTCCATACAACACTTTGATTATATCAATTTTCCGTTTACAAATATCAGCCTTAAATGAAAAAAAAAGGCCATGATTCCTCTAAGATGGCCAATAACTAGATGTTGAAGGCTAATTAAACGTAAGCGCCAAAAATTAGCTCTGAGCGCTATTTACCATATCGTGGCGCCTGCAGTTGGAATAAACACGAGCGCTGACCCAGGAATTCCCCAATCTGAGGTTTGTGCAGGAGGAAATTAATGCAAAGTGATGGCAATCCTTGGCTCCAGCTCCTGCAAAAACGAACACTTGTCAGAAGTGCTGTGGGATAGCAGCTAGAATTTGCATTTTTGTGTGAAATATGAAATATTTATGAATAAAAATTAAAATATTGTATCAAATTAATATTGCATTAACATGAATATTTAAAAAATTAAATCGTGCCAGATACTCAAAGTGAACTACCTTTTGGGATTTAGGATATGAAACCAATTATACAAATGAGTCATGAAATGAGAACTAAGCCTTTGCCGCTTAACAATGAATTTTTATTTTTTTTATTGTTTACTTGCACATGTCTGAGGCAAATATTTGGTATATTTGGTAAAGTACTTTTTCTGTATCATTGCATCTTCTAAAAAAAAAATGGTTACAGTTCAGGCAGATGTTAGCTAACTATGGTGCATAAAATTGGTACTACTGTATCTTCTCCAGTGGTATCCTCACACTCAATGTAGGTATGCCATTGTTTCTATGCATAGACCTGGATGAGATAGAGCAGTTTCCCCTGCTAATCTGAATATGCATGCACATAGGGCTGGTGCCCTCCCTCGCAAGAATATCCAACGCCATTCCTCCCCAACATGGACACCCTCCCTCCCTGTGCAGATCTGAACATCTGCCGACGGTGGTGGGGGTGTTGGCTGGTGTGCTGGAGGGGGAGGGAACAGAAGGAGGAAGAGTGGTATGTACGGTCGTTTGCCTAAAGAAAAATCTCAAAACTGTTGTAAACTTTAGTGAATAGTCAATATTTAAATGTGCAACATTTCTTTAATTATTCTAATTATTCTCCTGTCCATTATATCAGCATTTGTAATGTGATTTATTGCGACATCTAGTGGTAGAATGTAAAGTTGCAGCTTGCAGCTACAGTGTAATCTTATGAACAACACTCAAAAATTGCGTAATTTTTACATACAAATATTGCATGTGCAATGCATGGTACTTTCCCCTTGGCATGGTACTTTTTACTATTGCGTTTCAACGGACCCTCCGTTGATTTTAACACAACGCAAGCTGACGGATCACACCAACGGATGTGTAGACACATCCATTGACTTTCAATGGATGTGTCAACATCCCTGCGTTGGACGTACGTCAAACGCAAGGTTTTAACGCATAGTGGAGCCTAAAGCCCCACATAGAGGGGCCGATTCCCGGCTATAGTTTTAGCAGACCAACCTGCGTGCTCGCTCCCGTCGAGCACATAAAGGTTGGTTGGCCACAACTATGAGGGAGCCCACCTTGAGTTTTGTAGAAAAAAAGCCGGCAGGTCGATCGTACACGGATCCGTCCTGCTGGTTTTTTTTTCTGCACGATCCTCTATTCCTGCACTGCAGGCTGTTAACTCGGAGGGGGAGTCTCCTCCCCCTCCGAGTTAATTGGCTACAGTCTGACAGGAGTCCCGTGTGTTAGTGGAACCCACAGGATTCCTGTCCATTCTGTAGCAGACTGCTCACAGTGTAGTGACGTCACCACGCTGTGAAGAGTCTGCTAAATGTCGGCCATAGATCGGGACGTCTATGGCCGGCTTTAGCCTATTTTTCACCAACAATAATGTTATTTAAATGAGTTTTCGGAGAAGCAGTATGTCAGATGGAGCATGAATGTGCAAATTAAAGACTCAATACAAATACGTAATGTTATATACTTTCATGAACCTGACTCATGTAAATCTACAAACTACCAAAAAGTGCAGAAAGAAAGAGTAGACTTCTTTTGATGGTCTCCTGAAGTAGATGCTATTGAACTGTTACTTTAATTTTCATGTCTAATTACTGCAGTTAGCTAAACACATTAACAAGAGCTACTTCCACAGACCACTGAGAACAGGTGCAGCTAACAATGTTAACATTAAACAAATCAACACATTCGAAATTGCTTCCTGACAATTGCCACTACCAGGAACATCCCTCTTTAAAAAAAAAAGATTATATCTAAGAAAAAGAAATGTGTATTTCCCGAAATGGCATTTAGAGGGCTGGATATGGAAATGGTGTCATTCTAAAGATGACAATTTGTACTTTATTCATCAAAGCCCTTCTAAAGATCAACCGCCATGTTAATTTATGTCAATATTTTAATTTGCTTTTTCATTTTGTTTCATCAGTAAATATAGTGCTACATTAATTACTGCTCAGTGCCATACTGATTGCTGTTTGAAGCTGAAGATCATTTCATATATATTCATGAAGCAGAAATGCATATCTCATGCTGACGACGATTCCCGCCATTTGGTAATGGGGATTAATCACGGATGCATGCAGCTTCCCCCTGGACGGGATTTGCAAGTTACAACCAGGCAGTGGTCTGGTCCCCAGTCTGCATTTATGTTCCTCTTATCTGTGATGATACAATTGTTATGAAGCTGAATTATTTAAAGGGAAAGTATTTTCACATAGTTTTTTAGATATAGATATCATACATGTAGACAATATCAGACAAATAGGAACAAGGATATGAGGTGCACAACCAAGTGCAGTGGTTCCCAAACTTTGGGGAGCAAAGGTATTCCAGGGGGGCGTCGGCATTCCTTCTAAACACGTGTTTAAATAGGGAATAGAAAACGGGGGCCTTGCAAGAAAAGTTTGGGAACCACTGACCTAGTGGTAAAGTATTGTAAATAATAAAATAAAATCAAAGAGAAAACATTTACATTAAATGAGGTAGAATGGCTTAGCAAGGAGTGATATTTTTGGGCCGTGTGGTTACCAGGATGATGTCACTTCCTGCCATTGGATGAGATCACTTCCTAGTTACAGATTCTGAAAGGCTTAGTAGGAACAATGGGAAGCGTTTTGAGCAGCAGCCCTTCTGGCCACTGACAATATTTTCACTGTGTAACCACATTATATATGACTTTATGTAGACTATATCAGCCTGACAAAGATAAATTAAATGGCTGTTTATTAATTATTTGCAGACGTAATTCGCTAAAGCATGGGTCACCATTTCTAACACCAGCGCCCAGTAGCATAGGATAAAAATATGCAATAGCCCAGAGGGGCATGACAAACACTGGATGTCCCCCATGCAAGCACCGTACTAATTTGAATCCCCAAATACCATACATCATTGGTAGTACAAACCTAAAACTTTCAGTAACTAGACGACAGTCCAAATTTCAAACACCTAGTTTATTTTGATTGAGAAAAACTGACTGACATCTGACACTGCCAGATAGTGCTTCCCTCATGATTCTGCTACTGTAGCTTTGCCCAGGGAAACATGCTGGGCCAACCAGGTCCTTTTTGATTACTTCTATGCCTAACTCTGTCACACGCTTGAATCCAAATCCATCTGGGCACCAGCGGTCCGTGGCCAGTTTTGCAGACGGCCATGAAAAATCTGCTGCAGCTCTCTAAGTGTATGGGGGCCTTAAGGTGTGCTTTGGGTGATGCAGAACACATTAAGAGTATTTTTATTATCTCTTATGATTAAAATTGTCCTGACTTACAACCATCTTGACTTACAACTAACCTTTCGAAACAATTCAATTTGTAAGTCAAGAGACCACTGTATACAAACAGTGTAGCTAATAAAATTTCAAAAGACCAGTTTAACCTCCCTAGCATTATCAGTGTTTCACGCCATTTTTTTGGGGCATGAAAATCCTCTGACCGGGCAATCGCGGCGGAGTACTTTGTACTCCGCCGAGATTGCTGGCTCTCCCTCTGGTCCGCTACACACCGCTGGTGTCAATTAGACGCCGGCAGTGTGTGGGGAGAAAAGCGAAGCCTTTCTATTAACATGGAGGTCTATGGCTCCCCCCTGCCCCCCTTCAGGCTTCACCGATGACCCTGGAGACACGTAGCCGGAAAGGCTTTGTGTTCCTGAAGCTATAGAGAAATTCTGCATGCACAAAGAGAGCTGGCGCAGGCGCAGTTTGATGCAGCTACTTCAGTCATAATTGGGGGAAAGATTGTGAACTTCAATAGTTACTGCTTTTTAACTACAAGGTCGGTGCCCCAATGAATGTATATCATTTCGAAACTTCCATACTCAAAAAACATACAATCACAACTTTCCTAATTCATAATTTCCAGATAATTTACAACAATGTTGCTCTAGAAAAAGACATAGCAATTCCAAATTCCCTTAATTCCGCATAAAAAATTTAAAGCTTTTCTTTTCATAAAATACAAATCCCGTGCATTGTTTTTGCACTCCGGTGATTCATACAAATGCCCTAAATGTTTATTTAGAAATTATAAATATATTTACAAAACTGACATTCACGCCTTTCCTTCACGAGGAGGACTTAAAGTAATTCAGCTGCATTTTCTTCCCACATTAGATTAGAACAAGACAGAGGCTCTAATAATTGGATAAAGCCATTGTTCAGAATCAGGCAATTCACAGTTCAATAAACAACTTGTCACAATTACTGGGTGAGAGCAGAATTGGATGTCAGCACAAATATTTAGCATTTAGATAACAGAATAAATTGGTCTCTTAGGTAAATAAATTGGACAATATTGTGTAATGCTTCATCAGGATCTATGGACAATATCAATCCCCAAAGATTCGGTGGACTTTTGTGAGTGCTAGCTTGTCTAAATGTTCTGACCTGTATTTATTTATGCTGATTCATTCAATGAATCATAGATGAAATTCAAAGACTTTTCTAAAATGTTACAGCAAAATATTCAAACCTTTTGAGAGTCCAAAGTTAATGTTAAAAACAACTCTGAAGATGTCTATAAAATGTCTCGTACACAATTGCGTCACCACATTTGGCATCACCCACGTTTGGTGTTACCATATAGTGGTGTATATGGTGTGATGGTCTGTTTACACATCCGCCGGTGTAAAGGCTGAACGTACTCGAACTACGTATAGCCTACACCGGCGGATTGGCTCAGCGCAATGAAGACAGACCCGTCCGCCGAGCAGGTATGTCTATCTGTTAAGTTGGGACCTCCCCTAAGCGTACATGGGAGGGGTCCCAACACAATGGAAACAAAGCGCTAAGCTGAAATATTTTCAGGGACTTATATGTGAAAAAATACATTAGATATATACAGGGGTTTCTCATAACTTTTAAGGAGCTCCTCAGATGAGTACCAGGAGATGGTATGTGGTACTCACCCCATATTGTATGGGTGGTATTTAATAAGCTAGCCATTTACACGTGTCGGATTCCATGGCAATTGAATCACTCACCCGATCGTTTCCGTCGATTTCTTGCCGGAATCGCAGGTGTGATTCAATCGCCAATTAATAATAATCCATTCTGCATACCACCTTGTCCAAACGGATTCCGTGACGATTCCGTGTCCGATTTCCACCTCACAATGCAATTCCCCCTGATCGGGCATGATCAATTCTGATTGAACCAACATTTTGTTCTCTTTTCGGATCGATTTCTTGGCCCTGAACGATTTTCGACCTTATGATTGACATGTGGGTGCATGCGATTCCGCACGATCGTTGGCTGCACCGGAATCGATCGTGCCGGAATCCGGTGGGAATCCGACACGTGTATGGGGGCCTTAAGTGCCATCTTCCTCATTGTCCTCTGTGTCAGCTTCCTGTATGGTAGATTCTGCTGCAGATGGACCTCCCTGTTCCTGATTAAGCCTCTGATTAGCTGTCTTCATCTACAGGTCACTAGAGTTTGAAAAAAAATTCGACCATTTCGACGATTTCGAGTTAATTGCAAATCCCCTGAACATGGTATCATCACCAAACTTGCTGGAGATGTAGAGAAGGGTTGGGTGTAACACTTAAAAAAAAGAAAGTATGTCTCTAATACAAATAGTTTTGCACCAATTTAGTTCAAAGTCAAAATTTCAAAAATTGGAATTTCAACTTTCTTTTTTAAGTTCATTTATACAAAAACTACATGTGCTAGAGCAAAACTTTTGCCCACTATGCCCTTCTCTACATCTCCAGTAAGTTTGGTGATGATACCATGTTCAGGGGCTTTGCAATCAGCTCAAAAAGTTAGCTAGTCGAAAAATTTGACCATCTCTACAGGTCACCAGCTGACTTCAACTGGGTCAAATGTAACTCTCACAGTACAACACTGTTTGATCCCCCAGATCTCATACCTCAGTAGTGCAACCCTGAAATTTTCTGGCTTAGTAACTAACCCCTAGGATTACCTGCAGTCCAAATGTCAACCTTTCATAGTCATATTCTAGCATATTCCTGTCAGATTTTACCTAACATATGCCTACCAGATCTCCAACACCCTTAGAAGTCCAATCTTTTTTTTTTTTAGATTAGTAATTTACATTCCCAATGTCAACCCCCTATCTGCAACCTTTCATAGTTATTCATATTTCCAATTATCCAAGTGACATAAATTCATATATTTAAATACATGTAACATTTAGCTGCGGCCGCCCAGCAATTGCTCCCAGGATAGTTGGGACCATCCTTTTAGGACCATAGGACACAGGGGCACCATTGATTTTGATGGTAAAATAGTGAGTGTTATAGTCCAAATAATACAGGATATGTTCAGAAATTCTCTCTGGTGTATTTTAAAATCTTGTATGTGACCAGGTCATGTGATTCTTAATAAAGACCTTTCTATACATAAATGATTTGTCGATATCCTTTTTGCATCTCGGATGCCCTTAAAAGCCCTGGTATATGCTTTTTTTTGGTAGTGTTACAATAGTGCTATAGACACCAATGCTTGTATAGATTCCCCTTCAATCAATGGAAGATTGCACATCTAAAGAATGATGATCGAGCAGGAAAATATTGACTTGGCGGATCCCGTTTTTTTGTTAGATTTTGACCTTTTTGGGTTGATTGTTCCAGGTGGACACATTTGATTTCCGAACGCTCCATAGGAAAAGATCGCACACGTTGCTCAATCATTCGGGAATCGACTGTTGAATTGAAATTTACTGCGAATATAAGGTGTAAAATATTGCGCTATTTTGCGAATACGTATTTTTCCTATGCTGCTCATCACTAGAAGGCAAACAAGAAATTCTAATTTTTCGTTCTATAAAATCATAGATTACTGCAAATTTCAAAATAATATTTGTATTTTTTTTAACAACATTTTAGTCCTTCAATCTAAAGTTTAAAATGTATTGTAATGAACTAATTATAGGGATTTTTCTTTGCAAGAGAACTCAAATACATATTTCAAGCACATTGTCTTGGATGCATTTCAATGTGATTCCCTGTGTAGCTTTAGTTTAAAGATAGCAGCTCTGGAAACAGCTGGCAAAGGCATGAATATTAATCGGAACGTGCAGGTACGAGTCTTGAATTAATTTATCTGTTACAAATGAATATAGTTACTCAGAAGGTTGAAAGAACATGCAAAGGCCTCATTTACATAGGCTTCCAGTTCACGCGCACTTTCTTAAGTAAATCAGTGTTCCCACTTACAGTGCAGCGCTGGAAAACTAGCCAGGAAGGGTGACTACATGTAATGCAGTGGTTGCCCCCCCTTTTCTATTTAGGAACATTATCGGGCCCCCCTCCCTATTCAAACACATGTTTAGAATGAGGGCCAGCAGCCCCCTGGTATAACTTTGCGCCCCCCAGAACCACTGATGTAATGGCATTGTGATCAATGGGCGCATGGATGTACCTACCTATTCCTGGGAGTGGTGCCCAAAATGTTTCAATCTGGTCAACCGCCCTGCATTGTATGTGAGTACACTAGATTACAGAAGAACCCACCAAAAATAAAATAAAGAAAAGGACACAAGCTGCTGCTAGGTCAAAGCATTGACTTTCGATTTGCAACCTCTTACATGAAACATAAGCATTTAAACCCCTGGGGCTAGCCCTACAGCAGTGTATAATATTTGATGACCCTGTAGTAAGACTTTAAGAGATGGACAAGTTCTTTGTACTAAGCAACTACTACTACCAGGGGCAAATCTCTATATCATATCTTACAACACGCTTATAAATAATAAAACAAATGTATAATAATTACCAAAAATTAACACTCTACGCTTTCTTTTCCATAGCGGAAACTCCATACAATTTTAAGTAGAACTATGAGCAAAATCAGACGGTCTCATTTAGTATTTACACAGTCATTTTTTGGTAAATTACACATATTGCCCGCTGTCATCATATTGTCTTTATTGCACACCTGTATATACTTCCCACCATCATACCGCCTGTATGTACCCCCTGTATGTACGACCCACCATCATACCGCCTATATGTATCCCCTGTACATACTTCCCACCATCATACCGCCTGTATGTATCCCCTGTATATACTTCCCACCATCATACCGCCTG
>CM070038.1:13108100-13119528 GCA_036250615.1 Ptychadena robeensis | reverse complement strand
TTTTGCATTTTGGCCAAAAAGTTCCATTTTGATCTCATCTGAGCAGAGCACCTTCTTCCAAATGTTTGCTGTCTCCCCCACATGGCTTGTGGCAAACTGCAAACTGGACTTCTTCTTATGCTTTTCTGGTAACAATGGCTTTCTTCTTGCCACTCTTCCATAAAGGCCAACTTTGTGCAGTGCACGACTATTAGTTCTCCTATGGACAGATTTCCCCACCTTACCACCCCTGACCCTGTCCAAGCCTTTTAGAAAACTAGTTCTCTGTATCCTTATCTCTGCACAATGTTTAATCACAACAAAATGGAAAATCAAGCTGATGTGCTTCTACATGAGTAGGAGAACTTTTCCTATTCAAATTATAGGGTGCTAAAACCACAGGCAGTCCACCAAACTATAGCTAAACAGTAGGGGCTTAATGCACACATCACACCAATACGTCCATCACACCCAGTGGACACATACCCTTAGTGAGAACTAGTCATGTATTGGCCTTACATGGTTCGATATTTCAGTTCAATTGACTTAAAACTAATGATTTTTAAGTAGATCTAACAAAAATCGATTTCTCCTTACCTGGAACAATCGACCAAAAGTGATCAAAATCGATCAAAATACAATAGGACATGTTGGTAAATTTTAGTTGATCATACAAATCGCTGACAGGTTTTCTAGGTATTTTGATCAATTTGTTTACGATCATATTGAAAATCATAATTGCGATCGTATTTGGAATCATAATTTGCATCGTATTCACATATGTACTACAAAGTACGACTGTAAAATCGATCATGTTTAACTCCATCACACTGCGTGGTGGTAAGATCGATCGATTTTAGACTGGTGTATAGTGTTGAGCTAGACTCTTCGAATTGCGAAAATATTCAAAGAATATCACCTATTCGAGAATTAGAAAAATCCATGAATATGGCGGTGGATATTCACAATTCTGAATATTTATGATATTGTGCATTGGCTTATGGCCATGCATTTTGAAGGTAATCGTGATGTGGTTATAACTGCGAACATTCACGAATAGCAAATAGAATATTAGTAGAACTATTTTTAAAATATTGCATTCTTATATTGCTTATGCCGCTCCTCACTACTGGTGTAGGATCGTAAAATCGTAGAACACAATCAAACAACAAGATTGATCGAGAGAAAAAAAGATAAGTATATGTAAGTGTATAGACAGCCAGGGAATTTACCATGCCATATTTTTCGGTCTATAAGACACACCAGACCATAAGACAGGAAAAACAGGAAAAGCAGGAAAAACAATGTGAAATGTTCCTGCAGTACCCAATTTTAGCCACAAAAATGGTGTCACTAGAGAGCACACTTCAGGCAGAAAGGAAGGGGGAGCGGGCAATTCTGCACTCTTCTCTACCTTCTTGCCAGGTGAGCTGCACGGTGTTCGCAGTTACAGGCACATATACATGGAAGCTGCTGGCTTGCTGCTTCCATGGATGTCTCTCTGATGTACTGCTTCTATCAGCAGGGCTCTGGTGGTAGAAACAGTACAGTACAAATGAGGGATCTGGCTGTGGCAGCATCTCTCAACAGACAGATCGGGAGAGCTTACGGGAAGCCAAGGACGCGGCTGGTCATGCAGACCATGAGAAGCAGGTACTATTTCCCCTCAACTTGGAGGTGAAAAAGTGTGTCTTTTAGTCTAAAAAATACGGTAGGTATTTTCAGATAAAAGAGCCATGGCCATCCTCCTATGAGTTTACTTCAAAGCTTCATCCTGTATATTTTTCCCCATTCACATCTGAATCCTTCACAAAACGAAACCTATAAACTATTGTGTATCCTAGATCAGACAAAAGCCTCCTTACAGCTAAAGCTTGCGGCAAATCGCAAAGCGCTGGCAGTGGCGGCTCCTTAAACAGAAACTCACCGGTGTTATCCGCAAACTAAGGACAGAATATTCCAAAGGCAAATCGCATATTAGTCAGCTGGCATGATGTATATTCAGTAATCCATATCTGATAACAGCTAACGACTTGTAATCTTTCGAGTTCCCCCGCTCTCCTTTGTCTCTGTGCCGAGAATATATTTTATGTAATAAAATACTATTTGACTAGGAAAAAAAAAACTGTGATTAACGCATTAAAAACCATTAAGTGTATAATTATGAGGATTGTTTTACATTAAGACACCAATTTCTCCAGACCCAGAAATAATACCTCCTGAAACTTTAATTATTGAAAAGAGAAAGAAGGGGAAAAAAAGAGAGAAAAAGACATGTTATCTTCTCTGACAAAGATTAAAATCAATTTAATTGCTTCTCGGTTTCTTGACGTGATTCTCGCTGTGAGTCAAACAACCAAAAAGGAGAATTATTACTGCAGCTGTTAATCAAGTGACATGCAAACATGAAGCCCGATTGATGTAAATGGAGGGGGAGGGGTGGTGGCGTGGAATGCCTTTATTTGTATATGGTTTTTTGGGATGTTTGGCACATACAGATATCACTGTGCTTTGTTTCTGCCGGTAAGTCGCAGTATAGCCCGCAGAAACCAGACTTTTCATTGTCAAGTGTCTAGTAAAATTCTCTTGTCAAATCGGAGACTCGTTCCAAATTAAATCTGCCCTAAGGTGCCTGACTCTGCAATCTATGGTGTGAAATTATGAAGCAGAACAAAAAAAAAGGAGAAACGCCACCACCACCCTGGCAAGATTGATGTTTTCCCTGTGCACGCGGCATAACAATATATTTCTCCAGCGCAGACACCAGCAGCATCTAGAGGTCAAAATTCAACTAGATCACTAAAATTAGAAATTGTATTAAAGAAGAAGAGGCAGCCGGAATAAATCATACCAGTGTTTATCAGATGATGCCGGAGATGCATGTTGCATTCGCCATGTGCGTTCGGCAGCTTTATCACTGTTTGTTTGTTTTTTTTAAACTGAGGGATTGTGAGCCAATGGCAACCCTCAGGATTTATGGAGACACGCAGAGAAATTTCTCCATTGACTTATTGATTAGCGCTGATGTAGTCAGGGTGGCTTTTTCTAAGTGTCAGAAGCGATAATTTAGGACTGGACATTTCTTTGTTTGGTATATGGGCCTTGTCTCATTACGATTGAGTTTTCTTTTGGAACAGAAATATTGGCTTCATCATGTTTGTGCTATAAACAATATAAATAAATGTTATTGTTAGTAGTATACCTATATTATCCAGAATCCACTGCCTATTTGAGGAAATAAAAATCACCAACAAACTGGCCAATAAAAACAAGATGGACTTTCATGTTACTTGAGCCACAAAAAGCCTTCCCTTTTTACCATATATCCAGGGCTATTTCTATCGCTATGCGCCCCTGCGGCCCCGAGGGGGGCACGCCGCTTGTGTTGGCGATCACTCTGGTCTGCAGACGGATGGGTAGAGGGGTTGGGGGTGTGTTATCAGTGAGGAAGAGGAAGGAGGAGCAGCATGCCCATACAGTTCTCCAATTCACCAATACCACCTCACCAATATGTGTCTCGTGCGTTCCCAGCGTGATCACTGTGGGTTGCCAGGGGGGGTGAGGAAGAGGAAGGAGGAGCAGCATGCCCGCACAGTTATGTATTGGCTTTTCTGCTGGACACAACCATTCACCACTAAGCCCTCCACTCCATACTGAGGGCTTTGAGTTAGGAACGATGGCTATTTAGACTCTTCACTTTGATCCTTCTTCCTATGGCTTAAGTACAAATAATTTTCACCGTGTTGGCTGCGCACCCACCAAGAAAAAAAAGACGAAGAGAGGACAGTTTACATTATGATGAATGGGGCAGTGTCCACTCAGCGTTCTTTAATCGGCACGCCCGCGCCACTTTGTATAGAACCACATACGTCTTCATTATGATGCTGTGTGGTAACACCAATGACTATCAATGGACATGTCTGCAAAAAGCGGAAAAGCAGTGCCCTAAAGCCCCCCATAGACAGGCAGACTCCTCCATGCAACTTCTGTACAACCAACCTTTCTTCTACCAAAACCATGTAATATGAGGACCTTTCTACACCTTCCAATCACTATGTATTCTATCAGGGAGGTCACTATACTACATAGTTGTTGGTAGGTCTCATGAAAGTTGTATGGAGAAGTCTGCCTGTCTATGGGGGGCTTTACAGCATCAGGCGTGTCTTTCCCATATTAATTAATAGGGCAGGAACATGCTCTGAGCAAACTGCCCTCAAGACGCTGGAATTCCACCTGCAAAGCGGCCACTGTGTGTAGGAACAGGGCCTTAGTACACAGACCTAGTAACTTAACAAGCATGCCCCCATGTTCAGTGTTATGTGTTAGAGGAGATTTGGTTAAAGTGACCATTGATGGTTGTTTCATAAAATGTAAAGGTTTGGGGGTTCATCAGATGTCTCTAAACACCAAATGGGCCTGGAGTAGCTCTAGTGAGCTCTAACACAATGGCTTCCATTCCAATATGCACAACATGTTTCATATTATCGGTGCATTGGGGTACGCATGTATAGAGGAATGACTGTAAAGTGAATGGCATGGCTTATAGTGTTGAGCGAGAATATTCGGAATCCAAATATATTCTACGAATATCCGTCATTCGAGAATTCACAATATTTCGCGAATGTGTGCGCAGATATTCGCAATGGCTGGTATTCGTCATATTATGCTTCAACATTGTTTACCGGCATACATTGCGCATATGTGTGCGCATTGCGAATGGATATGCGCAATACACACATCGCTCGAACTAGCTAAGATCACAGAATGAAGCAGAGAAGCTGTAAAGCTGCATTGCAAATCTTTGTGAATCATCGCGCAATCGAATACAGTTGAATCGAATATTTTTGAATATTTCTTTGTATATTCGCGAAATTACGCAAATGTGAATATACCATATGCTGCTCAACACTAATGGCTTATAGCAATCTGGCTATGCAGCACTAGAATGTTGGTGTTATATCATAGCCAGAACACTATTTACAAGGAGTTTGTATGTTCTGTTTGTGTGGGTTTCCTTCAAGTGTTCCAATTTCCTTCCGCACCCTAAATGCATGATAGTTGGTGAATTGGCTTCCCCCCAACACATTGTCCTTAGACTATGATAGTGATATAAAAGCAGTAAGTGTCACTCAGGAAAACAGCCCCTGACTGCACATCGGGCTGTTCCCCTGAGTGACACTTACTGCTTTTATTTTTATCATAATAAAGATGATTTTGTAATATAACGGATACCTGGTCGTGCCTCAAAAACCCTAAACTCATTCTTTTGTTGGGGTCACCAGTGGATGTCCTACTGGTTAGAACCGCAACAAAACAATCCTTTCAATACTTGTTTTCTGTGGGATGTGGCACTTGTACCTTACATACTCCCAATCTTCCCATACTTCTAAACGGGTGACATCAACTTAAGAAAAATAGTTTCTGGTGTCCTGTAGTACTCCAGATTAGTAGTGAACTGAAATGCCCTATCTTATTGTGAGCCTAAATTATATTTTTGAATTATTTAACCTCTTGTACAGAGCCAAATGATAATTTGGCCTTACTTTGGCCGTCACATATCAAGATGAGCAAAATAATTTTGAAACCCTATTATACTTATTGGCCTGCCTAGGCACAATTTGCTTGAAAATATTTTTTATGTATTTTAAGTATATGGGGTATTTGTTTTTCTTTAATGGTGCTTTTAATTATTGGTGTACTGCTTGTGTATTTTTTTTAGCACAAGTATAGGTATAGTTGCACAGGTTTAGTTGAAAGCAGATTCTATAACCCTCAGGGGCCCATAACCACCCTCATTTTCTTCTAATTTTTTATAATTTTTGGAAATAAAAAAAATTGAGGCTTCACTCATTCTTGTCATATTATTTAACATAAGTTTTCGTATGATTGTCAGTTGTGACAGTTAATGTTATCTTGATAAAACTGTCTACTGCTTACTTGTGAGGAGCTCTAATACGGCGTGTCAGTTGCCATAACCGCTGCAAGGCTAATACTGTAATGCAGCCACAGAATTCCAGTCATGTCACCTTCCATTGCTGTCCTGGGGGCAACTGTATATTTGCTAATACAGAAACCCATAAACTGAGAGGTTACGTTTGATTAATTCATGTATACTTTCTATAGATCATCCCATGCCCTGGTCTCTTTCTTGACATGACTGACAGATCTAACCTAACAGCAGTTGTCAGACCCTAACTGAACCATACGAGAGAAATTAGAAATTGGATCTGCGAAAGAAATACACGGACTCACATTGAAGCCTATGGATGAGTATTCATTCCTTGGAAACTAGAATTTTAAAAATTAGAGCCCAACAATGGCAATGGTAGGTGAGCTGACTTTTGTACATGATTTGTTTAGACTTTTCCTTGAGGTGGGGACCCCTGGAGGTGCTGATGAACCCACTTTCAGTGCACACCCGAAGCATAAAGATCACTGTCTATGAAAGAATACATAAAGTATTCACTGGCAAAATAATACACAAACAAAAGTAATTTAATCCATAAGCAATCCGTGAATACATTTCAGTTCTCCAGTCTTGTGCATATACCCGATGCGTTTCGCAACTTGTTGTCGCTTCATCAGGAGACACACTTAACACAGGGCTAACAAGAGAACACATAGGAAGGTGGCCATGAGTAATTTTCAGTAAATGTAAGGACACAAAACTTATATATATCAAGGAGATGTTCTCTGGCTGGACCATTTTATAACACACTACATTGCTCGCAAGCTCCTTTTTTTTCCAAAATCAGCTTTATTGAAAATAAAAGTTAGGAGATTCCTCTCCTGTTGTACAGAACTCCTTCTTACACCCTGATGCCTCCTTCAGTGATTCCCCCTATTCAGTGCAGCTTGGCACCACAATAAAGATGCTTTTCAGGTATAAAGTATACACACAGGCATCTGTTCAGTAGTAAGCATCTAACACACAGTGCTCAGATTAATCATGGGAATCTTTACTTGCCAAGGAATATGCACAATCTTATCTCTGAAAACTCAGGGGCAAGGGAACTTTAAGGGCTCCAATGATTTATAGGTCACAAGATATGTATAAAAAACTGTTCAATTTATTACATGAGTAAAAAAGTCCATTGGCCAAATGCCTTTGCAATAAATAATGTCCCAGGTAGCGATCACAAACATATGAGATAAGTTTAAAAGACACGGTGGGGATCCGCAGATCAACAGAAGATGTGACTCCAAAACCCATGAGTTTTCAGGGTCTGTGGATTAAAGCCCCCCATACACCTTTAGATTCCTCCATACAATTTCCATCAGTTCTACCAACAACTATGTAGTATAGTGACCTCCCTGATAGAATACATAGTGATTGGAATGTGTAGAAAGGTCCTCATATTACATGGTTTTGGTAGAAGAAAAGTTAATTGTACAGAAATTGCATGGTAATTGTATGTGGTGTATGGGGGGCTTTAGGCTCACTCTAATCACTTTAATTTTGGGATGGTGGCTCCACTACCGAAATAATTATTATTAATGTCACTAGCTGACTAAACGAGTTAATTGCAAAGCCCCTGAACATAACATCATCAACATTTCTGGAAATATAAAGAATTCTTGACTTAGAATTCAAGCAATTATTTAAGCAAAAACGATATGAGCTAGAACAATACTTGTTTTGTAATGTTCCCACAACCCTTCTGTACATCACCAACTGTTTTGGTGGTGATACCACATTCAGGGGCTTTCCAATGAACTCCTAAATAGTGTTAAGCAGCATATTGTGTATTCAAGTTCATGTAATTTCACAAAAATATAAAGGAACATTAAAAATTTATAAAATCCGATTGACTGTATTCTGTTGCCTTACTTGCGCGCCTGTTCGCAATTATTCGCAAAGATTCGCGAACCAGCTTTACAGCTTCTCTTCTTCACAATTATGCGCACAAATATGCGCGATGTATGCCGGTAAGCAATGTTGAAAAAATAATATGACGAATATCTGCCATTGGGAATATCCAAGCTCACATTCGCGAAATATTGCAAATTCTCAAATATATTCGTTGAATATATTCGAATTTTGAATATTCTCGCTCAACACTAGTCCTAAATAAACTAATTGAAATTTTGTGACATCTCTACTTCCAAGTATAGGGTGTAATATGACCTCTCACCCTACTTCCATATTTATAGCACTTGGTAAATTTTCTCCTTAGAGCAAAGAATAATAATTATAATGCAAGTATGCACCATGGCGGGGCAAGGGTTAAAGTGATCTAGTTACTTTTTCCTACATGATCAAAGCACAGGTCCACTTTAGGATGCAAATTCAGCCTAACTTTTGACTGACTTATTAGTGTTTACTTGTAGAAGTCTTGTTTTACCATTTGAATTTGAATTCTCTGGTTGTTTAAATGTCAACATGTTTGTTCGAGATGCATGAATGACAGAAGACATTTCAAACTCATTGAGAATATTGATAGAATAGTATTAAAATGTACAGTTAAAGAACGCACAAGGAAAGGCAAGTAAAACGTCCCTTTATACATCAGGAAATACTTTTGTTGGAATAGGTTTTGCATGGGGAGGCTAAAGCTAGCCATACACAGTTCGATTTTATGTACAATCAATGTTAGATTCGATTTTGGAGTTTGATGGATACATTGAAAATCGATCATCATGTAATCTATTTTACACCACATGGAGAGTTCAATCATTGAGCGGTTTCGACTGTAAAGTCTCTTACACAAATATTTTTTTCAGAAATAAAGTTCAAAGTCAAGTCAAAATTTTGAAAATCGGAATTTCGACTTTAATTTTGATCTTAATTTATCCAAAAACTGTGCTAGAGCAAAACTTTTTTTTTCAAATGTTCCCACAATCCTTCTCTATGTCTCCAGCAATTGTGGTGATTATATCATTTTCAGAGGCTTTTCAATCAGCTCACAAAGTTAGCAAGTCTAAAAATTCGACCATCTCTAGTAGCCACACACATCGAGCATCATTGACTCGACCAAACCTGCAAGGAATGTAGTTCGATGATTGTACAATCAACCAAAATGTTCCAACCTATCCGATCACGATTCAATCGACAATTTGACAAAAATTGATCAATAATCGTGGATTATACCATGTGGGCGGAAAGACGATTTTCGTTCAATCGATCATATTTTTAATCTAAATACGTCGATTGAACACTAAAATCGAACCTTGTATGGCTAGCTTAACTGTAGAGATAATATCTGTAAATAGTTGTGATCTTCTGGGTTAAAACACGCTTAAATCACCTGATGTTCCTTGTGTCCCTCGCTGACAAACCCCCTATTATTTGGACAATCTGTAAAAAGAATCTGTGAAAATAGATAAAAAAAAGAGTCTTAGGAGATATTCACAAATGTCCTTTGTGTTAAACTTTGACTCACCTCAATCTTACCTAAGGCTATGTTTCCACAGCATTTTGTGATCCCTCGGTTGCTCTGTTCTCACGGCACTGAGACAATCTGCTGTACCGGGCAGGTACAGTGTATGCGATCCGGCAGGACCCCCGCAAAGCACTGCACTTAACGTAGGGGGTCCCTACAGATCAAACAACGCTGTAGAGATATAGCCCTGGTTCTGTTCTTGCTTAACCTCCTGGGGGCCTGGGTGCTTGGTGCTTGTAATAAGCGTATGTGATCCGCCGGGACCCCACCATGGACTGCGCTTAACATAGGTGGTCCCTACAGATCACGCTGCGGAGATATAGCCTTTGTCTCTGTTTCTGTTCTTGCTTAACCTCCTGGGCGCTTCATGTATTGAATCTTATGCCCTTGACCCCCCTACACATCCCCAGCATCATGATTGATGCCTGGGATGTGCTGTAAAACAGTAAAGCCACCTCCATTAAGATGCAGTGCCACACACCCCCCCCCCCCCCCCCCCCCCCCCCCCACCTCTCCAGCGTCATCTAGGCGGACCAAGAAGAGGCCAGTCACATGACTTTATTGAGTTTTATTATCGAATTTGTGACATTTTACCAACAGTGTATACAATACAGCAGTGTAATCACCACATGTGGACTCATAGAAGTAATTCATTGTGAAAATTGGCACTTGTACATGCGAATATTGCAAACGCAATGCATTCTACTTTCTCCCGAATCTCGAATATTGAAGATCACGGAGACAGAGCACTATATTCATTAATTCTCAAAGTGCTGATGTTCAACACTAACTGGGAATTCCTCCCAGCAATTTGGTTTCAATTCCTTCAAATGATGCTTTGCCTATTTTATTTAGAAAGCAGTGTAATTTTTTCAGTACAGCTTTGCTTGTAGTAGCGTTTTTTTAGGCAGAACCCTGAGGCAGTAGCGTGGTCATAAGAATGTGTGGAAATAATCAAAAAAGTTCATATGACCCACCACTGACATCCACATACAAAGGTATGAAGAAACCAGCAGCCCTCCAACATTCTATCTTAATACATTGAAGTTGTAGAAGTGTAACAAGTTGTGAACTGTCCATGGTGCTGAAATGGTGTAGAAATACAGGATCAGCATGTGGAGGAATTCCTGTTTCATTTCTGTTTGTTAAAACTGTGAAAAATAATAACAAATTGGCTTAGTTTCTCTTCTACCTTTCATGAATAATTGGATGCTGTCAGGGGTGCAAAGTACCATATTTTGCGGACTATTAGACGCACTTTTTTACCATTAAAATCAGACCTATCAAAGATCGGCTCCCTTTGCTGGTGGTGGTAACAATAACACTTGATGTGGCTTCTGTTTCTCTAATCCCTCTGCTGGATAAGTCTGGTATATATTCAGTTTAGTACTCACCCTTCTCCTTTTGGACTTCCTAGGATTCTCACCTGGGCGTCCTGTCTAATCAGGTCACATGACCCAATATAAAAGGAAGTGCTAGTAGCTGTCTGAATGAAGAAGTCTTCTACACTCTAAAGGTGACCATACACGTGCCGATTTTTCGGCCGTTTTTAGCCCTACCGGATCGGTCGGGAGGGATTCAGAACTGTTTTAAAATCGGCTGAAAAGTCGGTCGGGTCCCGCCCGCGGATGCCCGATTTTTCGGGAAGACGGCAGCTTGTACATGACGGCAGCTTGTACATGACATATACAAGCTGCCGTTTTCCCGAACAATCAGGCATCCGCGGTCGGGACCCGACCGACTTTTCAGCCGATTTTAAAACAGTTCTGAATCCCTCCCTCCTGACCTACCCGACGGGATCGGTCGGGAGGGCTAAAAACGGCCGAAAAATCTGCATGTGTATGGTCACCTTAAGCTCTGATTTACACCAATTTTCCAGTGTCTGGAACAGTTAAGTTTAAATGTAGTAACTCTGTGCCTTGGTTTATACTGTGGGTCCACTGCTCCTGTGGTTTCCATGGGACAATAGGACTAGAATTGGAACCACTGATCACTTGTAGATACATACATATGATAGATAGATAGATAGATAGATAGATAGATAGATAGATAGATAGATAGATAGA
>CM070038.1:13077429-13107794 GCA_036250615.1 Ptychadena robeensis | reverse complement strand
GATAGATAGATAGATAGATAGATAGATAGATAGATAGATAGATAGATAGATAGAGCTTTTCTGTATTATTATTAGTATATATTTCCTTATTTTGTAGCTTAAGGCTTTTAAAAAATGCACTAAAATGTAATTGTTGACACATGACTTTGCTACAGTGTCATTTTCAACAAACAAAATGTACAATTTACAAGAAAACACAACCAGTAAAACAAATGTGAATTCTTCTACCGTTCCAGTTTATAATATCACATTTGTAGAAAATTGGAGCTTTCCTTTAAATGATATGAGATCTGTAGACCCAGGATAGCTGTAGCATCTCGAAAGGTCACGGAAAACAAGGACCCTGTACAGAAGGTCAGTGTTAGAAGAGAGACTAGCCGAGTACATGTTCTAAACCAGCACAACATGGCTTGCTGTGTTTACTTCCCTCTGTGATTTAATTTCAGCTGACATAATAGCATTTCAAAACTAGAAGCCAGTGATTGCACTTTTAGATTTACTGCACTTTCTCTTTCATGCCATGAAATATTGAGACTATTAAATAACATAAAATGCATTTTCTTTTATTTAAAGTATAATATCCTGTCCAGCACAGTATGTCATAAAAAAAGCAATTCTTCTTGTAGTGGAGTTCATGGCTTTTAGTGTTATATATGAAGAACTTACAGGAGGAAAAATAGAAAAACCTCTGAGTCATGATGTGTCTTCTGCTAACAAGTCTGTACTTCAAATGTATGGCTCTGGAATGGGCTGAAGGCCCTATATCGCCATTGAGGAACCTGGATAATGAATATCTGAAATCGGTGGATGTTAATAATGACTATCAGTATCAAAATGTTTCAATTATCAAAAATTATGACACTTTCCCTCAAAGAAACACTCTAAACTCCTCCATTCAGGAGGACAAAGTGCCATGGTCATTGTAAAGAGTCCATTCTTCCCCCTACCCCAACCCAATCCATCAATACCCTATCAATGCTCCCCATCACATGGTCCAGCAATAAAACCCTATGCCTTCAGTATGTAGGGATATGTGACCTTCTCCATTGTGACAATGCTCAGCTCTAACAGACATTTTGTATGTTTAAGTACAGTCACAGTTTCTAGTTTTTTGGGGGCCCTATGCTAGGTATTTTGTGGGGGGTCCCTTTTTGTAAGCTATAATGCTAAGGAGTAGAGATGGTCAAATTTTTCGACTTGATAACCTTGTCTGCTGATTGCAAAGCCCCTGAAAATGGTATCCTCACTAAAATTGCAGGAGATGTAGAGAAGGGTTAGAGGAACATTTGAAAAAAACAAAGTTTTGCTCTAGCACATGTAGTTTTTGCATAAATTAAGTTCAAAGTTAAAGTCGAAATTCCGATTTTTGAAATTTTTACCTGACTTTGAACTTAATTTGTGCAAAAACTGTTTGTGTTAGAGACATACTTTCTTTTTTGGAGTATACCCCTAACCCTTCTCTACATCTCCAGCAAGTTTGGTGATGAAAAACTGGATGTGATGTCAGTGATTCAGTCATTGCCAATAGGTAATCCCAGGCAACAATCAGGATTGCTTACCTGTTTCAGGTCAACCAGCAGCTTCATCCAGCGTCTGGGTCCTATAATCTTTTTCCTGAATCCACCTCCCTGATGTCGCTGATGACTGTGGGGGTGCCCTTGCCATTCATCTGTATTATATTACAGAGAAGGACATCCCAAGTCCTTACATCCCTGGTGTAATTTATGAATGGACAAATATTATCTAGCACCTCTACCAACGTGATGAACAATAGAAGAAAACGAAGTCTACAAATAAAGCACAAGAATATGATTATTGAACTTAATTTGTAGACCTTGATGAGATGGAGGCTCGCTGATAAGACCTGCTGGTATCTAGGGTGTAAAGTGAATACTCATGAGGACATTCCCATGTGCTTGTTCCGATTGGCCCTCTCAACTGCCAGAACGATCCAGGGAACCCCCCCCCCCATGTTGATGTGTAGAGGAGCGGTGAAGGGGCTGACTGCTTGGGGCCTGTCTGGTCGCCAGGTCATGCGAGTTCTGTACCCTTTGGTGCACGATTCTGCGATTCTCATCTTTTTCCTAAAGGGAGCCATCTTGGCCCTGCTATAGGAAGGAACGCTGGTGCAATTTACCGTGGGAAGATAGGCACCCTGGTCCAGACAGGCAGTCAGCGGGGTCTGCTTCACACAGTTCCATTTGTAGAAAAAATATCCATGACACAGTTATTTCATACAATGAATAAAGAATGTCCACAGACTGGTTGCAGGTTAATTGTGGGGCTACTTTACTGAAGGGAAGTTGAAAATATAAAAGTTTTCACCACCTCTGGTCCCAGAGTTGGGGCTGCATCTTAGGAAAGTTCAGTTACAAACAGGTATATACTGTGGCCTGTCCCTGGGAAGGTGCCTCTGTGCCCAAGGAGTTTAGGGAGCTTGATCAGGGCTACAGTTGCTAAGGGGGCCCATCGGGCACTACCCTACCCTTAGGGGAAATCATCCACTTACTCCATCCAGATGAGGAGCTCCTGCTGCCCCATGCCAAAGGCCTTCCCCATGGGGGGGCCTCTGAAACAAGGAGGACATTGCAGACAGGTCCAGACAGCATGGCATCCAGAGCCAGGAGAGAGAGGGTGTGGCTAAGAACAATACAATGTATATGTTTCCCTAGGCAGGGGCACATCCCCCAGGCAGGACCAGCAAAACAGTGAGCACACATTTAACTGTTTAGTGGCTTTTCCATTACACTACAGATGTATTAGCAAGGCTTTATGCTAATGGCAATCTTACCCCTCAGTAATTGAACCCACTGTGGTATTTTGTTACGCTTGGATACACCATTCCCTTGCTCCCATGGTCTTATGAAACCCTATTTCCTCAATCTCAGACATATACAATCTTGCGATAGATAAATCTCCTTCGCAAAAAAGTGTCGCCTGACCTGACAGTTTTACATATTAATACCTTGAAAACTCCTAACATAGATTTTTCTAAATGTCGGAAAGTATTAACTTATTTGTGAGGTTAAATAATATCTCACTTTAGGTCATCTTACTTGGTAACATTTAAAGAATCGAAAAATATTGTCTATTATCTGGAGTTTTCCTTTAAATACGTTCGTAGATCAACAAAAGTGGGAAAGAACAATATACTGATGCTGCTTGGTTAAAAAAAAAATAGCTAAAAGAAAGAAAAGGTCAAAGGCATGCAAAAAGGACAGGCTAGAACCAAGTTTAAATACCTTCTGGAGGTAATAAAAATAGACACAGTGTTCAACACCAGAAAATTACAACTCATCTAATCCAGATATTTGAGAAGCCATCCGACAGCAATGACAGAGCCTCAGGGACAGATGACTATATGGAAGCCTATAACTGCATGTCATCATCAGCATATATGTCAGAAAGCTTCTATTAAACTGGTGAATTAGGTTCCCAAGCGGCACAACGCACAGAAGGTGCACAACACAAGGAACCCAGTGTAGCATGGAGGGAGTTTTTGAAAGACAGGAAATTAAAAGTTAGTTGCCAAGGCGCGCTCTCCTCCTTGATCAGCATCTGTGCCGAATCCTCATAGAACAATGGATGCTGCGAGAGTGAGCAGTATTATCTGATGTCATTAATAATTAGGACTGAATAGAAATAGCTGCTGCGGATTTATTAAAAGAACTTTTATATATGGCTCTGAAATCATCTGAAGCCTGCACTTGATCTCCTGGTGGCCTAAATGACTGGAATCTAATGTACAGATATAGTCAATTGGTTATATTTGCTATATTTAAAAGTACACTTGTTCAATACATCTTAGGATCAAATGATGTTTTTTATAGGTCTTCATTGACATTGAGGCGAGAAAGAGATCTTAAGTCCTTAAATGCCTGGTGTAATTTATAAGTGGTGTGACAGACCAGTGGTCTGCCATGGTGTGGATGGTCCATATGCGGCAGTGAAGGGGTCTGCTGGTGTGTATCCACCAAGATACTCCTGCTAGACCCTAAGGAGATGGCTGGGTGTGTCTCCAAAAAGGAGCTGGGACCACTCAGTCAGGGCTCCCAGATGAGGTTGGAGACAGTGCTGCTGGGTGCAGCAAACACAGGAAATGTGTGGCACCATGCTAATGGCTGCTAGCAGGCAGGCCATTAAGGATTCCTAAAGGAAGGAAATGTTGTTGATCGGGGCCAAGCCAGGAGGCTTGGCATTTTTGAGTCACTTTTGTTTATTTGGATGTCTATTAACCCCTGCGAGGGTAACCCTTTATTTGGACTGTGTGCTCAAATAAACATGGGTAGGAGCCCTTAAAAGGATGAATTGATGCTGTGAGAGCACTGTTTGTGATGATTCCCCACAGTGGACAAATATAATCTAGCAGCTCTCCCAACATAATGAACAATAGAAGAAAACAAGGTCTACAAATGAAGCACAATGATATGAGGATTGTACTTCATTTATAGACCTTGATCAGATGAAGGCTCACTGATAAGACCTGCTGGTCTCTACGGTGTAAAGTGAATACTCATGGGGACATCCCCATGTTCTTGTTCTGATTGACCCTCTCTACTGCCAGAACGATCCAGGGAGCCCCCCCATGTTGATGTATTAGCAAGGCTTTCTGGTTATGGAAATCTTACCCCTCAATAGTTGAACCCACTGTAGTCTTTTGTTACGCTTGGATACATCAGTTCCATGGTCTTTTGAACCCCTTTTTCCTCAATTTCAGACATACGATCTTGCCATAGACAAATCCCCTGATGAAGCTTATTCTTCGCAAGACAGTTTAACATATTAATGCCTTGAAAACTCCTAACACCGATTTTTCTAAAAGGTGGAAAGTGGTAACTTACTCAATTGGTTATATTTGCTATATTTAGAAGTACATTTGTCTAATACATCTCAGGATCAAATTATGTTTTTTATAGGTCTTCATGGGCATTGAGGCGAGAAAGACATCCCAAGTCCTTAAGTGCCTGGTGTAATTTATAAGCGGACAAAAATAATCTAGCACCTCTCCCAACATCAAATGATGTTTTTTTTATAGGTCTACATGGAGTAAAACTTAACAAAATAGCTGCACTTAAAAATTGTCATATCAATACTTCCAAGGTAGGGACAAAATAAAAACTTCTACATGGTTAAAGGTAAGTTAGGGTTCCTGTTTCATGTTCCATAATGCCTCAAGGTTTCGCTATTATTACATTGGCCATCATGTCGCTTTTTTTTATGGTCTTGATGGAAGTAGTCTTGGGTAGGGATTAAACAATGTGTAACTCAGATATCTTTGTTTTATGTTGTTTAAGGGTGGGGTGAGGGTTGGACTTGTTGGGGTTTGTTCATGTTTAATATTTACTATGTGTTAATATTCTGCAAGGGGCTTGGATGGTCATTTAATATGTACATCTATACCTACATGTCTGTTTTTGACATAAGACATATGCAATGCCTCTGAATTTTCTCAAAAAAAATTATATATAAACCTTCTACATTTAACCCGTCTTTTCCTTGTCTCTATGACAAATAAGCTTACCTGAAGTTACGGCCAAATATCGTCCGCTTCTGCGGATCGGACTTTTAACAAAGTAAAACGTCCATCTGTTCACTGAGGATTTCAAATTCCCCGCCTGTTGGCAGGGAATTTGAATCAGAACTATACCGGAAATGAGGCGGCACCGTAACTTCCGGGATTTTGGAAAGCACAATTCCTTGTTCCTAAACCAGAAGTGACGTCGATCGGACATCACTTCTGGCCCGTGTCCGGTATATCACTAGAGATCGGGTGTCTCAACCTGGTCTCTAGTGAAAACAGTTCTTCCTCTGGCCAGACCACTCCGCGCCTGGTCCGGCTGGAGGAAGGATTATAGACTTCTTCTCACCGGCGAAGGGGGCAGGTGGAACACTCATGCTGTTTGCTGGCAAGAAGAAAACCGAACATTCAATGTTCATGCCGAACTGTCGGCACGGCGGATAGTTCGTCATCACTACTTACCAGCCCTTACCAAACCTTCTTAACTAAGGGACATACTTAAAGGGTTATTAAACCATAATCTACAATTCAAAAACCCTGTCCATATAATAATATATGTCCCGCCTGTTTGTACAGAGTTCTTTGCCGTCGGCCGAGCACATGACGTACTACCCAGTGTTAACCCTGTTGGCCAGTGGAGCCGATGAAAGCCATCTAAACAGGCGGGATGGGAAGTCATGCATATGTATGGGATGCAATTAAGGCAGGGGGTATAGGTGCATCCCTAAACGCTGTGGAAACATAGTCTAAGGACTTGTCCAGCTAAAAATACATTTCTATGCAGCCACTAGCGGGTGCCCATGTTTCATATCGCGACTGCCTGCAACCGCGATATGAAACACGGGTACCCGCTAGTGGCTAGTGAACCGAACCAAGCACAGCCCCACAAGGGGGGACAAGCCCATTGAAATTAGGGAAAGGGGCCGCCGCGCGGCCAGCCTCGGGCCTAATGTGTTTCCTTTGCTCTTACTGCATTTATATGGTTTATAAAGCAGATACTCAAATTGTGAAACTATATATACAGTACATATATTAAATTAAAGTTTGACTTGCCTCCAAGCTGGTTCAATTGTGGTGTAGAGCACCACAATCATGAAAGAAATATACTTACCTCCTGTTACATTTGATGGATTCTATTTTTATCTGCCAAGCTTCTGGGGGTTCATTCAGTGCAATATTGTGAGGGGACACTGGGGGCGCCATATAATGGTTTCATTGATTACACCGTTTAGTCAGCCACGAACCGGGCAAACACTTTCACTGTTCGATCCTCCTTCCATACATTATAATGGAGGCAAACTTTGACCCCCTCCAATGTGCAATACAACCAAATACGTATTTCTCCCACTGGGCAATCCCCCCATTACCAAAAAGTACATGGTATTTAATTTTCATTGAAAAAGAATTACATATTTAAAATAAAGTGTGAGGTGTCCCCCCGTCCCCCCCCCCCCTACATCATGCCAGACCCCTTTTTAGCATAGGGCCTGACATGGCCTGGAAAAGGGGACCACAAACAGCTTAGGGCCCCCAGAAAGCAAAAAAACATGTTGCCCTCCTACATTCTAACCATAAATATATATAAAATTTGTAACATAGAAAAGGTCAATTTTAACCTCCCTGCCAGTATGATTGTTTTGCCTTGTTTGGCCAATCCCTGAATTGGCTTGGTGCAGACACTGCGCATTGTAAACAATGTGTTATGGCATTCCATATTGTACAATGGGCTATGGTCAACTGAGCCCCTTTTTCAGGTGCGTGGCATGCCTGTAGGTTTAAACAGGGTGCTTTATTACAGCATTATTTTATTGTGCCCCCTTAACGCGGGAAAAACTTTACACATGGATATGTAAAACGTTTCCTGCCTTCTCCAGACCTCAAGTAAGAACTTGGGACACATATGTCTGTCTGTGAATGGTCAGCCCCCACGTCCCAGGCATCAGTGAAGAAGACACTGGATGGAGGGGTCATCTGTTTGGAACAGGTGGGCAATCCCGGGGCTCGGGGTTACTGCTTGGGTCACAATCTACCCCAATTCACACGCAGGATTACCACCAGGGAGTTTAATGGGCACATGTATTGCTTACCTTCACATTTTTTACCTAGCAAACTATTAGATTTCTTTTTCTGGTCATCACATGATTTAACGATGAATGTTGAGTGATCATGTAAAGGAACACCGTAGCTGAACAAGAATTGTAGCATTAATAACAGAACATTTTGTCTGCTGTTCCCACGACAAACTACCGAACCTCTTACTAGGCCTCTTCAGTGGTGATGGCCGAACATCAGCATGTTAGCAAACAGGCGAATCAAACTTCTGCAAATACCCGCCATTCGCAGGTTCGCAGCAAACCTCCATTGACTTTAATGGAGGGCGAACTTCTTAAACCTTCAGGTCATATTTGTAGCCAAAATATCAATAAAAAAAAGTCAAAAGGATGCAACCACCTGGACAGTGTCATGCCAAATCAATGACTAAACTTCTCCCTCAAAATATGGATTTTTTTAAATGCTGTTTTCTTCCTGTCTAATGGCCAGAAATCACATCTAGATAACAGATTTGGTCAAAAGTTATCTGACAGTACCTTCTGCAGCGCATCACATTTAGTCAGATCTCTCTGCAATGCATAATACAGCATACCCCACCCCCAGAGAAGGACTTTTGTGGCTCAGTTATGATGAACTACATGTAACAGAATACCTTAGCTATAGCTACAGATCACTGGATGGAGTATAATAGCAAAGTAGCTAAGCCATCCCTCAATTAGCAGCAGCTCTCCCTATCTATCTAGTACTGAAGACACAGGATAAATGTAAAATGGCCACCGGGCTGCTTCTTTTATAAGGGGGGGTGCCCTCCAGGACTGTACTGTCCCACCTGACTATAGGGTGCGTGGTCGCACTTTGTCTCCATGTTAAGGTATAGGGGCGGGTAGAACACCCACAATGTTCGCCGGCTTTGCGAACTGCGAACATGCTATGTTCGCCTTCGCTGCAAACTTTTCGCCCATCACTACTCTTTAGCTTGTTTAGGAAAAACAGATAAAATGCTGATGGCTTTGCGTCAAGTCATGAGCTGGTTCCTCTGGCGTGTGGCTTTCAGTACATCCACTGTTTTGCCTTACCAAAGCAAAAAGTTTTCCATTGAGAAAGTAATATCCTCTCTTTTTTTCCCAAGACTGAATTTCAATTTGATTACATTATTCAGAAGTAATCCACTTTAGCGGCGACAGAAGTTATCAACAGCTATTTAAATGCATCAAGCATATCCAACTATCTATAGAACGCAATGCTTCAGACGTATCCAAAATAGCTAAGCTAATTATTTTTGGTAATACACTAACTGTTCTTAAAATAATTAACTTCATAAAGAAGAGAGGAAAACAAACACAAAGCGAGCGCAGAAACAGAAATTCACAGGCGAGTCCTCTCTCAAAATTCCATCTCCAACATCAACGATTCTCAATGCAGAATACATAAATATTTATCAAGCATAAATATTTATAGACAAGGAGGTGTTTAGGTTTTCCGTGTAAAAGATTATACTAATTATGTTATTAATGGGTTTTTTTCCAGAAGCTAACACAGTTCAGGATATTAGCATTGTGCTTGCCAAGAAGTTGCTCTATTCTGATTGGCTACGTGATTTAATGGAGATAGAAATAAGCCTAGGGTAATTGGGCCTGATCAGCTGATCTGTAGGCATTGCATTGACATTCCGAGGCTATGATGGGTGTAGGTAGACCCTTCTATATAGAAAATATTTGCATTCTAACAAGCGGCTGGAAATGCACATCTTCCTGCTCCAACACGCAACATATTTGCCATGGGACCAGAGTCTCTATACGGTGGGATATATTGTATATATATATGGAGGCAATGTTGACTATGCACGGTAATGGTGAACCTATACAAGGTCATTAGGCCTTGTCTCCATTTGGCATATGGACCATTTGGCGTTATGGACCTGTATCCATGTAGCAATAACGACATATACAAAACAGACTGAAAAAACAATAGGCGCGTCACTGGTAGAAATGGACAATTTTTTTTTCAAACATTCGACCATTTTGATGTTTTCGAGTTAATTGCAAAGCCCCTGAGCATGGTATCATCACCAAACTTACTGGAGATGTAGAGAAGGGTTAGGGGTGCATTACAAAAAAAAGTACACAAATAGTTTTTGCACAAATTAAGTTCAAAGTCAAGTTTTTTTTCAGATGTTCCCACAACCCTTCTTTACATCTACAGCCATTTTGGTGATGATATGATTTTCAGAGGCTTTGAAATCAGCTCGCAAAGTTAGCTAGTCGAAAAAATTTGACCGTCTCTAGTCACTGTCAGGCATAATCAATGGACATGGGCCAGGAAACAGCAATACAGGTCCTGGCAGAATTAACAGTGGTAATCCAACTGAGTAATCAGAAGTGTAGTCCAGTAACAAGCCTAGGTCAAAAAGCCATAGGTGTCAGATAACAAAGTGAGAAAGATTAAGCGTAGTCAGCAGCGAAGGTTCGGTATACGGGTGATAATAAGGAACAGATAGCAAAAGCAGCAAGAGCGAGATATCGGCAGGAGCACAATCATCTGGCAACAAGGAAGTGCAGGGACATGATTCATATAGCAAGTACAAGGGAGGGGCCAGGGTTCAGGGTTCAACAAGAACAAGGTTGCATGGAAGTTTTGTCCAAGGGATCCAACAAGGTGTAAAGGCAGGTGGCTCAGCAGTCAGAGCTGCAGCCAGGCACTGAAGCATCACTAGGTTTTTAATCCTGCCAATCTCCACTGGTAATAGATAAAAATAGGTAAAACTTTCAGGTGCTGAATGGGGGGAAAGGCGCAGTGGGGAGCCCTAAGTGTGTCCAAATCCATCTTAGGGGTTTAAGGAGCCATACAATGCATCCAGAAAGCTTGGAGTTAAACTTAAATTCCCATCCAAAGTAATGGCTGGCACACAAAGGGTGCCCGGCTGATTCTCGGAACTAGCAGCCATGCGTGATGACTTCATCATGTCTGGTCGGTTGGCTGAGCAGTTGACAGGAAAACGACCTGTCTATGCCCAGCTGAGAAAAAAATGTTTTAAGAAATATAAAGTAATAAAGCAAAGGAAGCTGGAAGGGCTGAAAAGTCCAAAGTGCGCTAAGTTCAACCTTTTGAAGAGCTGATCCAATTCTATTGACCTGGCAGACAAAACAACAAACCTCTGTGGGCACATGCCGATTAGCGGCTAATTTTTAACCTGACCGACGGCGCGAGCGCGCACGCCCGTCGGTCACATTAAAAATCGTCCGATTATCGGCATGTGTATGGCTAACATTAGTCAGCTGCAGCTCTATCATGAGGCTATTGTTCTGACTTCAAATATGATAATACAAGCGCTGTGCGTGTATTATGCTGCATGTCACAGTTCTTTGCTATCTGATTGGCTGTTTGCAAAATATGTAAATCTCCAGTGAACAAATGTATATTGAAAACAAAACTAGCAAGATTTAAAGTGAACCTGTGTTTTCCATGAAACTGGTAATGATGAGCTTCCTCTGCTATATATATCTTATTTTTATTACCCCCTTCAGCCTTTTTTTACCACTAGGATGGTAGGATACAGTCTTGTGAAAGAATCCTATAGAGTGCCTATGTAGCCAATGAGGAAAGGGAGTGAGCAACCCCCAGCCCCATACTAAGAAGTATAGGGATATATTCATTGTTCATAGTCGACAAATCGAGCATATTTTTTCCTTTTTTTATCCATTTTTCAATCAGCTCCCTCCTTGTGGCGCCCACTGTCCACACAATCTTGCTGGCGCCACATGGAGGGAGCTAGTGGACAAACACAATGGAGAATCAATTAAAACAGGAGGATCCAGTGTTGAGCATTTGGTTTAAGGATTGGCTACTTTACCAAAAGTATAACATCTGGTTTCTTTGTTTATAAAACTGTTTTATTATTTCAATAAAAATATATTCAACCAAAAAAAATGATAACATCTGATAGTCACTAGTATTCAAATAAATGTTTTTTATTGAAAATATCAGCACTTTAAGAAATCATGAAGATCTTGAATATAGTGCTATATCTTTGTAATCGCGAACATTCAAGCTGATTCATCTTTGCCTGGGATCTTAGAGCTGTTAGAGGAGGAGAGGTGAGGGACATGCTCAGGGGCCAAGTGGGTCGCTGATTGGCTTTATGTGCATTACCATACTATAGTGCTACCTTCCTACCTAAGCACGTGTTTTGTTTAAAAATTTTTAAATAATGTCTTCTAGCTATACCTGCTGTAATTTTTTATTATAAAATTCTTATACGAGTCAGTGTAGATTGAAAATATTTTAAACAGCCCTTTATTGATGCAGAGGGCCGCACTTGTGGCCCTCCATATCAACTCAGTTGCCCACCACTGCTCTAACCCCATAAGAGGGGAGAAGAGACGCAAAGGAACCCGACGGGGGATCCACCACCTTCCCCATAGTCGACAAGGGGGTAGGGTAGGTCCAGGGGAGAATCTCGATTTTGGTCAGACTTTAGGGCGCTCCAGACAAGACCAAAGCCAGGATACTAGAGTCTGTTCCACTTGATAAAGCTGATGAGAAACATGTCATGGGCTGACCATTGAAAACATTTCCAGGAGCGTTTGTTTTTATGTATCAACAAGTTGAAAATATGTATCCTCCGAAATGATTGTAATGTATAATTTAAGGCCCCCATACACAGGTCAGTTTCCCACCGGATTCCGGCCCGATCGATTCCGGGCGCGTGCACGCCAAACGATCGTGCCGGAATCGCGTGCAGCCCACCTTGTCCGATCGACCAGGTCCGATTGATCAGGGGCCCAGAATCCGATCGTACAGAGAACCAACATGTTGGTTCCATCAGATTGATTCAGGGCCGAATCAGGGCCAATCGGGCACGTTGGTGGTGGACATCAGATGGATCACCAGCAGATCTGCACAGAGGAGTGTGATCGATCGGACACGGAATCGTGCCGTAATCCGTGGGACAAGGTGGTATGCAGCGATGGATACTCTTAATTGGCCGATTGATCACACCTGCCATTCCCGGCAGAATCGCCGGAATCGATCGGGGGAGTGATCAATTGGCCATGGAATCCTACACGTGTATGGCTAGCTTTAGAGTTTTAATGTTGGATAATATTTTAGATGTGGAATGTAATTTTTTACAGAAGAAATATATTTTTGCACATCGATGGCTCCTTAAAACCCCAGTATATTATGGTTTGATATTTGGTGCTTATCAGAACCAAATATGCAGATCTCCAGCAATTTTCAAAAGATTGAAAAAAGAAATTCCACTTAGAAATCCAAATAATTGACTTTTGTTCCTGTGCCATCAGCATTCCAACAAATATAATTATCTCTTCTTTGTTATGACAAATATAAATGAAGAAACTTGGCTCAGTAACTCGGAATGTCATGCTAGCATGCATAGTGTCCCTTCGCATCCCAGACTTTCCCTCGCTAAGATTCTCCGTCTATATTTGGTAAATACATAATACACGACATTTCATTACCAAAGATGACAGTGGAAAACAGAAAGACCACACACCAGCAGGTGAAGCCTCACTAGGGGGGGGGGGTTCAGGGCAGCACCAGGTAGCATAATTTCACTCCTAGAGGATGGGTTACACCAAAGCACCAAACTTTCCAACAACAGCCGTTTGTTTATATTTTTATTGTTGCATGCGAGGGCTAAAGAAATTCAATCTACCTCACGACCGCAGCTGTCAGTTTGACAGTTGTGGCCCAGTCTTTGGCTTGCCTCCACCCTGCCCCTTTTGAATGGTATAATTCTGAGTCCCTAGGCTTCTTATATCTCTACAGCCCCAGGAACCCTATAGTTATGATTCATGGGTGCAGTGTAACTGTCTGAGAGAAGGTACAAAACACTTCAGCCCCCCATAGTATGTGCCCCTGCTGCCTATATATATGTATACACCAGGGGCAGAGGGTAGTCATTTACTAACATACTATGATCACATATATACATATATATATATGTATACACTGATCAAAAAATTAAGGGAACACATAAAAAAGACATCCTAGATCTGAATTAATGAAATATTCTTATTAAATACTTTGTTTTTTACAAAATCACACACAAATTATCATGGAAATTAAATTTATCACCCCATGGAAGTCTGGATTTGGAGTCACACTCAAAATTCAAGTGGAAAAAATACTTCAGGCTGATCCAACTGATATAATGTCCTTAAAGCAAGTCAAAATGAATAGTGTGATTGGCCTCCACGTGCCTGTATGACCTCCCTACAACGCCTGGGCATGTTCCTGATGAGGTGGTGAATGGTCTCCTGAGGGATCTCCTCCCACACCTGGACTAAAGCAAAGAAGGTTTGCTGTTTTTGTCAGCATAGTGTCCAGAGCATGGAGGCGCTACCAGGAGACAGGTCAGTACATCAGGAGACGTGGAGGAGGGCAACAACCCAGCAGTCTCCTGCTAGGAGACAGCATGACCGGTTTGGCAGTGAGTCAGTAATGGTGTGGGGTGGCATTTCTTTGGGGGGCAGCACAGCCCTTCATGTGCTCACCAGAGGTAGCCTGACTGCCATTAGGTACCGAAGTGAGATCCTCAGACCCCTTGTGAGACCCTATGTTGGTGTGGTTGGCCCTGGGTTGCTCCTAATGCAAGAAAATGCTAGACCTCATGTGGCTGGAGTGTGTCAGCAGTTCCTACAAGATGAAGGCATTTATGCAATGAACTTGCCCCCATTTCCCCAGATTTCCCCTGAATCCAACTGAGCACATCTGGACATCATGTCTCGCTCCATCCACCAATGCCACATTGCACCACAGACTGTCCAGGAGTTAAGAAATGCTTTAGTCCAGGTGTGGGAGAAGATTCCTTTAGGAGACCATAAAATGTAGGATGTAATATGAGGACCTTTGTAAACCTTCCAATCACAAAATTGTACAGAAAGATAGAAAGGTGTGGGCTTAAGATTTTCCATTTTCTGAATAACCATTTGCCAAAAAATCTTTGGTAAGGAGCTGTGTGAGGTCCACCCACAAAAAAATGTGAGTCTGCTGGACTCCCCAAAAAGAAGAGAGATAGAATGGGGAAAGCGTAGGTCAGAACCAATTGAGGAGCAAAACAGTAACTACTGTATTTTCCGGACTATAATATGCACCTGACTACAAGACGCACCCAGTTTTTAGAGCAGGAAATCAGAAAAAAAAATATTTCATTTGTTTGAATGTGAAATGAATGTGAAAAAATCTCATGCAGCACCCCTATTCGGCCACTAAAATGGTGTCACTAGAGAGCAGACTTAAGCGTCTTTTCTTCCTCTCACAGAGCACAGAGAGGGAAGGGAGGGGAAGCACAGGGGAATCTGCACTCTGGTCTCCCTGTCCCTTCTCTGCAAGGTTGTGTGAGGAAGCTGCCAACGAGTACAGCTTTCCTCACATACACACTCTGCATTGGCTATATTTGCAAGGCTCTGCAAATATAGCCAATACCGCTCAGCTCCCCACAGCTCTCCCGGCAGATGGAGATCATGCAGCTGTGCCGGTAGAGCTGTTGGGGAGCCAAGTTGCAAACACCGGATGGCTTATTCAGACCACAAGACGCAGGCACCCCCCCCCCCCATATGGTCCGAAAAATACAGTAATTAAAAATGTTATCAATGGCTTACTTGATGGGTTGTTACTCACCCCCGTACAGGAGGATATTGTTATCCCACCAGTAGTAGTAAAATGGGGTGTGGGGAGAATTTTTGTACACTCTACAAGGTCGCAACTCACATAGTCTATGGGAGACCAGTGGTCTAGGCAGCTTTGTTCTTCCTGTCTGGTTTTACAAATTCAGTAAGGGTTTTTTTTTTTATCCCACTTGAAAGAAAAGGCTCTGATAGATTATCTATCCTATGATCAGGATCCTTTCCAGAAACATGCGCCTGTTGGTTTTAAGAATCTTATATCTCATCCTGATGAAGTGACAGACGAGTCACGAAACGCTTTTTTATAAGCAACCAAGTGTTGATGTGTTTTTACTCCTTACCAATAAATGAGCATTTTGTTTTGACGGACGCCTCCATCTGAGCCTTTTCCTTGATGTGGGATTTAAAAAAAACAACCACCCAAAAACTCTCCAAAAAAGTTTGAGACCCACTGCTATAGGGTTTACCATTGTTTATCCTTACAGCTTAATTTGTAATTTGGAAGGTTTGTATTGGATGAAAGCAGAATAAAAGACAATAGAATTGCTATTTGGTATGCAGATATACAAATCTATTGTATGCAGACCACATTATACGAGGTGTAGTACATAAAACTGTGTTTTAGTATAACAAAGGAACAGGAATTGTGTGTTCGCCCCGTTTGTGGTTGTTCGGAGATTAAACAAGAGCTGTGTATGGGAAAAGGACGGGGAAGGCAAACACGTCTATTAACAAAAAGACGTGATTACGGCTTGGCCCGCATCCAGGAACTCTACAGAAGCAATGAATTGATGTCTGCAACGTACTTCTCTGTGCCATATGGATTGTGCTGTAGCGATGAGTTGGATTCAATGCAAGGTTAAGATGTGTCAGTTTTAACTGGAGTTTAATTAATACTGATAAAGAGGTTCTAAATAAAGAAACAGTGTGTTTGCCGTGCTAATCCAAGCAGAATGTACACGCTTTATTTTTCTTTTCAACAATGTTGGCATATATCTGAAGCAAGGTATCCAAATTAGTTTGTAAACTTCACTTTAATATAAACATAGAAGGATTTTGTCTGTAAATAAAAGACAATAAAATGCCCCGTTAGCATTGACTTATTCTTTAACCTCCTGGGCTGTTCACACGCTTTTTTTTTTTAATGCTGGGCAGGAATGTGATCCGCCGCAATTTCCTGCCCTCTCTGAGATCTGGAACACATTCGGTGATGCCGGTGATGTGCTCAAAAATAGTGACACCACCTCCATAACATGTTTGGTAGTTTTTTCATTGCTCAATATGATCGAATTCCAAAATAATCGACTTGTCTATGGCTACCTTAACGTCCCTTCCATATTTATATGTCACTAAGACAGTCTAAGAGGTAACATCTAAGAGGTAACAACAACACAATCTGAAGTATAAATTCACTTGGAGTCCTGGACATGTCAGTGTTATATAAGCGATATTGGCCCGGGTTTAGGGCGCATTCATTTACTGGTGCCATGTGCTCTTCACAGATGAAAGCGGGTTCACACTGAGCACATGTAAAACATGTGACACCGAGTAGAACGTTCTGCTGCCTGCAACATCTTCCAACATGACCAGTTTGGCAGTGAGTCAGTAATGGTGTGGGGTGGCATTTCTTTGGGGGGCCACACAGCCCTCCATGTGCTGCCCAGAATTAGTCTGACTGCCATTAGGTATCGAGATGAGATCCTCAGACCCCTTGTGAGACCATATGCTGGTGCGGTTGGCCCTAGGTTCCACCTAATGCAAGACAATCCTAGACCTCATGTCGCTGAAGTGTGTCAGTAGTTCCTGCAAGATGAAGGCATTGATGCTATGGACTTGCCTTTCCGTTCCCCAAAACCGGAATCCAGCTGAGCACATCTGGAACATCATGCCTTGCTCCATCCACCAATGCCACATTGCACCACAGACTGTCCAGGAGTTGAGGGATGCTTTAGTCCCGGTGTAGGAGGAGATCCCTCAGGAGACCATAATATGTAGGACGTAATATGAGGACCTTTCTAAACCTTCCAATCACTATGTATTCTATCACAGAGGCCACTATACTACATAGTTGTTGGTTGATCTAAAATTGTACAGAGAGATAGAACGGTGTCTGGTGGGCTTAAGATTTGCCATTTTCTAAATAACCATTTGCCAAAAAATCTTTGGTAAGGTGCTGTGAGGGGTCCACCCACAAAAACTGTGAGTCTGCGGGACTCCCAAAAGAGAGATAGAATGGGGTCAAGCGCAGGTCAGAACCAATGGAGGAGCGGAACAGTAACTAATTAAAAATGAACATGTGATCAATCACTTGGGTGGGTTGTTGGTTTTAACTCACCAATGTTTTCAACAATGTTGGCATACATCTAAAGCAAGGTATGCCAATTAGTTTGTAAGCTTCACTTTAATATAAACATAGAAGGATTTTGTCTGTAAATAAAAGACAATAAAATGCCCCGTTAGCTTGGACTTATTCTTAAACCTTGCACGTGGCTTTTTTAAAATGCTGGGCAGGAAATCGTAGCAGATTTTAATGTGATCCGCCGCGATTTCCTGCCCTCTAAAAAAGCGACACCACCTCCATAACATGTTCGACTGGATATCAACCCCCCCCCCCCCCCCCCTTCCCAACACATTCTCAGTTTGTTCCAACTTTTATCAAGGCTGCTTTGTGGTCTTCACAGCATACCTTTACCTGTTAACATATAGAACCAGCCTGACAACTGTTGCTGTAGGAAGACCCATTATTAAGAGCTATTGCATTGATTCCTGTCTGCTGTGTATGCTGCTATGATGTCCGGCACGATTCCGTGTGCGATTCCACCTCCGATTCCACCTCACAAATGGCAACTCCCCCTGATCCGGGCAGAATCGGATGAGAAAGACCAACATGTTGGTTCTCCGTCGGATCCGATTCTGAGCCCCTGAACGATCGGACCTGATCGATCGGACAAGGTGGGCTGCATGCGATTCCGGCACGATCGTTTCGCGTGCACGCGCCCGGAATCGATCGTGCCGGAATCCGGTGCGAATCCGACACGTGTATGGGGGCCTTTACTGGCTGTAATTTCCCCATCCTTGTGCATATTCATGGCAGCATACAGATTCCCTCTGTTTTTGATGATAACTACTAAAAATGTTGTGGGGTGGGGGGATGACTGTCCTCTTTTATTTGGTAACGGTCCTATTGGAATGCAAGAGGCCATACCCATTGAATGCTGCCATGTATTTGCACCAGCAAAATTATGTAAGCATACAATTTTAAGTTTTTCAGTTGGACACTGGAACCATCTCTGGTGCATTATGTTGGTTGGTTATTTCAGAAACATGCATCTGTTTATATAGTAAATACAAGTTTCCACCCCCACACGTCTCTGGAGTCAATAATTATAAATGTTTGAACTTGGAATCCTTTGTTTGTCAGCCGGCCCTTGTCCCCGTTGTTATTGATAGGCCCGTGCCTATGTCTGTATCATCTGCATTATTGTTACACAGCTCATATGCGCGCTTACAACTTGGAGGTGCTCCGTGTCTGGGCGGACGCAGCTAAATGTTACATGTATACAGTTTATGTCACTAAGATAACTGCAGGGAAACAGGAATCACTATGAAAGGTTGCAGTTAGGGGTGTGACATTTGGGAATGTTAGTTAATAAACAAAAAAAAAGATTGGATTTCTAAAGCTAGCCATACATGTGTCGATTCCCTGAACGATGGATCACCCATCCGATCGATTCGGGCGATGCCACAGGGGATCGGATGGGCGATCGATTGCCCAATTACGTCTGTGCCTACCACCTTAGGCCAACGATTCCTGGACGATTCCGTGCCCGATCGATCGCTTCACAAATGGCAACTCCCCTTGATGTGTGCTGAATCGATCAGAAAAGACCAACAGGTTGGTTCTCTTGGCTGATCCGATTTGGGGGCCATGTCAATCGGGTGGGGTCGATCGGGCAAGGTGGGCTGCACACGATTCCTTGGCGATCGATCCGCGTGCATGCGCCCGGTGATCGATCGGTCAGGAATCGTGTGGGAAATCGACCCGTGTATGGCGACCTTAAGGGTGTTGGAGATCTGGGGGATGAAAGTCGGAGTAGGCATATGTAAAATCTGACAAGATAAAAGCACCGTGTGACAACTGGAATATGACTATGAAAGGATGACATTTCAGGTTGTCCCAGGGGTTAGTTACTAAGTAAGAAAACTTCAAAGTTGCACTACTGAGGTATGAGATCTGGGGGTTCAAACGTGTTGTACTGTGAGTGTTACATTTGACCCAAAGCCAGCTGGTGACCTGTGGATGGAGACAGCTAATCGGAGGCTAAATCAGGAACAGGGAGGTCATCTGCAGAAGAATCTACCATGCAGGAGGCTGACACAGAGGACAGTGAGGAAGACCACTCTACATATGAGGTGAGTACCAAACACCATCTCCTGGTACTCATCTGAGGAGCTCACTAAAAAAGTTATGTTACATTCTGAAGGCCGGAGTAAAGGAAACAATTTTTCAGGTTGTTGGCAAGGTTTGTAAACAAATCCTAATATATTTAATTTTAATATTATTTATCTTACTTGGCGAGTTCCTTTGACACGTAAATTTAGATTTCCTTATTGATGAGTCCAAGGGAAGCAACATGAAAATTCTGGCGTACAAGGAGCTACGCTATATGAAATCAGCATAGAACATTGAATTCTGTGATCTGGAAACCGTTCACAGTTTGCAAATTGTCATCATCCAGACGACATTTCTTCAAACAATGTTGGCATCTGGCTAGAAGAAATCAAACAGCATTTCCTTTTCATGTCAGTACTATGAGTCAACCCACTTGGCTGAATTCTGATTACTTCTGTATTCCCAAAAAAAAAGAAGCAAATACAATATATTTTCAGATCATAGCTGAGAGCCAAATGACTGCATGTAATAAGTGTAATATTGACTCGCGGGCCTTAGATTTGAAGTTCTAAAAATAGATAATTGTGTTTGGATTTAAGGACAATCTGAACAGAAAGACAGATAATTTGGTGTTCAAGGGAACAATCGAAGAGAGAGAAGAAAAAACAAAAATTAACTAATCATCAAACCATGTGAAACCAAAAACTCTGCCCTCAACACGACATCAATCGATACCTGCAAAATGGGGTGCGATGAATGTATTGAACACTGCTGTGCGCACATGAGTTTCACTCAGAACAGAGGATTCAGTGGTTGTAACAGAAGAAATATAAATCACATACTCATATTTTTGTTACATTGCTGTGTATATATTTTTATTCATTCAGTTTAGAATAGAAGATTGGAATGTTACAAAATAAACTGCCTGGCCAAAAAAAAATGCTGTCCCCAAAATAAAAGGTCACACACACATATATTTTATTGATCTGCCTTTAGCTGTGATTACGGCACACATTCGCTGTGGCATTGTTTCGATAAGCTTCTGCGATGTCACAAGATTTATTTCCATCCAGTGTATTAATTTGTCACCAAGATCTTGCACTGATGATGGTAGAGTCTGACCACTGCGCAAAGCCTTCTTCAGCACAACCTACAGATTCTCAATGAGGTCTGGCCCATCCATGTGTGAAAATGATGTCTCCCTGAACCACTCTTTCACAATTTGAGCCCAATGAATCCTGGCATTGTCACCTTGGAATACAGGGCCGTTTCAAGAATGGAAGGGGCCTTATGCAAAATCGTTGCCTGGGGCCCCCTTGGAAAAAGTTGTTGGGGGGGTGAGGTGGTAGGGTGTTAGTGAAAAAGTTGTTGAACCAGGTGGAGTGTTGGGTTGACCTACCAACTCGAGCAAAACTGGATGGTGCTGCCGGGAAATGCTCTGCTCAATGTGAGTCTGGGTAGGGAGGTAGTAAGTAGCGGTGGGGGTACCTAGTGGTTACCAGGTAGAGGGCAGGTAATGAATAAATGTTGTCTCCTTTGTGGGTGTTTGAGGGTGGTGGATGGCCAGTACAACTGTATGAGACTTCAAATGTTGAATTTGTCCCAGTGGAGGGGGTGCTAGTGGGGCTACTTCATCTCCAACACCAAACATGACTTAGACATCCCCCCCCCCCTCGTGCTGTCAGTGTGGCTGTGGCGGGAGGCATGTGGAATATGCATGTGGGGTAGAGCACCAGGAAGGGCCCTATGCTCCAGCATACTCCACATAATGGGAGAAACTGACCTGCTGAAATATACCAGTGACATCAGGGAAGTATAAAGCCACCCTGTATTTGAGGGAGGGGGGCTCGATAATGTTCATGAATAGAAAAGGGGGCCCCTGCAAGGAAAGCTTGGGAACCACTGGTGTACACCCAGCTTAATATGGACAGGGCTGTTTAGATGGTCAAAATTAAGTAAACTCAACTCGACTTAAATAAAAATTTTCCTGATCAAATAAGATTTGATTGTGAAATTTCGATTTTTCATGCAAATTTTCATCGTTAAAATTTCTAATGCGAAATTTAAATTTCAAAATGACCCTTGCGTTTTAATGTGATAGTGTTGATCTAAAAAATATTAGGAATATCAGCACTTTTAATTGCAAAAATCTTGAATATGGTGCTATATCTTCGTAATGGCAAATATTTGAGTTCTAGTGGAAGTACCATGCATTGCGTTCGCAATATGCACATGAACAAGTGTCGATTTACGCAATAATAATTATTAATAAATTAACTTTATTTCACAATTTCGGCACCTGTATATAAATAATCTTCATTGTGCAAATCGGTTCTTTGTAAATGTGCAGATTGCGAACGCAATGCATGGTACTGTCCCCAGAATCTTGAATATTAACGATTATGAGGAAATAGCACATCATTCAAGACTTTTGGAATAAAAAGGGTCGATATTCACAATGTTCACGCAATATTCATCAACACAATATAACACATTTTAGGTTGAAATTTAGATTTAGTTGAATTTGGGGGTCGATTTTAATTTTTTTTTTAAATGCCACCATCAAAATTCAATGAAAAAGTTGAAATTTTTACTTAAAATTTTGCATTGAAATTTTTTCGACCTACAGGGTGGCATCAGCCTCTGTAGAAAAAAATGGACCTTATGTGGGTCAGTCAATTAGCAATCCATTATGCCCGATCATGAAAAGACTGATGCCAGCAGATAGATGGAAGATATTAACTAGGAAGGATCTGCATCGGTAGCCCACTTACCGTATTTTCCAGACCATAAGACAGACTTTTTCACCCCCATAATTGGGGGAGAAAAGTACCTGCATCTTATGGACTGAATATACGACCGCCAGTGGCCATTTGGCCATGGGTGATCGCAGCTTGGCTCCCAGCCAGCTCTCCCAGATAGGAGATTGGCACACAGCCGATCGGCACACAGTATTGGCTATATTTGCAGAGCCCCGCAGATATAGCCAATGCAGAGTGTGTGTGGGGAAAGCCACACTTGCTGGCAGTTTCCTCACACACACACAGCAGAGAGGGGACAGGGAGAGTGCAGGTTCCCCCTCCCTTCCTTTGTGTGAGGAAGAAGAGCTGCCAAAGTGTGCTCTCTAGTGACACCATTTTTGTGGCTGAAATCTGTTACTGCATGGGATTTTTTCCCTAATTCATTTAAACAGATTAAAAACAATTTTCTGATTTCCTGCTCTAAAAACTGGGTGCGTCTTATGGTCAGGTGCGTCTTATGGACCGAAAAATATGGTAGTTTTGAATAAAGACTTTCCTACTTCTATGGACAGATACACCTCCCTCCTTGAGTTCTAGGGATGGACATCCCTGTCCTAGCTTTCATCTGCATGAAAATAAAGAGCTGGTGCTGGATTTTCCTATCAGAAAGCCCATATGAGCTGTTTAGTTGTAGAGTGCAATAAATATACGTTTAAAATAAAAGCTTCCAAAAAAAAACAAATGATTTAACATTAAAATGACTGGCAATGTATTTGCTTTTAAGTTTGCCTTGGAATCAGAGGGAAGTGATGAATAAGGGCCATCTATGAACAGCTTGATCCCACCTCAATCCAACAGCCTAATGATGCTCAAGTTGTTTAAAGGGGACCCACAGGAGATGCTAATTAGAAAAGGGAAGAAAGGTGTTGTTCACACATGTGCTACTTCTGTCTGTCATGTCATGCAAAAAATACAGCAACAGACCCCAACAATACAGATGAGCAGATGCCTCCACTTATCATTCTTAGGAGACATCTGCCAGTCTATGCTGGGGGACAATGCTACAAATAGAGTTTATGTAAGCAATTTCCTTTCAATAAAATTACCATAAATCTATAATATATTATATATATTATAACATAACATCTTATATGTGTTTGCTACCAGCCTCCTTTGTTAACTCATTGACTTCCATAATAGAAACAAGTTCTTTAGCCAGTATATGTAGGAGTTAGTCCAACATACACTTGAACTGCTTCAGCCAAAAACATCAGGACTTTCTTCAAGGTACCCAGGTTCTGAGGATGTGTATTTTTTTAAATCCTTGAATGTGGTGTCTAACTTCTTACTTGTTAGTATCATTTCAATGTATATTGCTCTATCATAAGTAGTTTTCAACATTTCGACTTGCCTTTATATTTAATATATGCAAAAACGACATGTTCTGAAACAATACTTGTTTTTTGTTATGTTCCCACTGACCTTCTCTACTTCAGGGGCTTTGCAATTAAGGGTAGGGTGTCAGTGCATCCAACGAGCACGAGCCCCCCCTCCCTCCCCGTTCGCTCTCTTAGGGCCACATATCGGCTGTGCGACATAGCGCAGGCTCTTTGAGTCAATGGGCTGGCATATGACTAATGGCCATGTAAGGTGGGTTTACACGTGTAGATTTTTTTGTTCGATTAACTGCCGATTGCAGATTTTTTGATCGAACGTCGTTCATCCATTCATCGAATGTGACATTAGATTTTTTTGTTCGTTCATCCCGATATTAATTGAAAATACATTCGTAATTACAACGACCGATTAAAATTTACCAACATGTTCGATGACCTTTTGAACGATTTTTTGTTCGAGATCGAACAAAATTTATCATTCGAACAAATTTGCCATTAGTCATATGTCAGTATGATACGTCCATTGTCATACGTCAAGTGTACAGTATGTAGCGCAAGTGCATCCTAAGCCTAGCGGCCAAATAAACTAGTTGAATTTTCGCGACCATCCCTATCAGACTTCACATGTGGATTTATGTTTTTTTAATTACCAACCAAATTAGGTAATTTGGGGCTTTGTGGGTGAGGACCCCCTTGGGGCCAATTTTACAGGGGTCGCCGACTTGTCTGGAAGCATTAAAGCTGCTTCTAACAAGCTCACAAGCGGTTGGGAAAATATAACACTTGCCAGAAGTCACATCATGCGGGGTGACATCTGGTTGTGGAATGGCTCTGTGCACCCGCACTTCCACCTTCCAAACACAAGAAGTGACACTTGGAAGTCTGTGCTTTGGTCTCATGAGACTGATGGAACTGTTTGGGCACATGGATGTTTATGTTTGATGAAGAAAGAGAGAGGCCTTTAACCTTAGGAAAACAGTTCCCACAGTTAAACATGGTGGTGAGAGCATCATGCTGCGGGCCGTTTTACAGCCTCAGGAATAGGGGCCTTGTTTGGGTGCCTGGCATCATGAAAAAAGAAAATGATGTTTACATTGCAGGGAGAATATGCAGAAATCTGCTTGTAGTCTAGGCTTGGGTCGCCACTGGGTCTTCCAACAAGACAATGACCCAAAGCATACATCAAAATAACTTAAGGATACCAAACCCAAGATCCTGAAGTGGACCGCACAGAGTCCAGACCTCAATCTTATTGGAAATCTGTGGTGGGTGATCAAAGTGAATGTCCATGATTGGGAACCATGCTGTTAGGTTCCTGCTGGGATTCGAACCCAGAACTCGGTTCTGGGTTCAGTATGGGTGGCGAGTCTGGCTGTGTGCCACTTGCAATCCTGGTGAGTAACCTGAACTGGATTGCAGAGGAGTGGACACACAGCCTGCTTCATGGGAACCTTGTCCAGCTGAGTTTCCATCACATCATCACAGTCTGACAGGTCCTCAGCTGATTGGTCAGGTTTGAGCAGCTTCCTATTTAAGCACAGCCAGTGCAATAGGAGCTGCTGGTTCATTGGGTTTACCCTGCATACCCAATTCCTGGCCTCAAACACTTTGTCGGCCTAAAATCTGTTCCTGTTCCCTTGCTGACCCTGCTTTGTTCCCCCCTGGACTCCCGACCTTGCCTCCTGCCCCTGACTGTGCCAGACCTGACCACCATCCCTGGTTCGTATTCCGTCCCTTCCCTGCTCTCCTCCCTCTTGATACCCGTCTTGGTGTAGTCCCTACCTTACCCTTGTGTTGCACCCCTTACCTGGTTTTGCCCCTCCTGGATCCAGACCTACCTCCACTCCTGACCCCCTTCCCGATAACCGTGTGGATCCGTGTACCTCCGCATCCTGTCTGTCCACCACCAGATCAACCCTTCTGGGGGGATTGTCTGGGGAAGCGGGACCTGGCCCTCTGTGCGTGGAAAATCTATACTGGTCCCCCTCAAGGGATTGGTCCCAACCCCCCTCCTGGGAGGCTATTGGGGAGACCCAGAGCAAGCTTAGACCTCCCGCTCCAGTCATCCTGTGCCTATCCTGGTTGGTGTATCCTCTGGGCTGACCGCTGCCTGGAGAGTCCCTCCGGGATCTGTGGACAACAGCAAACCAGCCCAGGCTCTCAGGGCTGTCACTCCTGTGGCAGTTCCTGCTTGAGCCACACCAGGGCTACATAGGTTCTTTCCTGGTACCGTCCCTGTCACCCGGCAAGACCTGACACTCCACTCCAAAACCACCTACCCTTCCCTACCTCCGGCAAATGGGCTTAGCCCGTCTCGTCCCCCTAGCCCAGCGTAACAGAATGAACCACCCCAAAACCGTTCTAAGACCCGCTGGAGCGTCCACTATGTGGCAAGACCTGTACCACAAGAGACCCCGAAAACCTACCCTCTATATTGTGGTGAAAGGGGCTTTTCACATACTTCTTGAGACCTGCAAGGGAATTCGGCCAAGAAACCTTCCTAGCTACCGTGACACCTGCAAACGGTGGATTTGGTTGTTTCGCACTTGCTCGGGGGAAGGCACTATCATGGGTTATCAACGCCAAAAAACCTAAAGGCGATGTCCTAGAGGACCTCATGACCTAGTTATGGCCTCGCGACTCCGTTATGAAAACTACAAAAAATACATCCTTTTGGGCCGGTTCCGTCATCCCACATCCCTTGCCCCTGCTCCGCCTGCCAATCCCCAGTACCTTTCTTAACCTCCCATAGTACCAAGACGTGACTATTTTTTCCGAAAAGGACTTACTCCTGATAAGACTGGAACCGCAGGTGCATGACCCGATGATAGGCTACCACAGGGCAAGGTTTAACAACTGCCGGTGAAAACCACCCCCTCTTCAAAAACCTCATTACTTGTCTAGCCCGGATCCTAAGCATATGGATTATGATTGAGAAATGTTTCCCTTTCCTGAAGTACGTATCTGCCTACCCTGACTCTGAGTTTCAGGACGATTGGTCCGATGGAAAATCCAGCGACATAGCTGATGCTCGCAAACCCAAGATCGACTGGGTACTCTCCAACCTCGCCCCAGACCGTTCACACCCTCACTGCCCATTACAGACCTAGCTTTAAGAACGCTGCCCCTATAGATGCAGCTCGTGACTGTATTTGCCACTGTCTCTGCACTGAGGATGAGGCATGATTGGTCTGATATCTATCGTGTGAGGGTGTTGGGTTGCCACGCTACCTGACTCGGGCTCTATGCAGTGGGATGAATGGTCGTGTTCTCCTGACCCTGTGGAATGTATGGTCTGCTGTCTCTTGGGGGACACAAACAAGACCCATGCCTGGCTTTAACCACCTGGCCTCCCTTAAGTTCTCTCGGGGTACACCCCCCCAATGCCTGCACACATTTCTACGTGGGTCTCTACACCCTCTGACAGATCCCCTCTGTCTCCAAAGGTTTTCTACAATTCCTCCCTTGCCTAGAGTGTTGTCCGTCCTCAGTCTGCTCCGTTCCACCAACCCTCTTGTCTAGATGCTGTGCTACTCACGCCAGCCCCTGGCCACCTCAACCAAACCTTTCTGTCCCTCCTGAACCTGAACCGTGCCAGGACCCTCCGACTCTGTCCCTGCCCGGAACCCCTCCTGAACCTAGTCCTGCCTTCGGAAACCCTCGCTGAACTGTCCCTGCCCGGAACCCTCCTGACCTGTCCCTGCCCGGAACCCTCCTTAACCTGTCCATTGCCCGGGACCCTCCTGAACCTGTCCCTGCCCGGGACCCCCTGAACTGTCCCTGCCCGGGAACCCTCCTGAACCTGACCCTGCCCGGACCTTTCCTGACTCTGTCCTGCCCGGACCCTCCTGAACCTGTCGCATGTGCCCTGGACCCTCCAACCTGTCCCTGCCCGGGAACCCTCCTGAACCTGACCCCTGACCCTGGCCGGGACCTTCCTGAACTCTTTCCCTCCCGCCTTCTTTCTGACTCTGTCCCTGCCCGGGACCCCTCCTGAACCTGTCCCTGCCCGGGACCCTTCTGATCTGTCCTTCTGGGACCCCTCCAGTCTGTCCCTTCCGGCACCCACCTGAGTCTGTCCCTTCCGGGGACCGCCACCTGAGTCTGTCCCTTCCGGGGACCCCCCTGATCTTCCTTCCGGGGACTCACCTGAGTCTGTCCTTCCGGACCCACATTAGTCTGTCCCTGCCCGGGACCTCCTGACTTGTCCCTGCCCGGGACCCCTGAGTCTGTCCCTTCAGCGGGACCCTTCTGAGTCTGTCCCTTCCCGGGACACTTCTGAGTCTGTCCTTTCCTGGGACCCACCTGAGTCTGTCCTCTACTCTGAACCCTGCTTGAGCCTGTTTAGGGCCCCAGACCTGCCCCTGCCAACCCAGCACCAGCACTCCTTCCTGGATTCTCCCAGACTGTACCCTGTCCTGTATGGACGGTGTCGCTCCTTGCCACAATCCTCATGTTGGTTACCTCTGCCTCTGACAGTTTTCAACTGTCCCTCCCTTATCCCTCTATCAGTATTGTGTGGATTATGCTCGTGGAACCACACATTCAGCGGGGCAGGTTAACCGTGGTCCGGCCATTCCCCCAGGGAGTCGGCGTGCGGTACCAGGCTTCACGTGCTGCTGGCCTACCCCGGCTCCAACCGGTACCTCGCTACTGGTCTGTATGGCATACAGATTGGTACCCACCATGGCTTTGCCTGATTTTCACAGTCCAAACTGGTTGGTGTCTCGCTGCCAGTACCACCTAGGCCTACTACTAGAGACTTGCCTACAATTCTGCCAAAGGGCTAGTGCTCTGTCGGGGGACTGCAACCAGAGTTTCGCTCATAGTCTGCCACCCACACAGCTTAATACCCTCCTGTTGCAGCACCACCTTCCCCGAGAATGCACATGCTGTTCAGGCTGAAGCTCATGGCAAATTTGCGCAAAGTCCAGCCTGACCTGCCTAGGCTCGTGTTTTTTGACCTGGGAGAGTGTTAGGGGACAGTCCTGTCCTTGCTCGTTGGGAGGGGGGTTCAACAGATGTTTCGCACCCTTAAAGCGTCTGGAAGCCGCTTGGAAGAGGGGGGCGTATATGGTTAGGTTTCCTGCTGGGATTCGAACCCAACTCGTGTTCTGGTTGCTCAGCAGAGGTGGCGAGTCTGGCTTGTGTGCCACTTGCAAATCCGGTGAGTACCACTGAACTGGGATTGCAGAGGAGTGGACACCAGCCTGCTTCATGGGAACCTTGGTCCAGCTGAGTTCCATGCACATCATCAGCAGTCTGACAGGTCCTCACCTGATTGGTCCAGGTTGAGCAGCTTCCTATTTAAGCACAGCCAGTGCAATAGAAGCTGCTGGTTCATTGGGTTTACCCGCAGACCCAAAGTCCTGGCCTCAAAAACCTGTCCTGCCTAAAAAATCTGTCCTGTCCGGCTGACCCTGATTTTGTCCCCCCTTGGAATCCCGACATGACCTCTGCCCCTGACTGTGCCAGACCTGACCACCATCCCTGGTTCGTATTCCTGTCCCTTCCCTGCTCTCCTCCCTCTTGATACCCGTCTTGGTTAGTCCCTACCTTACCCTTGTGTTGCACCCCTTACCTGGTTTTGCCCTCCTGGATCCCAGACCTACCCCACTCCTGACCCCCTTCCCGATAACCGTGTGGATCCGTGTACCCCGCATCCTGTCTGGTCCACCACCAGACACCCTTCTGGGGGGGCATTGTCTGGGGAAGCGGGACCTGGCCCTCTGTGCGGAAAATCTATACTGGTCCCCCTCAAGGGGATGGGTCCAACCCCCCTCCTGGGAGGCTATTGGGGGAAGACCCAGAGCAAGCTAGACTCCCCGCTCCAGTCAGTCCTGTGCCTATCCTGGTTGTGTATCCTCTGGGCTGACCGCTGCCTGGAGAGTCTCTCCGGATCTGGTGGACAACAGCAAACAGCCCAGGCTCTCAGGGCTGTCACTCCTGTGGGCAGTTCCTGCCTTGAGCCACACCAGGGGCTAACATAGGTTCCTTTCCTGGTATCCTCCCTGTCACCGGCAAGACCTGACACTCCACTCCAGAACACCACTAACCCTTCCCTACCTCCGGCAAATGGCTTAGCCCGTTCGTCCCCCTAAGCCCAGGCGTAACACATGCAAAATGGGCCGGTTAAAACATTTGCAATGGAAGAATGACCCAAAATCCCTCAGGAGACCTCTGCCAACCTAGTAAAGAACTTGTCTAAGAGATTGTTCTCAGTTGTGGCTCAGAAAGGGGACAGCTGTGACTGCTAATGGCCAGGGGGATGATCATTTTGGTTGTCTCCTTTCTTGTTTGAACTTGGCATATCAATAAAATATCCTAATTAGCAGGAAAAAATTTTAAACAATTTAAATGTTCTAATCAGTTGTAAATAAAAAAATCCTGCAGTACCCAATTTAAGCCACAAAAATGGTGTCACCGGAGAGCACATTTCAGGCAGAAGGGGAGGGAGAGCGGGGGATTCTGCACTGTTCATCTCCCTTCTTGCCAGATGAGCTGCACAGTGATCGCAGTTACAGGCAGACATATATGGAAGCTGCTGGCTGGCCACTTCCATGTATGTCTCTCTGATGTACTGCTTTTATCAGCAGTGCTCTGCTGGTAGAAACA
>CM070038.1:13044870-13065196 GCA_036250615.1 Ptychadena robeensis | reverse complement strand
ATGGGGGGCTTTAGAGAGGGTTACTGCATATGGACACATCTGGGGCACCAGTGACTTTTTCATGCACTGTACTTTTCAAATCTCCGACCGCCTCCCCGATGTGACGTCGGAGGGGGGGGAGAGGAGAGAAGGAGGCATGCTGGCAGAATGTCATATCGGGGACACCACAGAACTGTGAGCACCCCGATGTGTACTGAACGGCAGCTTTTCGTCCACGGAGGAATCTGCATTCACAGGGAAGACCACGGGGGAATCTGCATTTATGTCTCCACTCTAGGCTGTGTGGAAGCTGCACCGTGAGTGCAGCTCACACACAGGCACACATAGATGGAAGAGATGCCAGCTGGCATCTTTCATCTATATCTCTCTGCTGTACTGCTTTATCAGCAGGGCTCTGCTGACAATTCGCTATGGCTCACCGAATTGGGACAATAGAATTGGAAAAATGACATTCAGATGGTAGGGTCAGAATTTGGCATCAACAACATGAAAGCGTGGATCCATCCTGCCTTGTATCAGTGGTCCAGGCTGGTGGTGGTGGTATAATGGTGTGGGGGACATTTTCTTGGCACACTTTGGGCCCGTTAGTAGTAATAAATCATCATTGCAATGCCATAGCCTTCCTGAGTATTGTTGCTGACCATGTCCATCCCTTTATGACCACAGTGCACCCATCTTCTGATGGCGACTTCCAGCAGGACAATGCACCATGTCATAAAGCTCCAATCATCCCAGACTGGTTTCTGTAACATGACAATGAGTTCACTGTACTCAAATGGCCTCCACAGTCACCAGATCTCAATCCAATAGAGCAACTTTGGGATGTGGTGGAACAGGAGATTTGTATTATGGATGTGCAGCCGATAAATCTGCAGCAACTGCGTGATGCTATCATGTCACTATGGACCAATGTCTGTGAGGAGTGTTTCCAGGACCTTGTTGTATCTATGCCACAGAAGATGAAGGCAGTTCTAAAGGAATAAGGGGGTCCAACCTAGTACTAGTAAGGTGTGCCTAATAAAGTGGCCGGTGAGTGTATATGTGCAGGCCTACCAGCTGCATGCAGTCTCTGAGTGAGGAAACATGAGATGATTCTTCATTTTGTATGTACCATATTTTACGGTCTAAAAGACACACCTGACCATAGGAAACACCCAGTTTTTAGGGCAGGAAACCCAGAAAAAAATATTTGAAGTGTTCAAAACAATTGGGGGAAAAATCCCCTGCAGTACACAATTTCAGCCAAAACTGAAAATGGTGTCATTAGAGAGCACACTTCATGGCACATGAGGAAGAGGGGGGCCACAGGGGAATCTGCATTCATGACTCCCCTCTAGTCTCTACGGAAGCTGCACCAAGAATGCAGCTCACACACACGTTCATCTATATCTCTGTGCTGTATTGCTGATATAAGCAATACAGTATATATCAACAGGGCTCTAAGCAAAGCAGCCTATATCAGCAGGGCTCTGCTGATATAACTAGAGATGGTCAAATTTTTCGACTTGCTAATTTGTGAGCTTATTGCAAAGCCTCTGAAAATGGTATCATTACGAAAATTGCTGGAGATGTTGAGAAGGGTTGGGGGAACATTTAAAAAAATTACGTTTGGCTCTAGACATGTAGTTTTTGCATACATTAAGTTCAAAATCTAAGTCCAAAATGCCATACTTTTTTCTTTGTGTGCTGTCACAACAGCCTGTCATTGTATTTGTGTTATGCTATGGTATATTCCTTCTCCCCTGCTGTTTATTGTTACATAGTATTGCCTACCTGCTTGTTTCCCGCTCTTTTCTGTCCCTAGATGAGTTCAGTTCCTGTCATATAAAGCTGCAAAATTATAGGTTCTTACCTATAAAACCTGTTATTGTTTTCAACTTTCTGCATACAGAATCTATGTACCTGTGCATTTAACTGGATTAAAGAACTACTGGACATCTAGCAGTGCTTTTATGGAGTAAACTCTCTGACCACTAACATATATCAGCAAGGTTACGCCATCTAATCGAGCAAGGGCCTCAAGAAGGGTGACTTCTGCATAAATCGTGTTGGGGACAGAACAGTAAGAACCTGTATCATACAGTAAGAACCTGTATTATCCAGCAGATCGATCATCCAATCTCTGCAATCGGATTACAATTTCTGGAGAAACTTGTGAGCTCATCTACAATCTACTCTGAGGTAACTGGAACACCTCTCAGCCATGGGCCTGCAACACTGAAAACTGTAAGTACAGCAAAGCCTTCCACAGAACTGTATTGTGTGGTGAAGAATCAGCGCTTACAGATTGTTCAGTGTGTGCCTGCTAGCAAGTTTATTATCTTCTGCAAGCCTGGTGTGTGTGCATTGTGAGGAATAGCTGAGCTTCTAGCAAGTTGTATAGCTGTGATATCTGGATTCATAGTGAAGGTCAGGATATTCTGCTATCAAGTTTACCTCAGGATTTAGAAGTGTGTGTAACGGTACAGCCATTAAGCAGCATGTGTCTGTGTAACAGCATCATCCACCTGCATGTCTGGACTTGTTCCAGAGACTTCTCCAGCATGGAGGATGTTAACAAATATCTGCTAGCATCTTGTTGTTAACTGTTTAGCTGCCAGGATTATAGCCTGCATTGAACTGCTGCATAGCATCTTGCTTATATACTCAGTGATTTATAAGGAATGGATTCATCAGAGGAACTCCTACCTGTTACTGCTGAAATGGTGGACATACTAGAAGCAGAACAGACCTCTAAACGCAGAATTAAACCATCTGTTAAACGTATAGAAGCTTATGAGACAGAAAAGGATGAACTTAATGCTAATCTGTCTGATTTATGGAATAAAACAGATCATTGCATAACCATCACTGCTGAGGCATGCAATACTAGACTGCAGCTTAATGATGCACTAACAAGGCTGAAGACTGCATATCGTATCTATAAGAGACTTTCAGAGAAATATTCTTCCTTTTTGTCTAATGCCCATATGGAAGAAGCACTGCAAGAGCTGAATGATTTTACTATCACTAACCAACAAAGACAAATTGCCTTCTTGCAAGCGACATCAAGGCTAGAGACCAAAATTGCACAGTTACAGGATAAGTCAGCCAAGGCTTCCACTTCCTCTGGAAGTTCTAAAGGGATGTCTAGATCACTGCATTCTGTGTCATGAAAATCGTCCTTAAGCAGCCAGAGCAGAAGCTGAGGCAGCCAAGGTCCAAGCTCAGTGCATCAAGAGGGAAGCAGCCCTCAAGGCGCAAATAGCAAGCACCCAAGCAGAGGCCATTCGCAAGCAAGCTGAGACTCAAGCAGAGGCCACTCGCATTCAAGCTGAGACACAAGCAGAAGCTGCTCGCGCTCAGGCAGAAGCAGGGGCACAGCTGGAAGTCCTCCAGAAGCAAAGGGAAGAAGCAGCAGCCATCACTAAACTAAATGTCCTAGAACAAGCCTTTGAAGAGGAAGAGCTGGAAGTGTACCGTCCTTGTCTGACAACCCCAGCAGACCCAGTCATGAGAACTTTACAGTTTGTCTTGGATCAAGAAGTTGGAAAACCGACGATCCCTACAGTCTTAGATACTGCACACAATTCTCCAGTGCACCAAACTGAAGACCCTGTCTTTTGCTCTAAAGAAGTTCAAGCAACTGAATTAATCAACCCACACACCTATCAACCCAAGGGACCTATTGAACCAGCTTATGCTGCAGTGCGCACCCTAAAGGATGAATGGGAAGCCAAACGGACTCCTAACCCTATACCATTGTCTGGACTAAACCCATCAGCATTACCTTTTCCTCCTCCAAACCAGCAGTATGTGCTTGCTCCCGCTCCTAAGGTTGAAGTACCAGAAGTAACAACCAACATAAAAACTGAAAAGACTGATATGTCTGAATTCGCCAAATACATGATTCGACGTGAGCTCCTCAACACTGGTCTCACAGAATTTGACGATCGTCCAGAACACTACAGAGGTTGGAGGGCCACATTCACGGCAAAAATAAAGAACCTGGACATCGAACCTATGGGAGAGCTTAATTTGCTAATCAAATGGCTTGGTCCTAAATCATCCGAACAAGCTCGGTTGCTCAAATCAGTCAATATTGAGGCACCAGCCAGAGGACTTATTCAGGCGTGGGAAAGGCTAGAGCGAGACTATGGCAGCCCTGAAGTCATTGAACGTACTTTGCTCAACAGATTCTACAACTTCCCAAGCCTTTCCAACAAAGATAACCGCAAGCTACAAGAACTAAATGACTTTCTCCTTGAATTGGAAACAGCAAAGTTAGACCCACATCTTCCAGGTCTCTGCTGTCTGGACATTGCATATGGATTGTATCCTATCACTGAAAAACTGCCTCCATATCTTAAAGATAGATGGAATATGGTAGGCTCAGAGTACAAATCACTTCATCAGGTTCTATTTCCACCCTTTTCCTTTTTCTGTGAATTCATCAGGAAAATGGCTAAAGCCAAGAATGACCCAAGTTTCCTACCTCCAGATCAAAGCCATTCTGCTTCAGAACCTGCTACATGGGATATAGCAAGGCGACGCAAGGATCTTAGGAAAACTGTCTCTGTCAGAAAGACTGGGTTCTCTTCCAGTAAGCCAACAGCCACTCCAGAAATAAGGAAATGGAAACCTACTGATCCTGATCCTAACCTAACAAGCCCCATCCACTAAGAAAGTGTCGTGTGTTCAAGGAAAAACCCTTTGCAGAGCGAAAGGCATTCTTGAAAGATCATAACATTTGCTATAGGTGTTGTGCATCCAGCGAGCATTTTGCCAAGGACTGTAAAGCTGTTATCAAGTGTTCTGAATGTAACAGTGACAAGCATGTGACAGCCAACCATTCAGGCCCATCAAGGCAAGCTCCTTTCAACACTGACTCCCACAATTCCACATTGAATCGCGGCGGGGAGAATGCTGAGGAACAGACTACTCCCGTGTTCAACAAGTGTACTGAAGTATGTGGCAAAGAATTGTGTGGAAGATCTTGTGCAAAGATATGTCTGGTCAGAGTTGCTCCACTGGGGTATCCAGAAAAGGCTGTAAAAATGTATGCTATCTTAGATGACCGGAGCAACAGGTCACTAGCAAGTCCCAAATTCTTCAAGTACTTTAACATCCAAGGTGAAGCTCATCCCTACACCCTGCGCACATGTGCTGGCCAAATGAGTGTATCAGGGAGAACAGCTTGTGGATTTCAGATAACGCCCATTGACAAGGATGATTACAAACCTCTTCCCATGCTTATTGAATGTACTCAACTGCCAAACAACAGGAAAGAGATCCCCACTCCAAATGCAGCACGCTATCAACCACATCCTAAGGGCATAGCAGACAAAATACCTCCCTTAGATGAGAGTGCTGAAATTCTAATTCTCTTGGGAAGAGATATACCAAGAGTTCACAAAGTACAAGACCAAACCAGTGGACCAAGTGATGCCCCTTATGCCCAGAAGCTTGAGTTGGGCTGGGTTGTAATTGGTGAAGTTTGCCTAGACAGGGTCAGAAAACCCTATAAAGTGAACGCCTGCAAAATAGAACTGACGGAGAACAGATTCTTGGGAAAATCGTGCTCATGCCATTATCAGGTGAAACCTAAACCCAACACAGACCTACAGATCTTGTGTGGATCAGAAGAGGACATTTGTTACAAGACTTTATCCCATAACTTTGGTGACACAATCTTTCATACCACCTGCAATGACAAAAAGGTAGCTCCTTCCATCGAAGACAAAGAATTTATTAAAATTATGGACAAGGAATTTTTTTCAAGGATGACTCCAACAGTTGGACAGCCCCTCTGCCTTTCCGCAGTCCAAGAGTCACCCTTCCAAACAACAGAGCACAAGCCAAGTCTAGGTTTGAATCACTCAAAAGGACATTAGCTAACAAACCTACAATGAGAGAACACTTTGTCACATTCATGAAGAAGATCCTGGACAGCAATCACGCAGAGCCAGCTCCACCTTTGAAGACAGGTGAGGAGTGTTGGTATCTGCCATCCTTTGGTGTCTATCACCCATGCAAACCAGGTCAAATCAGAGTTGTCTTTGACTCTAGCGCACAGTTAAAAGGTGTCTCTCTATACAACGCACTGCTTACAGGCCCAAATTTGACAAACAACCTCATAGGAGTATTGGTACGGTTCAGGAAAGAACCTGGCACATTTATGGTGGATATTCAGCAGATGTTCCACTGCTTCCTTGTACAAGAAGACCACAGTAAAAAAGACACCTTCACATTTCATGTCTCTACAGAAGAAAGGCCGTTTACAAGGCGAGGAGTACTGTCATTTGTAAACAGTCTATATGACCCATTGGGTTTTGTTGCACCGATCACTGTTCAAGGGAAGCTTATTCTTAGACAACTTACTCAGAATCGCGTTGATTGGGACGTTACACTGCCTATAGACACACAACCCAAGTGGGAAAAATGGAAACTCTCCCTTAAGATATTAGAGCAGCTCCAGATTCCACGCAACTACCTGCCTTGCTCCCTTAGCCTTGCTAAGGATAAAGAAATCCATATCTTCTGTGACACATCCAATGAAGCTGTTGCAGCAGTGGCCTACCTCAAGGCATCTGACTCCTCTGGAGAGCCAAGAGTTGGTTTTGTGTTAGGAAGGACTAAACAGGCTCCAAAGGCCAAGCAAACCATACCAAGACTTGAACTATGCGGAGCTGTCTTAGCAACAGAAATTGCTGACTTCCTACAAAGTGAAATGGACATTGACCTTGATACTATAAAGTTCTACACAGACAGCAAAGTTGTTTTGGGCTATATAAATAACACTACTAGAAGGTTTTATGTGTATGTGGCCAACAGAGTAGAACGCATAAGAAGGTCCAGCAAACCGGAACAATGGAATTATGTTCCTACCGACCTAAATCCAGCAGATATCACCATCAGACTGGCATCAGCAGTCAAGTTTGCAGACACCGGCTGGTTCTCTGGACTGGAATTTCTGCTACCACAGGCCCCTCCATCATTTGTCATGGACATGACATGAAGACTGCCAGAGATGGAGTTGTGAAGACCTTCTTCAGGCCAATAACAGAGACTGTCCTACTTCTACCTCTAGAGCATATCAGATGACTTAGCAGACGCCAAGCTATTTGACACCTGAAAGGACCTTTGAAAAGATAAAGTTAATGTTTTTATTTTGTGTCTTTTCTCATTTTTGTCTTTCAGGTCCTCAAGATGAGTCGTCTTCAAGAACTCATGCTTAATTTGTTGTTGCATAAATTGCATATATATTATATTATAGTGGTATCTACAGATACCAGACAGGGAGTGTGCTGTCACAACAGCCTGTCATTGTATTTGTGTTATGCTATGGTATATTCCTTCTCCCCTGCTGTTTATTGTTACATAGTATTGCCCACCTGCTTGTTTCCCGCTCTTTTCTGTCCCTAGATTAGTTCAGTTCCTGTCAGATAGAGCTGCAAAATTATAGGTTCTTACCTATAAAACCTGTTATTGTTTTCAACTTTCTGCATACAGAATCTATGTACCTGTGCATTTAACTGGATTAAAGAATTACTGGACATCTAGCAGTGCTTTTATGGAGTAAACTCTCTGACCACCATCATATATCAGCAAGGTTACGCCATCTAATCGAGCAAGGGCCTCAAGAAGGGTGACTTCTGCATAAATCGTGTTGGGGACAGAACACTTTGTAGTATACCCCCAACCCTTCTCTACATCTCCAGCAAGTTTTGTGATGATACTATGCTCAGGGGCTTTGCAATTAAGTCGAATATAGATATAACCCAAGAGAGAAGCCCAAGACCTTCTCTCTTTGTTTGTGCGTTGACGTTGTCTCTGCCTCTGATTGCACAAGACCTTCTCTCTCTGTCACTATTGGCAAGGAGGGATGGTGATGCCACGACTAGTCGACTCGGTCACGATTTTAGTGATCAATAACTCCATTTTACAAAATCATTAGTTGTCAATGCCATACTATGTGCTCTGTATAGCACTTTTATGTATGTATATATATATATACCATAACTTTTCCCCAAACAGACTTAAACAGAGGCCAATTGGAGCAATCTTATTGAAACCCAGCAGACAGAACTAACCTTGTGATTCCTCCATTGAAAGACTATAGATAGCGGTGTAGAGAATATGATAATTACATGACTTGTATACCGTTTATTTACTGAGCCGCTCAATGTGCCGTCAGAATAACACGGCTTTCACGCGGGTCTCTTTGTTCCTGCAAAATGAAACTGGAAGTTATTATTATATAAATCTGATTGATGTCCTCCTTTAAATACTCCCACAAATATGTTTTCAATTCAGATTTTTTTTTTACCGAACATAATGAAAGATAAAAAGAATTCTTTGCTTTAACAAGACATTGTACAAAGCATCCTGAGACGTTATTAGGAATATTAACGCGCTCCTAATAGCATGAAAAAAAAATCCTTTTTACTTGCGGATACAAAGCACGCTTTTATATGCTTCACATAATATGGTTCTTGGCTCGAGTCTTGAAGAGAAAGTAGATAAGTACAGGTAAGTAAACCGGTATATTTATCATATATTTATATTGTCTGGGTAGCAAGCTCTGTTGCTCTAATCTAATTTAACGCGGATGAACTACCATCTAATTAACACCCAGAGGAAATGTATTTAAGGCTTATTAAAGCTAAAAAGTAAATGTTCTCATATAATGAGATGCCAGCCATTGGCTGTGGTGTCCATACCTGTCAAGCATCCCATTTTGGCCGGGAAAGTCATGTTTTTTATGTGACTTTTCTGGCCAAATCCCGATTTTAATTGTTTTGAAATCCGGGCAACTTAGGAGGGAGGGGGCGTTACTCTCTCTTCTTAGTTACCACACCCTTGTGCAGATGATGTGCGAGGTGGGAAGTTAGAATGGAGAGTAATGCCCCCTCGCTCCTAGGTTAGACGGATACTAAATAGGAGGGAGGAGAGGTAAAGTTCACTTCCTGTATTTGGAACGTGGAAGTCCAGTGATTTTTCTCATTCCAAATACCTGTCAGTGATGTCACTTCCTGTCAGTTTTCTCTAAGTTAAAAAGGGAAAGATTGACAGGTATGGTGGTGTCTGCATCTATTTTCCTTTTATTTATTTTTTAGTTTATTCCTTCTGTTTCAGTAAGTGACAAAGATCTGGATTTAGTATTGTCCCTTCTTTAACCTCCCTAGCAGTTGAGATGAACCCAATTTGTTCGGTGTTTGTGTTCGTCCCACTGGGCATCGGGTGCACCCAATACACCCACAGAAAGCTGCAGCCATTGTCACCGGGCATCGGGTGCACCCGATACACCCGTGGAAAGCTGCAGCAATTGACTGTTGTGCACTTCTGCATACTCTCCACTAGGCTCTCCATCACATTCACGCCTCCTCACTGGTCAGGGAGGCCACTAGGAATAGTCCTTGTGGCCAGGCGTCCATGCCCTCCCTTATAGCAGGAACCAACAGAGTTCTACCCTCTGCACTCTCCTCCTGGCGAAGACCTTGCTCCTCCCATAACTGGGCCTTATAATACCTTTTCCCAGGCTGTTCGCTACCAGATTGCATGCATGTCACAGTTACATCAGCTGGAATATTCTGGCATGACCTTGACCTTAACAAATACAAAACATTGACTCATCAGGCAACTTCTTTGCCTCCTTCAGTACCTCAGTAGAGAACAGTTAACTCTTGGTAACCCCTACACTTAATACACAGCCCACTTCCCTACAGACGCGCCATTTGGAAAGCCTTTATCATGATTATGTCAGTGCTAGGCCTCATGCCAACATTAAGGCGACGGAGGTTTAAGTGACGAGTGTCATTGACTTCCACAGAGATCACATGATCAGTAAAACCATTTTGTTGAGAGTACTTCACTAAAGCAAGTTTTAAGTCAACAATAACGTTATTTATATCTATAAATAGCTCTATGCTTTATAAAAAAAAAATCTTCACATGCTTTACACCAGAAGAAACTCTTTGATCTAATTAGTTAGTCCTTTTTATACTTGTCTGTTTTGAACAATTAATTGGAGATTTTTATTTGAGAAATTTAATATCCGTCACTGCAGGCTGCAATTTCTCCATTTATTAGATTACAGAAGACAGGTGTAAAAAATCTTAGCTGCACCTGACTTTCTCCTACATCCCCCGATATCCCGCTGTATACATTCTTTTCTTGATATTTGACCTTATAATTGAATTTGCATCGACGTGAGATAGTAAACCATCGCCCACAGATATGTAGTATCCAGGAAACCGTACAGTCCATATCTGTGATCACACTTTGGTTGAAACAAGTTCACAGGTAATAACAATTATTTCTAATATAAACCAACACGAAACGCTAATGTTTCCTCATTAGGGAATGCAATTCCTTCACTTCCAAAATTACCTCTGCATCTGGTCAAAGGCGGATTATTTAAAAGTTTAACGCCTCTACAGATTTTTTCAAAGTGAGAAGGAAAACATCCTTAATATCCTCTTTTTAAAGTTTCTTTTACAATTTCCTTCACATATACGTTTTAACAAGTGAAACTTGCTAAATGTTCGATCGCAATGTTTTGTAAAAGGTGTGTACAATCGTAGGAAAAAGAAATTACACCCTCTGTCATTATATCTTTTATTCATAAAAGATACGGGCAGGAAAGCCGGTGTTCTGACAAATCTGTCCTACCTCGAACCTGCATATAGACCAGGTAGCACATCTTAACAAGATCGTAGAATAAACCCCTGAAGGTCTCATCCTGTAACCCCCAAAACCCCTCACCTTAACCCAGTGGTTCCCAAGCTTTCGTTGCAGGGCCCCCCTTTTCTATTTAGGCACATTATCAAGCTCCCCTCCCCATTCAAACACAGATTAAGAATGAGGGCCAGCGCCCCCCTGGAATACCTTCACGCCCCCCCCCTGCGCCCCAGTTTGGGAACCACTGCCTTAACCCCTCACCCGAACTTCTTACCCACAGAATCCCTAACCCCCAGAACCTCTAACCCACATCTAAACTCCTAAAGGTAGCCATACACGAGCCGATTCCTGACAGATTTTTCAGCCGATCGACCATTGTGCGTGTTTCCCACCAATCCCCAGCAGTCCGTCGGCCCCAAATCAGGTGCGCCCACCTGGTCAGATAGGCCTGCATGTTGGTTCGCACAGTGATTCACTGCTATTACACTGATAAAAGCTGCCCCTAGGTATGCTGGGACTTGTTGTCCTCCCAGCTGTCCAGTTATATTTCACCTAGACCCAGAAGTCTTGACCAATCCCCAATCTTTGGAATATGAAGAATCAGGAATTACCCAGCACTGCTCACCTAAATGGCTCATCATCATACCCTGTTTACCCGATGATAAGGCACTGTCTTATGTTTTTTGAAACGCCAAAATATGCCCTAGGTCTTATTTTCAGGGGGATGTCTTATTCTGATCACTCTTCTTGCCATTCATTGTCCCCTTTGATCACTCTGTGCCATTCATTGTCCCCTTTTGATCACTCTGTGCCATTCATTGTACCCTTCTGATCACTCTGTGCCATTTATTGTCCCCTTTGATCACTCTGTGCCATTCATTGCCCCCTTTTCATCACTCTGTGCCATTCTTTTTCCCCTTCTGATAACTCTGTGCCATTCATTGTCCCCTTTGATCACTCTGTGCCATTCATTGCCCCCTTTTCATCACTCTGTGCCATCCATTGTGCCCTTTTCATCACTCTGTGCCAATCATTGTCCCCTTCCCCTTTTTTTGGGTTCTACCGGTATGGCCAGGTAACAGACTCCGTTACGCCAGGGATCAGCAGCTTGCTTATATTAAAGTTTTGGGCAAAAATCAGGGGGTGGCTTATTTAATAGGGATGGCTTATTATAGGGGAAATAGGGTAGAAGGCATAATCTGCATGTTGAAGCAGCCAGCACAGACAGGCACAATACATGCCTGCAGTCAGAGCTCTGTGAAATCACCCAGCCTCAAGGAGTCAGATTGTGTCTCTCCAGTGAGGACCACCTCTGTGTAGAATCGATCTGAAGAATGAGGCTGTGAGCCATTGGAAACTTTGACAAGGACCACATTTGGCCCCTCGGCTGGACATTGGACATGCCTGGTTTGGCAGAAGGTTCTCTTTAAACTCCCAGTCTTAAAAACTTGATATTTTTAATTTTAGCAGACTTAGCAAAACTCTTTCCGCAGCAAAACATTTGCATTCCTCCCAGATGATTCTCCAGAAAGGTTTAAATAGGAAATATGGTCCTTTAAAGCCACAACACATTCTGGTTAACAATGGCCGTTGTGTGAATAGAGAAATAGGTTCTGTTTGTTTCTCGTACAAAATCACGAGCCTCGGGGAGTACAAACCTAGACAGTGATGAAAGGTGGTTCTCTGTTCGTTTACATGCGCTGTAAAAACTTTATTTCTGCAGGCCAAGATCGGGGGGAAGAACACACGCTTTGACAGAATACTATACTCAAGAATATGATCATATGAATATACTCCCGTGGTTTAAAAGCTTTCTTCAAAGTGGAATCAAGCTTAAAGAAAGAAAAAAGTCTGCCTGATGCTTAAAGAAAAGTATGTCCTGTTACTTTGTTGGCGAAGTTTCATCACCCATGGCGCATTGCTCACTTTAAGTGCCCTGAATACGGCATACAATAGACTTTTGTAGTTTCCGGCTTGTTACTGGATGGTGCTAAAGTAGAGACGGCCACAAAATTTCAACCAGTTTGTTTTGTGAGTTAATTGCAAAGCCCCTGAACATGATATCATCACCAAAACTGCTGGAGATGAAGAGAAGGGATTTGGAAACATAACAAAAAAGTATTTCTCTTTCATACTTAATGCCATGTAACTGTTCTGCATACTGTATTGTGTTTTCAAAATGTATAAATAAAGTTATAAAAAAAACTCAACTCAAAACATTTCGAATTTGCTTTGAATCTAATTTATGCAAAAACTATGTGTGATAGAGCAATATTTTATTAATCCTTCTGTAGTGAAGTGGAATTCACTCTAAATGTATAATAGATAGGTCTGGCATGACATGGTTAATGTCTAAAGCCCCCCATACACTAATAGATTATGACCCAATGTTTTGGCGATCGACCATGCATGATGACATCATCACGGAGAGAAGCACCCCCCCCCCCACCTCACAGGGAGAGAAAATGGGGTCAGCTGTGCAGACAGCTGATTCCACGGAGCTGAGGAAAGATATGTCCATACTTTAGATGGGGACACTGTGTCTCTGTCTAAAGTATCAGACCAGTATCTCCCCTCCTGGACTGACCACATCTTGGGTGAGAGCTGCGGCTACCTCCTTCCACTCTCAGTGGGCTGGTTGGGAACTTGTTTGGAACTGTAGCATCCTAAGCTGTATTCCCCATCCCTAACATTTGGGTGATGGTGAATGCCTGTAAATAACCTTCCTGCTAGTAAACATTGTAAATATCCCCTAACCGGCCAAGTGGACAATGGTTTATTGGGAGTGGATGGTGAGGTGGTGTGTAAAGCCATATAGACGGGGGCACATCGAGCATCAAAAGAACCTGGTCGTGGTAGTGCATCCACTAACACTGCCCAACACTACAGCCCTACAACCCATCCTTTTATCTCCAGCAATTTTAGTGATGGTACTGTAGTATTGTGGGGTGCCATGTAGTGCATCTACTCACATAACCAGATTCTTAAGAAGGTTGTCTTCTGCTCAGCACACTGACACAAAGCTCACACACCAAGAACAAAAGATCCAGGCAACGAAGTAGGGGATATTTACAGGTTTACTAACAGGAACGATATTTCCAGGCACTTCATCATCACCCAATTCTCATGGATAGGGCATCAAACTTGGGAGCTGCAGTTACAAACACTTGTGCCTACTTGTTGCTGGGAACCTTGGATTGGCTGAAGACTCTCTCACCAGGAGTTTTGACAGCTCTGGACAGGAAGTCACACTAAATCAATGCTCATATTATGGGAGGCGGGGTTGGGCTGTAGACCGCGGGACCACTCTGGGGGAGGATCTCATTGCATTTACTTTCTTGTGAGTATATATTGGTATTTCTGCATGTGCCTTAAAAGCCACACATTGCCCCATAACATGGAAAATCTAGATGTGTATGGGGGCCTTAAAACTGCCCATACACCTTTAGGTCACTCCATAAACTTTCCATTAGATCTACCAACAACTATGTAGTGCCCGGGCCTCCCTGATAGAATACATAGTGATTGGAAGGTTTAGAAAGGTCCTCATATTACATGGTTTTGGTAGAAGAAAAGATTGTAAGGTGGGGGGCTTTAGTCTGGCCCTCATATCTTCCAGGGCTCCTTAGGTCTCCAGCCATTATGCTGAAATAGAACCCACTACATAGAATACTGTATAGATGGAACTCTGAATACTAATTGACTTCATACCATTCTGAGAGACTTGAGGATCACTAAACACAATTGTAAAAGAAATTTCATATTAAAAATTCTTGAAAATTACTTTTTAAATCGTATTACCATTATAAAGCTTATATTGTATGAGATGACAATAACTAGGTTTACATGAGCTTTAATGGAATACCGCATCCTATGCACATAATGATCTGCATGCCTATTCGGTTTGCATATTGGCATAATAGGTTTATATATATCTGTAATCTGGAGGATACCTATTGTAACGTTCAGGAGATAGGGATCAGAGATGTTTTCAATACAAAATTCTGATTTATTTTCTCCGCTTAAACAGGAAATAATACAAAACTTGCAGCAAGGAAATAAATCAGCATATATATGGACATCTACAGGTATGTAGTCTTGTGTGCTCACCTACCAGGCTTAGCTTTTTAAAGTCCCCATGTCCTCCTTGGCTTGCCAGAGAGATGAACTTCATACAGGTCAGCCACCTGGCTACATTCCCTACAGTCCCCTCCCCCTCTCTCTGCACCATACCTGTCAAGTTTTTCCTTACTGAAAAGGCAAAGTGACAGGAAGTGATGTCACTGACGTCACTTCCGGTATTCTAAACAAGGAAGTACTGAGGTGAAGTGTGATACTTCCGCGTTCTAAATACTAGAAGTGTTGTCACTGACGACACTTCCAGTAATGAGAAGTTCACCCCTCTCCTTCCTATTTAGTAGCAGGATAACTTAGGAGGGAGGGGGCATTTCTCTCCCTCCTAAGTTCCCACCCCACACATTATCTGCACATCCATGGTGGGACCTAAGGAGGTAGAGCAATGCCCACTCCTACCCCGATTTTAAAAATCCAGGGAAAAATCCAGTATTTATTTAAATTGGAATTTGGCCCATCCATACTTGACAGGTACGCTCTGAATACCTGAGCCTTTTCAGCCACAGACCCTCTCTGGCTGAAGGCCTACAAATCCCGGCGTGTATCTGGCTGGAATGGGAAGGCCCATAAACCAAAAAAAGAGCGGAGGCTCTTTTTCAACCAAGAGCCTCCGCTCGAAATGCGCCCCATTGTTCACTGTTGAGCCCTCCAGCATCTGTAAGCAGGAAGTGATTTCATCCCCAACCAGGAAGTGAGGTCATCCTGGAAAACCTCCTTTAATGTGAGTATCTTGTCTGTTGTTTTGTTTTATTTTATTCCATTCCATATTATTTAACCATTTACAGTACCTTACTTTGTTGTACTAGGTTGTGCGCCTCGTGTCCTTGTTCTTATTAGTCCCCAGGAAACAGACAACACTGTTTAAAAAAATATATAATTACCTGCGCTGCTCTCATCCGTGGCAGTTACAATATTTAGTCTTCCGGAGGGTTAATGAATTGCAGTAACACATACGGCCACTGGAGGCAGCCTTGTACATTTTTTTTTAAAAGGGAAACTGCATCTCCATACACTAGTATACACACATCCAATGTTCTTTGGCCCAATCTTCATAAACTACCTCCAGTGAGTTTTGGAATGCCGGTCCTTGCATTTAGCCTGATATCAGACATTTCCCAGCACATGCAGGTGAGAATACAGGTCAATTCCCCCCCAGTACACACCACTCTGTGTTTAAAGGACCAGAGACAACAATCTATAGTAAAGCTGATGGAATCTATAGTAAAGCTGAGGGAATCTTTGAATGATCCATAAAGTAAGTCAATACACAGCAGGAGGACATAGCTAGATGAAGGGAAATGCTGTTTCATCATCTTCTCAGAAAGATTTTTTCTTTATTGGAGGAAAGGCATTTAGCAGAAGAAAGCAATTTGGATGGAAAAGAAAATAAGTTAAAAGTTCAGAAAAGTACAGAACAGGATAAACCATCTATGGACTTGTGTCCTTTATTAAGTTCATAGCAATTTAAAACACACTAAAACCATAACTAAAGCCCCCCATACACGTTTAGATTTTTAGCCAATTTTTCGGCCACCATCGGCTTGCCACCATTTGTGTGCCAGCATTTAGGGTATGTCTGTAGTGTTGCACGAGTGCAGTATGTGAAACCACTCACGTGACCAGGGTGGATGTCCTCTGCTCGCTCACCAGCTTTTCGTAAACAACAGGTGTAACCCTTAAGGGGATACACACATTGATATAAGCACTATACAGCTTTATACAGCATATATTGTACAGAACATATATTACAGTTATGTGACCCTTTCTCCGGTCACTACATGTCTCCACTGTGTTCTCAGCTCTGTCAGCCTCCCTGCACTAAGGGCATTTCTTTGGCGGGGACCCGACTGAGTGGATTCACATAACCCGGTGGGGGTATAACGTACTGCACCATGTTGAGACCTTCCGGCCGGCGCATCGGCAAAACGCCATGAGAACAGCAGCTGCTGCAGACAGGTAATGTGGATCGGCTCTGCCAAGAACGCAGTGTAGACATACACTTACTTTGGACAGGGACGCCATCCAGAGTAAAATAAATCGATCTAAGAATAACAGGCATGTCCATAATGGCTTAGATCAATTTGATGGCTGATTTTGACCCGAATTACACTTTTAAGCTTTAGATTTTGACTCGTCCGATTGACCGCCATGAGCATCAGTGAAAAATCTAAACCTGTAAAGCTCATAGTAACCAACCAAAGCTAAGTTTCTTTATTACTTTTATAAAGTGATGAAAAATGTGATTCACACATTCCACCTCTTGTAAAATCCTATAAATGTTGAGGATTATATATAGTGGGTAAGTAAGGTTGGATAAAGTAACATCATCACATGCACAGCTTCAAGATTTCTCTAGTGCTGCCCCTACTCTCTAAAACCCTCTATCGCATCCCAATAGATTTTATTACATTCAGACAAGCTCTGAATACTCACATCTGTAGTGGAATTACACTAAATCTGCATATAAGCTGTGTATATATTTATTGTATAGCTGGTCAAGACATGGTGTGTAAATCTGTGTATATGCATTTAAGAAATGTACCTTTTTGTATAGAAGCTGTTGGAAGAATATAGAAGGTTAGGTCATCATCCCACCCTGCTATTTTGATTTAGTTCTCTGCCCAGTAATTACAAATCCCCTCCTCTGGGCAGATCTTTTTAGTGGTTTTGGCGGGCTTTTGTGACAGGGTTGAATCCCAACTTTAGTACCAACGTTTCTATGTAGAACCCCCCAACACCTTTCGCCCCTCAATGGGCTCCTTGGGGGGGGGGGGGTGGAAGTAGAGAGGTGGAGGTGGGGAAAACATTACAATAAGAAAAGATGTATCATGTGTAAACATCTATATCATCCTATATACTCTCATATTTTGTATTTTACATTGTATTTTGGATTTTACAGACACCAATAAGACTCAAACTTGATTAGACATTTTTATGGTATTGACAGTCCAGGAAATGAAACAGCCCGGGTTTGAAGACATACAACACTGTAAAATTGTATATTTGTGGATCCTGCCATGACATGATTAATGTGTGCTGTGTAAATGTGTGTATAGCTTTAACTATCTCTGCATTCCTCTGTAGCAGGTGCAGGGATGAGTGATGGCTTCTCAGTTTCCCGCTCTTTAGTCTGGCCTTACTTTGTAGCTTTTGCTATCTGCCTGGATATAACTACTGCCCTCCTCCAGGCAGAGGGATTAAATATTCCTCCTTAGGTCCTCCAAGTCAATGTTGGGTTAGCTCCTCAAGCAACCTGTATTCCAGCTAGCGTGCCTTAAGCTAGCCATACACGTGTCGGATTCCATGGCTGATTGATCACTGAACCGATCGATTCCGGCGATCTCAGCGGGAATCGGAGCTCCGATCAATCAGCCAATTAAGAGTATCCCATCGCTGCATACCACCTTGTTCTACGGATTCCTGGACGATTCCGTGTCCGATCGCTTACTTCCGAAATGGCAATTCCCCCTGATGTGTGCAGAATCGGATCAGAAAGTCCAACATGTTGGTTCTCTGTCGGATCCGATTCTGAGCCCCCGATCAATCGGACGCGAACGATCGGACAAGGTGGGCTGCACGCGATTCCGGCACGATCGTTTCGCGTGCACGCGCCCGGAATCGATTGTCCCGGAATCCGGTCGGAATCCGACCCGTGTATGGGGGCCTTTACCCTCATCCAAGGACACTCATCCGTGGCCCTCTGGACCAGGTTGTTCCTCTGGCCCTCTGGACCAGGTTGTTCCTCTGGCCCTCTGGAAAGGTTGTTCCTCTGGACCAAAGCCTGCCTTTCCTCAAGTTGTGCCCGAGTGAATGGACGCAGTATACCGGTAGGTGTCGAGTAGGCAGACGCAGGAATCCTCCCTTCTCCACCTTCACTGGACCGCTCCCTACTTTCCCTGAACACTGGACTGTGATCCTGACCCACTCCCACTGGGAATAGAAAGCCATGAGTCACCCTGCAGCTGGTAGCATCTTTGTTGGAAACAGTAGATCCTCAAGTGTGTGCGCCATTCCCAGGCTTGGGTTTGGTGATGAACTGTATATAACTTTCCCAGTAAAGACTTGTATATATCCTCTATCAGCTGCCTGACTTCATTCTTGTGTGATTGGTGGGAGGCAGAGCTGGACATAGGACTTTCCTAAAAAGAACGCCGCTGGTGCACTAACACGTCCAGCACCGGCCCCTCTCGTTACAACACTACTGACCCTTAAAGGTGGTCTGGGCATGCTATGAATCCACCGGTACAAAGAACACAATTGTGGTTTAAAAAATAAAAAGTCAACATTCCGATTTTTCAATAGACCAGTAATCACATGAATAAGCAACTCACTGGCTTTTTATGTCATTCCTTATCACATCTGCTACAAACCAGTAACACTCTGCTAATTGTCAGTTACAGATACATGCTGGGTCTTCGTACGGCTCGCAATCCTCACCATGCAGCAGCAAGACTTTCTAAGCTGTCAGTCATCAACACCAGAAAATCTATCACGCAGCACTCAAGGCTTTTGTTGTCTCGTCTTTGACTTTAATATCAATATACAACTTTAGCATTGTACCTTTTATTCTTACCGTACATCATTCTGTTTCAGGAAAATAAAGAAGAAATTACAGGATGCCTTGTGCATCAAAAGTCTTGGAAAGACTAGCTGTCCGGCATTAACTTAACTTTACCTACCTACACTAGACTGCACTAGAAAAAAAAGTGAAATGTAACACCATGTACAAAACTATCTCATCAGTTACGTACCATTCACATCTGCATCTGTAAACAACGCTTTCTAGTGCAAGAACCTCGTGCAGTGCAGCAGCCTGGAAGAGGTGACATTATGTGTCCCCGGGTCACTATTCGGGCACTCGCCTGACACGTTCCTGAATACCCCCCTCCCCAGCTCTTGCATATTGGTGTGGACAGGACTGTCAAAGCGCCCTAAAGCTGACACAATTAAACATTTCCAAACTCTTTTTAAACATTAATACATGACCCCAACTGCAATTTTACATATATACTAAATTTCTTTGGGGGGGGGGGGGACTACTCCCAAAAAGGGGGGGGGGAGGCCAGCCCCCCTTTTGGGAGTTGTTCCCCCCCAAAATGTTCAGTATCTATTTAGGTTGGGCTGTGGTGAATTGGCTGCCAGCTCTGGGACCCATTTTTCTATCATTTACAATTCTACTTGAAAATATTTGTAAAATCATATATCAATATATATGATTGGGGGTTTTGGAGGTGCTTTTTCGATTGATGAGTTTCACACAGAACTACATTTTTTATAAAAAGAAACTTCTTTATTTTGTCTCATAGGAATATTTATCTAAAACATGTCAAAAAGAACATACAATATTCTAACAATAACATTAAAATTGGATCCTCGGTTATTAATGTGTTACGCCGGGTACCAGGGATCCACAGGGGGGACCGGGGAAGGCAGGGAATCTATGTGCACCCCTGGTCTTCACCGGAGCACTCGCAAGGAGGGAAGGACTACGCTGCCGGGGTGCACAGGTCCTGCCTCACCTAGAAGCCCC
>CM070038.1:13001268-13012297 GCA_036250615.1 Ptychadena robeensis | reverse complement strand
CCCTTCTGATCCTCCTGTGTCATTTTGATTGCCCCCTCTGATCCCCCCTGTCCAGAGTTTATCTTCGGGGCGCCCTTTTTTGGTGGGGATGCCTTATATTTCAGCACAAGGTAAAAATGTAAAGGTGTCTTATTTTCAGAGGATGCAATCGACATAAAAAGTGAATACACAGCATGTTCTAGCAATGTGGGCTGGACCATGCAGTATTCACTCTATATTCCTCCAAAAAGCCAAAAAGTTAGTGCTAGGAGGCAGGGATTTGTTCTACTCCCTCCAGCCAAAAGGCGAGTGCAAGGTCTTCATTCCAGCAGAGTGTGCAGATCTGAAACTTATGCATGTGTCTATACCAGCCATGAGCAAACTATGGCCCAGGGAGCAAAACCGTCCCTTTAGTTTTTTGTTTTTTTTTTATTTGTCCCTTTTTCGCCTTGGTGTGAAGACGCTCTGGCTCCCCTCATTTTCTGCAATAAGTGAAGATAACACCTAGAGGATTATTGTTTGGATTGTTTCCTAGGGGTCATAGTTTGCTGCAATAGAATGTTTAAGCTTCTCTATCAAAAGCTTCTATTTATTAATTTTCTTAACATATTTTCTTTTTTTTATATATCCTGTCCTAGCTACGAGGACTTAGAACCCCTATGCCAGACGGGCTCTCTGTCTGGCCCCTATGTCACATTTAAAAACCCATTGTGGCCCACACGTCAAAAAGTTTGCCCACCCCTGGTATATACACTAGCAGTGCCCATTCTCTGAACCCACTGGCCAACTGATGTAGTGGCACATTGTACAATCTGGCACTTGGAACTCACCCATCACATCATTTCTTTACTTTACCGCAATGCAAAAAGGTTAATAACTCATGCTATCTAAACAGCCTCAATTCACAGATATACATATGGATTATATATCCACAGCTGAGCCCACTTAGCTATTACAACAAAAAATTATCAAGTTCTGTATTTACATTTACAGCAAATATATGTGACAGATTTATCTAATTTGCCATATGTAAATAGCTGCTCATGGGTAAATTGTTAGTGCCAGATTGTAAAATTATCGCTCTCCAAAAGTTGGTCAGAGAATGGATACCAGGAGTGTATAGACACATACCCTGCTGAACTTGGACTTCCTTCATGGCAGAGGTACTTTTAGGAAATTTCAGCATACAAATTTTTGATTTTACATTTTGTGAACAAACATTTTACTGTTAAAGAGAAAAAAACTGCTAAAATTCCAGTAGGTTTTTGCCAAAACACCCCCATTATTTTCAATGGACTTATTCCTGTATAAGCCCCCAATAGTGACTGTCCTGGACATGACACACTATAGTATTGTATATATATTTATACTGGAAATGACACATATATATATATATAGGCAGATGTGTACATAAGTGGTACTCTGGTACTCAAAAGGGGCAAAAACCTAGCTCTGTGTACCTGCATTAGGCGCTCTGTGTCCGGGGGGCCGCAGCTAAATGTTAAATGTATACAATTTATGCCACTTGGATAACTGCAGGGAAACATGAATAACTATGAAAGGTTGGAGTTAGGGGGGGGTGACATTGGGAATGTTAATTAATCCCCAAAAAAGATTGGACTTCTAAGGGTGTTGGAGATCTGGGGGATGGAAGTCAGAGAAGGCTTATGTAAGAGTAAAAAGAGGAAAGCACTGTGTGACAGCTGGAATGTGACTATGAACTGCTGACATTTAGACTGCAGGTAGTCTCAGGGGTTAGTTACCAAGTCAGAAAATGTCAGGGTTGTACTTCTGAGGTATGAGATCTGGGGATCAAACATGTTGTACTGTGAGAGGTACATGTGACCCAAAGCCAGATGGTGACCTGTGGATGAAAACAGCTAATTGGAGACTAAATCAGGAACAGGGAGGTCCATCTGCAGCAGAATCTACCATGCAGGAGGCTGACACAGAAGACAGTGAGGAAACCACCCTACATATAGGGCGAGTCAGTAAACCCAAATGCGTACAATGGTCCTTGAAACCGTAGCCCCTCCGCTGAGTGGTGCTCTTGCACACACGGACTCTTACCACATTGCCACAGGGCGCAATGCTTTTAGTGTAAATGGTTATCAATGGGAAAAACGTGTAACAAATAAAACGTGTGCATTTTTCATACCGAACACAATGCATCTGGTTGAGAAAAACCAACACTGCAAGTCAAACGATAATAAAAACCAATACATACCCCATCCATGACCGGATGCGTGCTCTAGGCGAATACTCCTTGGCTTTACCACCAAAGCGGATTAGACTCGGGCCACAAGGACATTCTCTAGAACGCACAGAACAGATCAAGTATCAGGAATCTGTTATGGTCTCGCTAATACATGCAAGCACAGCATTCAGTATGTGTAGGCCAAGCAGCCCAGCCACGTTAGGGCTTGTTTCCGCTATACACCGGGACCCCCTGCGGAGTGTCGGACTCCCTGAAACCACACACGTAAATGGAACGTAAAGCCGTCATACAGGGCTGATTTTTGTTCCATTACCATATGATCTATGGCTCTGCGCATTCGTGGCGAATGATCGTTCAGAAATCGAACACTGCCCACCTTGAGCGATCAATCCTGCTTGAGAGGAAAATCGATCAAATAGGGATCTGACATGTCGGTATTTCCATGTTCGATCTCCAATACTTTGAATAGGGACCCTTGATCTCCATCCAAAGTAGCGGCCAGGGATCGATTTCCCAAGGTGCTGTGATCGCAGGGTGATAGAGCACTGTATGGCCGGCTTTAACCTGTTAGGGATGCTTAACCTCTCCGTGAGCCTGCAGCATTTCATTACACTACGTAAAATTGCACGGTTCTCCCGCACAGCAGCGGATTCACAATGCCTATTGGGATTCCGGCGGCCGCGCCCATTGCTAATAGAGGTGTATAGAATGCTGTATTGCCGGCACGACAATACAATACTGCATCCTAAACAGCGCCCAAACAGCAGACAGGCGCTGACGTGCCCATGACGCCCCCCGCGGTTATTGGGGCGCTGTAGTGTAGACCCAGCCTAAGTCACTGTAATGCAAAAGTTTCAAGTCTTAGGCTTTGTTTCCATTGCGTTGGGACCCCTCCGCTAAGCGTGCAACGTCCCAACGTTACAGATAGACTTACCTGCTCGGCGGAGGGTGTGTCTTCATTGCGCTGGGCCGATCCCCCGGTGTAAGGCTGAACGTAGTCGAGTACGTTCAGCCTTTACACCGGCAGATGTGTAAACAGACCATCCGCCGGCAGGCAAAGTCTGTGGGATACGTCAGGACCCCTGCTAAGCGTATACGCTTAGCGTAGGGGTCCCGACATATAATGGAAACAAGCCCTTATCCTAAAACAATGAAACTTTGTTTTACCCAACAAGTGTAAATATTTATAGACTGTATGTATATAAAAGTACCGTCCATAGCCAAGCTGCTGAAATTCTTACTTTGCATGGAGAGCTTCCCACTTGAGGATTTCAGTCCAGGCCTGCTCATTGTTTTGATTGTGAATCTTGATAATGTTATTCATGTCTTCAGGATTAATGTCCTCTTCCTTCCACTTCCACCTGAGGCAAACAGTCATACATTATTTATAAAAAAAACTTTATATACACCAGTGGTTCCCAAACTGGGGGGTGCAAAGGTATTCCAGGGGGGCATGTGCTACGGGCCCTCATTCTTAACCTGTGTTTGAATGGGGAGGGGGGCTCGATAATGTTCCTAAATAGAAAAGGGGGCCCTGCAAGGAAAGTTTGGGAACCACTAATATACACTATCCAGTGGACCCTTGACTTACGAACTCAATCCCTTCCAAAGGGTTGGTAACAAGTTAAAACCACCCTTCCCCGTAAGAAATAATTAAAATGGCAATAACCTCCCAAATTACCACTTTCCTAACCTTTTCATAATAAGAAAAATTTTAAATTTGTGTAACATACCAGAAACACCAATAATACTACTACTTTTATAGCAAATAAAGTTATAAAATGTTCCTAGCTGGCCAGAAACAACAATGTAAGCCTCCTTCTTCGGCTCAGTTGTTATTGCCCTCTTATCTTTTTTTTTTTTGCATCTCTCCTACCATTTTTGGGGCCATGTTGCCCTCAAAATGCACTGATCTTTCTCTGCACTGAGGGAAATTCCTAGACATCTATGTGGTCCTTGCATACACCCCTGAGTATGCTCACATATCTGGGTTTAGAGGCAAGTTTCTGGAAACCACTGATGTCTTTGGGTGCAACCCCCAAGCAATAGAGTTTGTACTGGCTGTACAGAAGTCTATGATTTAAAGCTTCATTAATGCTTTCTGCCACAGGAGGGCGTCTGGAAAGCATAAACAAATTCTGGTTGTAAATCAAAACTTTGTTCGTATGTCCGAATGAAAAATATGGTCATATCTCGAGCTGGTCCTATTTCGAGGGTCCACTGTATATATGTGAGATATATGGTGTTTCATACCTAAACCTTCGATAAGGCCAAGTTTTTTTTTTTCCTGTGTCAGCTCAGGGCAGACACGGCACATTCGTAGCACTAGGCTGTGATGTGCCTTTACACACAATGGTGTCCATGATGTGCTGCGGCGCAGCCAATGACAACGCGAGGGCATTTAATAGATGCATGAGCATGGTGGTCTGCCTATTTTTTCAATACAATAGCGCTTGTTAACGCACCCTTAACCACTGATCAACAGGTTCAGAGTCATGGATGCATCACGATGGCGTGTTCAATTTAACAGTACATCAGTGACGCCGATTCATCCTAGAGACCATCTGAGAAAGGTTTGGAGCTTAACCTCCTGGGTGTTTGGCACGAGTTAAGTGAGTCTGTCACTAGTTAACTCGGGCTAAGTTTCATGATGCATGAAACTCAGCACGAGTTAACTAGTGACAGACTCACCTGTCCGCCGGATTCCCCTGATCACGTCACGTGAAGGGGGTGAGGTTGTGGGCGCCATAGACCTAGATGTAAATGGAGGGGCGTTGCCTTTTTCAGCAGAACTCCGGCGTCTCGAGTGACCTCCGGCTGAGCAGGGTATCACAACATGCTCGGCCACGATTGCCCGTGTCGCAGTTATGGGGGAAAAAAAACGCCCAGGAGGTTAACCTCCCTAGCGCACTGCCCGTATCTCGCCGTTGTACGGGCAATCGAGGTTGTGTACACAGTACACTGCCTGTCATTTCCTGTCTCCCGCCACTGCTCTTCACACAGCTGGTGTCATTGACACCAGCTGCGTGAGAGGGAAAGCCGGCGCTCGTCCATTACATGGAGGTCTATGGCCGAAACCCCGGAAATGCTGCAGCAATGAAGACAATAGCTGCAGCTTTCCGGGGAGGCATCGGGTCTCCCCGATGCCGGCTTCCCCTACGGTTGAGACGACCCTGAGCGGCGAACGAACAGGGTTCGTCTCAACCGCTAGGGAGGTTAAAGGCTTTTTTCCTTTAAGGCGATGTTTCCACATAGGTGATCACCTGTGGGACAGACGCAATTTTAATAGCGCGCGACGATCGGTTGACAGACAATCTTTACACTATTTGTGTATCCATTCATGTCTATGGGCGCGATCAGGACAGAATAAACGCATCAGAACGTGCGTAGCAACGATACTGATCACGGGTCCAACTAAATGGGCGCTATCAACAGTGAGTGAGCCGCGATTAATCTCCTGTGTGAGAACAGCCTTAGTGTGGTTGGATCATTCAAATCATAACACAATCTTTGCACACTTATGTGGTAACACCTTAGTGTTAAACCAGAAGCTGTACATTGCTTTATGGAAATCCACGAAAAATAAATGTGCTGTTCGTGCACCATTAGGAGCCAAAAAAGGCATGACCCTTCATTTCTAAACCAACCCTTGGTCTACTATATGTTGCAGCACATCAGAGAGATGTTACCTTTAAGCATTGGGATGCCACACAATAAATGGCTGCACAATTGGGCCACACATTACAATAACCCCCATATATATGTAAATGAAGCTTACCCTTTGCGCAGCATAGCGTTCCAGAACATCTGCTGTGACGGATACACCCATTTTTTATCACTCTGAGCTCGGGGAATGGTAGATTCCTCTCGGGATAGGGATAGAGGGAACGGCTGGTCTGGGGCTGGGGTCTGATTGGGAGGGGGCATCTGGAAAGGAAAAAACTAATGTGAGATTAAAATAAAAATAAATAATCAGAATACCTTTGTTGGATTCCTATGAACTTTCTTTCAACCCCCAGAAGTGTTAATTGCTTGTATATGTTCACATTAGATCTACTCACCTGAACATTTGCTCCTGATATAATTTTATGATCACATGCATTGGTCTTAGCATCCTATCTTACTACAATATAGAGCTCTTCAGTAAAGGGGGGGGGGGGGGGGGGGGGGGGGGGGGGGGGGGTGTGAAGTCAGAGCCTCAGACTGCCTGACTTATCTGCCAGTGGTAGAGGTAGCACAGGTTCAGGTGAGTATATCTGGGTTTCTTTTAACTCTAAACATAAACTAGCAATTTACTATTGATAAAGGTCGAGATAAAGGTCCAGCTTGCATTGTAATCATATAGAGCAGTGGTTCTGTGACCCCCTCGACCGACCATTTCACAGGGGGTCGATGTGCGGGGTAGAAGGTAAGGAAGTGAATGGTGTGGTAATTTACCTCCTAACTACCAGCCCCGCACATGATTTGCACAAGCAGGGTGGGAAAATATAAGGAAAGAGACATTACACTTACCTGACCGTACTGGAAACGAGGTCGCAAAAGGTCACTTCCAGCATTTGGAAAGCAGAAGAAAGCGCATCCAATTTCCAAACACTGGAAGTGACACATGACGTCACTTTTGGGGCTGTGGACCTAAAAAAGTTTAGAACCACTGTTTTAGAGTAAGGGCTTGTTTCCATTATACGTCGGGACCCCCTCTGCTAAGCATATTGCTTGGCGGGATCCCGACGTAGCACAAAGACTTACCTGCTCTGCGGATGCTGTGTCTTCACTGCTCCGAGCCACTCGGCCGATGCAAGGCTCAACGTAGTCGAGTACGTTGAGCCTCTGCATGAGCAAGCAATGTCTATGTGCAATACGCTTAGCGGAGGGGGTCCCGACGTATAATAGAGACAAGCCATAACAATGTGAGGTGCATACCATGTTGCTGGGATCAATGTCATCTTTACTACCAGCCGCTCTCATTGGACACTGAATATACTCATATGCTCGTTCTTGATGAGCTGGCCCTGAACAGCTCTGACTTTCAGCATTCTGTGGAACTGCTTTGTTCATTGGACAACCTGAAGCTGGAAAATAGAAAATAATTTTTATTAATACACCAAACATAACATTTATTATTCACATGTAAAGAGAAGGGTAACACATTATTCTGAAAGGTGTCCTAACCAAAGAAGTAAAATGGCTGCCAATGCGGCTTCTATCTGAGTAACAACTGTAGTTCAGCATTGTCGGACTGCAGCAAGAAGCGTGGTCACAGGAATGACCTTCAGGTATGTAACCTTGAAAAATACATTCTATAAACTAAAAATAATATACAAACATATTTTTCTATCATGAGACTAAAATAAAAAACATTTCATACTTCATCTTGCAATGCCAAAATATTTCTTACCATGCTGCCCCCTCCAGTATGAGGACTAGAGATGGTCAACTAGTTAGTCTCTGTGAGTTAATTGCAAAGTCCTTAAACATGGTATCATCACCAAATGTGCTGGCTAGTGATGGGTTGAGGGTTTTTGCATAAATGAAGTTCAAAGTCAAGTTGAAATTTCGACCTTGAATTTAACTTAATGTATGCAAAAACTACATTTTTCCCCCAAATGTTCCTACCCCACTTCTCTACATCTCCAGCAATTTTGGTGATGATACCATGTTTAGGGTCTCTCCAATCAGCTCACAAAGTCAGCAAATCGAGAATATTTAACATTGAATCTCATTACCTTCCACCTTTTTCTGATGCATCGGACATCCTGGTGGTGGGGAGACTGTAGACGGATGAGCCGCATCTGGAGCTACCGCCGCTGGCTGTGGAGTATTAGGGGCTGCAAAAGACAACCAATAACACACTTTTTGCTGCTATTTGGAAAGTTTACAGTTTTACTCATTATATATATATATATATATATATATATATATATATACACAAAGCATTGGGAATTCCGGATGATCATGGCTATAAAATCTATTAAAGCTGAACTCTGTGCAAAATAAAAAGAGTAACTGGACCCCATAAAGCTGTGAGGAAGCCAGAGGGGCACAGGTAGCACAATTGATTTTCTAGTCCCCCTTGACCAGTGGCTCCCAAACTGGGGGGCCGCGAAGATATTCTTGGGGGTGCAGGTCCTTATTCTTAACCTGTGTTTGAATAGGGAGGGGGGGCTCAGTAATTTTTCTAAAAAGAAAAGGGGGGGCCTGCAGGGAAAGTTTGGGAACCACTGCCCTAGACAGAGATATGACTAACACAGTGGTTCTCAACCTCCCCTGGATCCACGACCCCGGAAGGGACACCGCAAAGCTTCACTTCCTGTTCTTGAAACACAGAAGTGCTCATGGGGAGCTTTACGTTTCAAACACCAGAAGTAATACTCCACAACGTCACTTCTGGCACGATCAGGTAAGTATAATGCTACTTTGTGTGCAAATTATGTGCAGGGTGAGAAGTTAGGAGCAAGAGTAACACCCTCTTTAGAGAGATGGAGAGCTTCTATGCCTCATAGCTTCCCACCTCGCTTGGGGGCATCAGCACTGGTGTTATAATGCTTTTATTGAACACAGCGACCCCTGTGAAATGTTTGTTTGACCCCCAAGGGGGTCAAGTGCTACAGGCTGCGAACTGCCACATTAACCCTCTGGGCGTTACGGGCTTTTTGCGACATTTTTTATGGCACGAAAAGCCGTTTCTCCCGCAATCGCGGCAGAGTACACTGTACTCCGCCGTGATTGCAGGCTCTCTGCCCAGCCCTCTACACACCGCCAGTGTCAAATAGATGCAGGTCTATGGCACCGCCCCCCTGCGTCACAGATGACGCTGAAGACATGGGGCCCCCACACTGCTCTTCTTTACCCCGTCACTGGTTTTAGACATAAAGTGCATTTTATACTTTTGTTTTTAGTTTTATACTTTGTTTATGCATTTTATGCAATGCCAAATTATTTCTTCCAATGCTGCATCCAGCATGGGAACTTTGTGTCTCAGTAATATTTACAGATAGTATTACCTTCCATCGTTTTCTGATGCATTGGACATCCTGGAGGCGGGGAGACTGTAGACGAATGAGCCAGATCAGAAGCTACCGCTGCTGGTAGTGGTGCAGCAGGGGCTGACGAAGAAGCTCCCATTTTATCTGCAAAAGAAAACAAATAGAAAACTTTTTACAGCTATTTTGTGAATTTTCAGATGTATTTATAATAACATTTACAACGCATAGGGGAATCACAATGGACAGGGCTACAAATTATATAAAGGTTGAACTCTGGGTAACAAAAAAAAAAAAAAAGAGTAACTGGACCCCATACATGGGAGGGGCGGAGGGGTACAGTAAATATAATTGTTTGCTTGTCATACAGCACACTCTCTGATGGAGGAGAAAGTATAATGTACAGCTGATTGTTGTCACCCACAGCCAAAATCAGCATGTGACCCTTATAGCTCGCCCCCTGTCCCCCATTTATTCTGTGTATTTATCATTTGTTTATTAGCAAACAAACCAGTGAAGGATACATAACACAACCTTACATAACTCTATGTCCCAGCAATAGTTACATCACATGATGGCACCTCGTCCTGTAGAGGTCACAGCTCACACACCCCATAGCCCGGCTCTGACACCTCTACACACATACCGGGGAGCACCATGCCGTCTTCACATACCTGTCCCCGGACTCCCGAGCTCAGCTCCGCTCCTCACTGAACCCCACACACCGAACCCTCATAGGGGGATGAATACTACACGAGGACGGGGCGCACGTCAGTGACGTCACCCACAGCTGCTGGACCGCATGCGTCTCACGCCTCGCTGTGGCTGTTCCCTAGGTGACTGATTCCACTAGTTTGGACTGGAGTTCTAAATGTTTTGTAACATGAGTGAAGTTGAAATGTTTCTGAAGTTCTACTGCAGAGTTATCAAACAGAAAAGCGATGATATTCTGATCATACAGCCCATCCATACCAACATCATATACACTATGTACAATGATCATACAAGTCATATATACCATCATGCTACCACCATTGCATACCATGATCATACTACCACCCATACATATCATGATCATACAACGCATACATACTATGCTCATACAATCCATGCAATGATTATACAATCTATACATACCGCGATCATATCATCCATACATATCATAATCATACCACCCATACATGCCATGATCATACCACCAATACATTTCATGATCATACCACCCATACATGCCATGATCATACCACCCATACATGCCATGATCATACCACCCATACATGCCATGATCATACCACCAATACATTTCATGATCATACCATGATCATACAATCCATGCAAACAACTGATAATATAACCCATACATACCATGAGCAAACAATCCATACAATGGTTATACAATCTGTAAATACCGTGATCATCCCATCCATTCAATGATCATACTATGATTATACAATCCATACATACCATGATAATACAATTCATACAATGTTCATGCAATCCATACATACCATGATAATACAATTCATACAATGTTCATGCAATTCATACATACCATGATCATGCTGCCCTCACAATGGTCATACATTTAATATATACAGTGATAAAAACCCACGATCACGCAATCCATATATTAATTGTTTAAATATGTTTAAGGTACACTTCTTTACATAGAGACGTCACTCATGAATCCAGACTGAAAAACAACAAAATGTAACTGTAATCTGCTACCTAAGGCCTGGTTCACATCTATCCCCTTTGTGTGCGTTGACGTATTTTCATGTGAACATATTGGATGGAATGTGCAGTATTTGGATAAGCTTAACAGATGTTGCTAAATGCATCTTAAAGTGTA
>CM070038.1:12969403-12983144 GCA_036250615.1 Ptychadena robeensis | reverse complement strand
AAAAAGTTAATTAAGTGAACACAGCCTTGTATGTGCCATATAAAAATCAGTCACTTAAAATACACATCCTCCATTCCTTCAAATTCAATCTCAGAAAGGGTTTTTAATTAAAAAAAACCTAAATGATTGAATTACAGTAACAACCATACCCGAAGGAAATTTAATTTCTAATGGTTGTCTGTCTACAATGCCCAACTGGCACATAACGATTTATAATTATATTGCTGCTGATATGAAGAACACCGGCCAGTATTATCATCACAAAGACCGGCCAGGGAAGAGGAAAAAAGAAGAGTATTTACTAAGCGTATTTTACTAATTAAGTCTAATGAAGTACCGTTATTTTTTCCCTTATAAGACGCACTTTTTCCTAATCAAAATAGGGTAATGGAGTGCATTTATCTTTTATGGCAAATGCGTGACCATCCCAGACCAAAAAGACTATTCGGTCGTGGGTGGTCGCTCATTCAATGAGTCCACTCTGGCTCCCCAGCCAAGCACTGACCTGGACTACGGAGGCAGAGAAGATTTCAGATGTTCTACCTGCAGGTGGGTCTTCCTTATGATTCTCCCCCTAATCCAGTGGTTCCTAAACTGGGGGGCGCAAAGGTATTCGAAGGGGGCACAGGCCCTCATTCTGAACCTGTGTTTGAACAGGGAGGGAGGGCTCGATAATGTTACTAAATACAAAATGGGGCCCTGCAAGGAAAGTTAGGGAACCACTGCCCTAATCACAGCTTATGGCTGGTAGTTCCGTGCTATCTGTGAATTCCCCCCGGCAGCAATGTTGCCAGGCGGGTGGATTGTGCGTCTGTCTGTCCTGGTAGGGGACAGTGCTAACAAGCTGACTGATACGGTTGATCTCCAGTGCATCTTATCAGTCAGAGTGTCTAAGGCTATGTCTCCACTTCGTCGGGACCCCCTGCGTTGAACGCAGTGCTTGGCAGGGGTCCAAACGAAGCATATAGACATTACTTCTGTTAACCCCTGCTTCAGGGAATTGGCACAACATTATGTGAACAGAGGATCTGCTGGGCAGGTAATGTGTATGTGCTCCATCGAGACCCCCACCAAGCACTGCGCTTAATGCAGGAGGTCAAAATGTTACAAATTCACCGTTATAATTTTTTGTATGTTTGGACTTTTCATACTGTCTCATACGCTTGAATAAATTGAGGGGGGTTGGACGCTCTCTCTTTGTTTCTATTTTTCCTGACTTGTTTATCACAATGTGTTAATGTTTAATATTGTATGCCAGTTACAGTCCCCCATAGGCTGAGTTTCCACTTGAGCGGAAGCCCGCGGCGCGGTTGCCGCCGCTAAGAACCGCATCTCATGCGGTTTCTAGCGGCGGCCATTCATCCCTATGGCCGCGGTCAGTGCTGATCGGCCGCGGAATTGCGCGGACGGCCGCCTAAAAACTTGGTCGACCGAGTTTTTAGGCGGCCGTCCGCGCAATTCCGCGGACAGGGGACCAGCACAATTGAATGGGCGCGGATGCAGCCGCGCCGCGGGCTTCCGCTTCTAGTGGAAACAAGCCCTTACAGTTATCGATGCTCCTGGAAAAAAAGAAGATTGATAATCGGGTGCAAAAAAACCTGTACTATTCTCTATAATCTTTGGGATGATGGCTCTTGAACCACTTTTACCTCTAACTGTGTGGGCAAAATATTTCTAATGAATATACGCACATTGAAGTCGATTATGGGCATGTCCCATTTACATCCAAGTGAACTACTACTTCAGATATACTTTCATAGTGGTATAGTGGGGTAACCCCACCAGTTCTCCCACCTAATTGTGTATTTTAATGATCAGTACAATGAAGGACCACCATGTGCAGGTAGAGGTGCCAACATTGTATATTCCTTTTCAATGTTTTCTCCCTAATTAACCTCCCTGGCGGTTCACTGAGGTGCAGATTTCTGTACCAAAAGTGATACAGTGTTTTGCCTTTCCGCCCCCATCTGCGTCACCGGTGACGCCGATAGGGGCGGAGAGGCTCTGTGTGCCTGCAGCTTTGTAGAAATGCTGCAGGCACACAGAGAGCCAGCGGTTGCGCCTGATTCCGGCACGGGCGCAGTTTGATTCACGAACAGACTGCGCCAGTACTTGCTCCAGGTGGGCGCGTTCATTTTGCAATTGATCACCAAGCGCTTACCCCGAATGCGCATGGTGATCATTCGCAAAATCGGCTTTACAGGTACAGAAAAAATTTTTTGGGGGGGAAAAAATATTTTTTTTTTTACGTTTACACTTGTTTTCTTTTCTTTTGATTTGGATTGGATAAAACATTTATAAAATATTTATCCAATCCAATCAAAATAAAAAATGTAAAAAAATAAAAAAATAAAAATCTAAGAAAAAAAAAAAGTTTCTGTACCTTTAAATCTCCCGCCCGCCGGATGACGTCAGCGGCACACGAGAGCCGATCACGGACACAGATCCCACTATCAGGAACGCTCAGCGCGAGCGTTTCTGATAGCGGGATCCACTTTGAGCTGGATTATAGAAAGACATTTCTATAATCCAGCTCAAAAGTAAAAAAAAAAAAAAGATTTAAAAAAAGACCGGGGACCGGGTCCCGCCTCCGTGACGTCACACGTCACTCCGGGACCCGGAAGAAGACGGAGAAGAAGAGAGAAGATGGCGGCGGCGGAGCAGGTGAGCTCCCACGATGTGCCCGAACCCAGTTCGGGCGTATCGATAGTTGCAGCTTCCCTTTGCCCGAACTGGGTTCGGGCATATCGCTAGGGAGGTTAAAGGAGAACATTAGTTTTGGAGGGCATGGGGTAGGGACAATTTTTGTTGGGCCAATATTTAATTTAACTTTGGTTTTAGGCCTTGTCTACACTTACAGGTAACACGTCCATTTAATGCTGCCCAGTTTTTGGCAACCTTAATCAGCACATTTTTTTTAATGCAGCTTTAAGGTGCCCATTTACCCCTATGGGGGAAACATGTTTATAAACTCACACACGTCCAATGTAATTCAATGGGCGCGCTGCGTCAATGTGGGGCAATGGGTCTTACATCTGTAGACACTTGACCTTTGATAATAATGGGCTGCCTATGTCGCATGGGAGCGTTGAAGCAGTGGAGAAAAGGCCTTAGGGTTAAATGTAAATTTTCCCTGTGGATCAATGGATTTGCATGTTGTGCAAATAGATATACGGCACCAGCAAGACATCATTTCCATTGTTGCTCACAGAAGACCTAGACTGGTAGGACTCTAAAGCTAGACATACATGTTCCGATTCCATGGCCGATCGATCACCCATCCGATCGATTCCGCGATGCCAGAGGGAATCGGATGTCCGATCGATCGCCCAATTAAGCCTGTCCCTACCACCTTGGGCCACCGATTCCTGGACGATTCCGTGCCCGATCGATCACTTCACACATGGCAACTCCCCCTGATGTGTGCTGAATCGGATCAGAAAGACCAACATGTTGGTTCTCTGGCAGATCCGATTCTGGGCCCCCGATCGATCACGTCCGAGGTGGGCTTCACACGATTCCGGGACGATCGATTAGCGTGCACGCGCCCAGAATCGATCGTCCCGGAATCCCTTGGAACCTTTAGACTGCATGTCTCATGCAGCAGTTCACAGGTGGATTTAGGTGGGAAATCCCTTCAATTACAGGCAAAGCATAAACATAGATTAACCAGTACTACGCACAAGGTATATCTCCTACCTGGCAAGTGATGGCAAACTCCACAAGAATTTACACCGATATAAGCCCAAGTGATTTAACCTATTTATACCAGTAAGACCCACCTAGTATTCCATGTACAGCAGTGGATCCCAACCTGTGGGTCGGCACCCCCTTGGGGGGTGAATGACCATTTCACAGGGGTCGCCCAGTTAACCGAAAGCATCTGAGGGGCCGCTTACAAGCAGCATACCCACTGATACCCACAAGCATGGTGGCAACTTCGGAGGGAAAGTAATACCCCTCCCTCCTAACTTAAGTAGGAAGGGGCGTTACACTCCCTTCTACCCCTCACATCATTTACACAAGCGAGGTGGGGAAGTAAAAGGGAGAGGACATTACACTAACCTGTGCAGGAAGTGACATGCACAAAGTCACGTCCGGGGTCACGGATCTAAAAAGGTTGAGAACCACTGATGTACAGTATGCAAATCCTGTAGCTGTTTGGGGTTTCCCCAAACATAGTATAGCCATTTGCAAGTTATGAATGTATTATAACATTTTATTGTGTGTTTAAAACCTTACTATAAAAGGACCAGACTAAGGCTATGTTTCTATGATGTCTAGGGCTTCACCAACCACCCCTGTGTTAAACACTTTCCTTCACAGGGAGCCCTTATATATAGCACTGACTGTTTACATAGCATGGAGCCTGAGAGGTTAACTCAAAGAACTACATCATCCTCCAGCCGGAAGATCGGCTACACGCCGTGCGTAAACAGTCAGCGCTGCGGGCAAGTAATATATATGGGCTCCGTTGACCTCCCTGTGAAGGAATGTGCTTAACGTGGGGGGTTTGATGGAGCCCTAGACATCATGAAAACTCAAATTAATCAACAAAGGAATTTTACAAAATAGCCATACTTACTTTGAGTTTGACTCATGGCTCATTGACACAGAAGTCATTCCTATGGTTTATCTATCATCACTTACAAAAATAAACAAATCTCTATGATCATTGCCCTTGCACATACCGTTTAGGGGCAATAACCTGTAGACCATAGCTCACTGGCCTGGACATACAGATCTCCGATAAGGCTCCCATCAACAAATATACATCCTCTGTTTTGTAAGAGACTTATTTGTTTTCTCTGCATAATTGCATTCTTACTACTTTCTACTAAAAAGGCAATTAGCCAACGCAAGAACGGGAGATGCGTATGAAATCCAGCAGATTAACAAAAAAACGCTTTAATGAATGAATGTGTAATGAAGCGATGTTACCTATTCTCTGCCAGAAGGTATAATAAACCAATATCACACGGCAGAAACATCTTCAGCCAAAGCTTTCATTCTTTGGGTCTTATAACATAAACAGTGTCTTGCAAAAGTATCCGGCCCCCTTCAACTTTTCCACATTTTGTCACATTACAGTCACAAACGTGAATCAATTTTATTGGAATTCCACGTGAAATACAAAGTGGTGTACACGTGAGAGGTGGAAGGAAAATCATACATGATTCCAAACATTTTTTACAAATAAATAGCTGTAGGTTAGATGGTCAGCATTTGTGAACAGCAGTTTTCAGATCTTGCCACAGATTCTCGATCGGGCAACTGACTGCACTCAGAACAAATTATTTATTATTATTATTTATTTGTAAAAAATGTTTGGAATCATGTATGATTTTCCTTCCACTTCTCACGTGTCACCACTTTGTATTGGTCTTTCACATGGAATTCCAATAAAATTTATTCATTTTTGTGACTGTAATGTGAATTTAATAAATAACAAAAAATATAAATTTTGAGCAGAAAAAAACAAAACGTACTTTTCGGACCATAAGACTCACTTTTTCATCCACAAAATTGGGGGGAGATAGTGCCTGCGTCTTATGGTCCGAATGCTCCCTGGCTTCCTGCCAGCTCTCCCAAGCTGTCAGATGAGATACAGCCACAGACACATCCCTGATATGTACTGCTTCTACCAGCAGAGCACTGCTGATAGAAGTAGTACATCAGAGAGACACACATGGAAGCAGCCAGCCGGCAGCTTCCATGTCTGCCTGTCAGCTATGGTCTCCATGCAGCTTACAGCTGACAAGAAGGGACAGAAGTCCTCTGTTCTCCCCCGCCCCTTCTGCCTAAAGTGTGCTCTCTAGTGACACCATTATTGTGGCTGAAATTGGGTACTGCAGGGGATTTTTTTCCCCACTGAGAACATTTCACATTTTTTCCTGCTCCAAAAACAGGGTGCGTTTTATGGTTGATGAGTCTTATAGTCCGAAAAAATACAGTAAGTTTAAAAAAAAAACTGCCACCAGCTCCAATATCTTTGCCTACCTTCTGCACCCTGGTAACCCAAACTTCTGTTTTGTCAAAACCCACCTTCTAACTTTCACTGTTGCCCCATAATGGGTTAACAATAATTCTTCAAATGCGGGACAGGGTGGTTTTGGACACTCTGTAACGACCCTTTCACACTATGTGCGCTGCGCTTCCGTTTTGCTGGTAACATATGCTGTAACGCTACCACGTCCACTAACCACATCCGTTACCAGCAGCTTGCGTCTTCTAAGTGTATGGCAGGCGCTTGTGATGTGCCCATAATAAGGCTAAGTTCCCACATAGGCGATAAATCGCCTTGTGGTTATCGGCGTTGATCACATCCATTCAGTTGAATGGGCTTGTCCCCACTCAACTGATGGTCGCGATCGTGCGGGGTGGGGATTGGACCTGATCTCAGAATTGTGGCTCACTGCATTCTGATTGCGGGCGGCCACAATTTATTTTTTCTGATTGCGCCCATAAACCTGAATGGACGCGATCAAAAAATCGTGTCCAGTTATTCTCTATGGATGTGATTTTTTTTTTTTTTTAATAACTGGGGACATTTTTTTTTTTTTTAAAATCGCAGACGAAGATCGCCTGGACAATCGCGCTCGATTGTGTGAGCAATAGTGTGCGATTGGCTGCCTGTGATCGCCGCATGGGAACATAGCCTAATGCATGCTGCAGGTGGCGTTTTGGGTAACACATGGCATTGCCTGTTACCAAAATCCACAAGCACATGGTTAAAAGTTAGTTTTTATTTAATTTATTTTTTTACCATCCTAAGGTTATTCCATCATGAAATAAAGACAGGGGGCCGCCGTCAGGGGGGGGACAGAGGGGACTCCCGGGCAGCTAGGAGGGCCCGACAGTCAACACGTAGGGGCCCCGGCGCAGCCTCTGCTCACTCAGCCCGGACTGCCACTGTGTACGATGCGCTGCTGCTAGCCCCCCCCCCCCCCTCAACAAGTCCTGTCATGGGGCCCTGACATTTTTTCTGTACAGGGCCCCATGATTTTTGACGGCTGCCCTGAATAAAGATTAGTTTTATAATTATATAGAATAAGGCTGTATAGGTTACATTTTTTTGGGTAAATAAATTCCATGAATCCATGTACAATGTCATGCTCTTCCAGAGGTGTTTGTAAGATTATTGGGCAGTTTCTCTGCCTACAAGATATTATCACAGATACTTGGTTTAGTTTTGCAGTTCTCACAACTGAATTTGACTCGGCAGAGATCACATGCCTCTTCTTCACAGCAAAAATTTTATAACATGAACAGAGTTGAGAAAAAGACCTTATTGCTAATGTTCTACAAACCTATGAATACAGAATCAACCCTTCAGTTATTATTTAAGGTAATGATTAGTTTTCTCCTTCTTTGTACAACAGAAAAGTTGTCCAAATATGAATGATTAACCTAAACTGGGGATAAAACAACTAATATGAAAAGTTGTTATTCAAAAAAATCTTGTTGTATATGAGTTATCCCAGCAAGAATTAGTCTTTATCTAGAAAACTATGATTTACATCAAACCCTACGGACTGACTAATGATTTAAATTGTGTTTTAATTCAGCTCGATTTTAAATCCACCCTGCCTGTGTACCTCACATTTCCTCTAGCCATGCTGCGCTGCGGTACTATACTGCACAGCAGCTGCAGCACAGCTAATGTGAACGAGCCCTCAAGCAGCGGTGTCAGACTCAAAGAAAGTGAGCCAAGATTATAACCCTGGACAAAGTCATGGACCAACCTTGATAATGATTGAATAAATCTCAATTTTGCATTATCTCATCAGATATAACAAGGAAACTTTTCATATGGAAACTAATATGGGTTTTGCCTAAACATTGAATCTGGAACACATTCTAATACTATAATGCATGGAACATCAAATGACAAAAGACACATCTATGACATTTGTGCGCTAAATTTAATTTTAAAAATCATATCACAGGTTAAATATAAATTGAACAAAGGGCCAGATTTGGCCCCCGGGCCAGAGTTTGACACCACTGCTCTAAAGGAAACCAGCTGGGTTCCAAAAATGGTACAAAGGGTAATTTCAACATTTTCATTTAATTAACTCCAATACCAGAGCCTATACTTTGTCTCATTAAATAGTGAAATAAATCATAAACACAGGAAATGAAACCCAGAATATAAAATAGAAAGGAATGACAGGGAAATGGACAACCATCTGCCAGAGACTCATTAGCACTGATCAAAAATACCTTAAAGCTGGGAACACACGTGTAGAAATGGGCCAGATCAATGGCCGCTACAAGAGCCGTGCACGTTCACAGCCATCTATCTGGCCCATATCATATGCGGCCATCCCTGTTTTCGAGTGGGACCAAACAATCCCGCTGAAAACAGGGATATCGGACATGACCGTAAACCACAGTGCTGTATCTCCAGCTCCTCCGGTATCTGACAGCAACGTGATGACGTCATCACACTGCTGCCAGGAACCTCGAATGGCTCCAATATCGAGCCGTGTGTTCCCTTCTTAATGCTGCATTAACATGGTAATGGCTTAGTTAGCTTTTTGTTTGTTTAAGTGACCTAAGAAATGCCATAGGAGTCTACGGGGGTATTGATAAGGCACAAAATGTGTGCTGTGTGTTTAAAGAAAAATTTACACGGTCGTTTCCTGGCTGCTTTCTGTCGGGGGTCATTTAAAAAACAGCCCCATTACAGATCTATCAGACTAAAGCAGGAAAACCAACTGGGGGACGCCTCATGTTGCATCCACCAGTCAGTTGAGATTTTTGCTCGTTTACCAGGCTGTTAAAAAATGCCCGTGTAAATAAGCCCTTTTGAATGTCTCTCGTCACTTTTGGATGGTTGTTCGGTTGTTAAACGACCTCATTTACTTGAATGAAGAGCTCTTTTGAGTATTAAACGCCTGGGTGTGAACATATGACCTAGGAAACTCTGCCGCATCTCTCCTACAAGCTTCTCTCCACCTTCATTGGCCATCATAGGGTTTCTATGCATCTAAGATTTTATCAAGCTGACATTTTTGGTTTAAAGAGACTAATAAACGCCCATGTAACGCTTCCAGACACTGGATTAAACCTGAAGACCATTAAAGCACATGTAAGGCCATTATCATATTAAGATATACAGAAGACGTCCCAGTCTTTAATACTATACACAATATTATATATATTTAAATAAAGGAAACATTTCATTTTATAGGCAATGGAGACTAGACGATGCCTACTATAATGTAATGTAATGTATTTCTTAACCTCCTGGGCATTACAAAAGGTGGTAATGTAATCCTCCGTGATTCTCATAACTCCCCCCTTCACATCCCACCTCCATTAAATGGCAGGTCCGCTGATACAGAGGGATGGCATGGAGAGACACCATTTAAAGGAAGTGGCCCCAGAAGGAAGCCACTTACTTTAAATGGTGGGTCCGCTAAAACGGAGGGATGCCAAAGGCTCCCTCCAGACAGGCGAGTATGTCTGAGGTTATTTCGGGGTGAGTATTGTTAGCAAAAAAACCTGCCCTGAAACAACTCGGGCTAACCGCCCAGGAGGTTAAGCAACCAGCCAGATGATTTTTTGTTTCTCCAACCTTCACAGTTAGGCTAGGGTTCTAAGGATGTGCAGACGACAGCGCAGCCAACAAGTGCATGGCCTTTTTCACTTCGTTAGGGCTACATTATGGGCCCCGCTTCCTAGCACATACTATAACTCCCCTTTAAATGAATGGGCTAACATATAACCAACGTGGCGAAGCAGATTGGTCATATGTCCTTATGACACATCCATTAATTATCAATGAATGCATCATGTGTCAAGCCTCAGTTGTGTTGATATTGACTCAAAGCTCTGCATTGACATTAACGGAGACTAACGGAGAGCAACGGATCAGGGGCTCTGACGACCTGCAGAGACAGCCCTGTCATAGCCCCATTGCCATCAATGGGCGGCTTCTTCGCTTCATTAATCCCTGCATTCCACACAAGGTTTTAACGCATAGTGGAGTCAAAGCCCAACAATGAAATCTGACTATGTTCATCTCGACTTACCTGTCTTTCAGCTCTCTACCTTAACTCCAGTGTATTGTACAAAATACAAACCATGTATGTTATTAACATAAAGGTATGGACACTATAGATCTCCATTGGTCTCAGAACCAACCTAACAACCCTTACCAAGATGGCAGCACAAATGACAGCTGGCACGTGGCTCGTTATCTATCAGGGTTCACCTCTTGCTTCTAAGAGGCTACACTATCAAGACATACTTACAGCTTTATGATTTCACATAAACCTAAAAGACAAGAGGTGACTGCAACGCAACACATAAAACAGTCTTTATACCAGTACTCTTACATACTGGAAAATCCATATTGGCAAGCGTTGGCATAGCTTGGCTTATACTATTAGTAATACACACAGACAAGTCAGTAACTGGCTTATTACAGGTTTGTGGAAGCTGAGGACAGAATATTACCCATCTGTTATGTTTAGTATTGAGTACAGAGAGACATTAGTTAGGTTAACACAAAACCATGCACTCCATCTAAAGAACTAGATCAGAACAAAAACGTTACACAGTTGTCATTGAAACAAGCATTCTCAATGGAATATACCTCTCATTACAATATACAGATACTTCTCTTCTGATGCCAAAGTTTTATTTCACCCTCACTTTCAGACCTGGTGATAATGGTCTCCAATAGAGATGGTCAATCAATTGCCAAAAGGTCATCATTAGCATGTAAATTCATGCAAATTGTATGCAGACCAAAGGTGAGCAAATCAAGTACAGGAGTGGCTGATTTTCAGTCTGAATACAATTTGTATGCCAACGTGGAAATTTCGGTATCTCATTGACCATCTCTAGTCACCAAGGCAAATAAAGGACAACAATTATGTTAACCCTTCCACAATCTAACCAAATGTATTATATATCCATTAATTTAACCATTTCGATTACCACTACAATCTTAAGTTACTCTTTTTCTGAAGGAGAAAAACTATTTGCTTTTTTGTCCATAAACATCCGATCTGTATGGTGTTCACAATTACATTATACTGAAGCTCCATTACAGCTATATCTGGTTAGTAGGGTTTCCAAGCAAAATGTAACATCTCCATTACATATGGACCTTGCTATTATTGCTTTACTGACCACATTAATGGTCATGTGGGAGTCCAACCAGTAACATTTAGAGGTCCCAACTGAGCACACTGAAGCTTCAATTCACTCCACAAGGTCACACTTCGCAACTTCACTTCCAGGGTCGCATATCTAAAAAAGGTTGAGAACCACTGATCTATCCTTTAAAGTGAATACATAAAAAGAGAATTCGTCCTCAGCTTAGTGAATATAAGTGGAATTCACAGCATTTACTAAGCTAAGTGAAAAAGCCATACAAATTAATAGTTTCATTAACCAACAAAATATTGTATTAGCAATAGAAGTGGGCTTTTAAGGCACTGGACTCAAATGTGAATAACAATCTTAGATTTATTGACTAATGCCTGGCATACACATGCCGATAAGCGGCCAATTTTTCACCTGACCGACCGCCGTCGGTCAGCGAAAAAATCGGCCGCTTATCGGCATGTGCCCACATGGGGCGACACACAGCTCGGCCGGCCAGAGAACGGACATGTCCAATAATCTCTGGCCGATGGAAGCCAATGCCATTAGCTTCAATGAAGACCAGCGTCTTCATTGAAGCTAATGGCCGGCACAAAGGGTGCCGGCCGACTGAAGGGGCCCCATAATGCACCAGGGTGCAAATGTGATGATGTCATCACGTTTGCATTCCGGTGCATTTTGGAGTAGGTCTGTCTGCACCTGTCAGGGTGTGTATGGCAGCCTTTACAGGTCAACATCAACAACAAATTAACATAAGACTATACGGGTGAATTGATTATCGCCCTAATCAATGTGATCAGGTAAGGAAACCATACTTGTCTTTATTTCATTCTTTACTTGTTTCATGAAATAAAGACAAGTATGGTTTCCATACCTGAATATCCGTTGTTAACCAATCACATTGATTAGGGCAATAATCAATTCACCCGTATAGTCCTAGGTTTAGAATTTTAGTCTTATGTTAAATTGTTGTTGATGTTGACGTGTAAGTAAATAAATTTAAGATTGTTATTCACGTTTGAGTCCAGTGCCTTAAAAGCCCACTTCTATTGTTAATACAATATTTTCTTGGTTTGTGAGATTTTCAGGGTGTGGCACTCTAAGGATTTTTTTTTTACTTTGTACCATTGGCCATATATTGTATATCCTAAAAATGAATAGTTTCATTGTTGTGCGCTTTAGTAAATCAATCTCCAATGATTTGGAGGATCAGATACTAACCCCCATAATGCTTATTTAAAAAAGATAGTGGCTGGTGATTGTTCCAATCAAGTCACATGGGAGAAAATTGTCAGCCATGTGAAAGCTCAAAATAGAGCTGACACAGGCTTTCTTTTCTTACTTAGGTATCTGATCTAAAGCAACATGGGGATGAAAGTAAGTATCTCCTGCGAAGATAGCAGAACTAAGGTGTGCCTGCGTGCTCGAGGCAGTCAGCAAAATCATCCGCCGATCGCAAGTGCCCATCCCTGTCGCCCCATAGCTTGGTCGGCCAGAGAACGGACATGTCCGTAAATCTCTGGCCGATGCCATTAGTTGCAATGGGGACCGGCATCCCCATTCAAACTAATGGCCGACACACAAAGGGTGCCCGTCGATGCTGTGAGCGATGGAGATGATGTCATCACGCTGCTCTCCACAGCTCATCTGTCGGCCCCCACTCGCTACGTGTGTGGGACCTTAAGTTTGCAGCAAGATTTCTAAGTGCAGGAACAGCATATACAACTTCATAACATAATTTTATCTTCACTTAAACACCTGCGTTTTGTGCTATCTATCAAGGTTTAACATTACCATACGCGTATCTCATGGATTCTGAAAGGTCTTTATGTAACTGGAAACAACGTATTCAGAATAGAAACAGCTCCCTATCACAATCTTCATTAAATAACATATACATTCCCAGCAGACTTTGACCGGGAATTGTAAACAGTAAAAACTCTGACAACTTGGCGAGTATCCAAATAAAAGTGATCTTGATCCTTTAAGGTCCCATTCACATGCTCTGTGGGGAATGTGTTGTGCCCACCACCGGTCGGCAACCATGATTTTCTGGCAAACTAAACATGTTTAGTTTGCAGCGGCCACCCTGACCATGAGTCTATAGTTTCACTTAAAAAATACCATATACCCAATGGGTAGATATGACTGCAAACATAGCTGGCGCATTGGTCATAGCTGGAGGAAGTGTTGAGTTTTAAGATTAGGTCAATGTATTCAAACAAAGAGCTAAACTTTAGTTTGACCTATGAGTCATGTCATGTTTTACATGAACACATTTACTGAACATGAAGCGTATGCTGGCTTTGTATTTACAACACACATTAGCCAAGACATGAATCAGTTATCACAGGGCGGGGGAATACAAATTGGAAATGCAAAATATGATTTTATGAAATAAGCAGCCGGCAACAGATAATGGACTGAAACACACTAGGACAGATGCTAAACAAATCTGATTGGTTGCTACGAGATATTTATATCACGTACACTGCTCTGCCGCATAAGTCACTGAACAAGCTATGAACCTACCTGGCAGGTATGCCCATGTTGCACCATTTTTAATGGCGGGGTATGGAAGATCAAGAAAGAGTACACCGTACTCTGCTGATTT
>CM070038.1:12880849-12895913 GCA_036250615.1 Ptychadena robeensis | reverse complement strand
TATCACTGCTATGTAGTGCCAGGTCCTCCCTGATAGAATACACAGGGATTGGAAGGTATATAACACTGCTATGTAGTGCCGGGTCCTCCCTGATATATATATTGTTTTATTTTTTTTAAAGAATACATTTTCTTGCCTTACAAGGAGGAGGTTGTTATTCTTCTCTCCAGTCAGTGACATTGGGAAAATGAAGGTAAATAAAGCACAGCAGGGTAAAGTAAGCACTGCTGCAATGGTAAAATAATGTTTATTATTTCGGGCTGTTTCTTTTGTTAGATGTGTGACGCAGTTCTGTGAAGGGTTTGATCCTGGAGTCAGCGCTCTCCTGTAGTTCCGTTCCTCTGGAGGTGTACCTTACGTTTCTTATGGCGAGGTCAGCTGTTCAGGCGGGGGCTGTTTCCTTTTTCTGATGCTATTGTAGGGCGGGCCCTTGTTGTTACTTGTGCAGCCAGCACATACAATACCTGATGATGTCCTCACTTTAGTGATCTTCCGCGATTCTCGCTAACGATTTTTATGGCGAGCGTATTTTCAGCACTGATTGCACCCATAGAGAATGTACGGGGACGCGTTCAAAAATCATGTGATCGGGCAAGACTGACCGTGGCCCACGACTAGCCGCTGTGAAGAAGAGCCCATTGAAACGCATGGACGTGCCAAAGTGGGGACAAGCCCTTAAGGCCCCCATACACGGGTCGGATTCCGGCCGGATTCCGGGCCGATCGATTCCGGGCGCGTGCACGTGAATCGATCGTGCCGGAATCGTGTGCAGCCCACCTTGTCCGTCCGATCACGTCCGATCTTTCGGGGGCTCAGAATCGGATCCGACAGAGAACCAACATGTTGGTCTTTTTGATCCGATTCTGCACAGATCAGGGGGAGTTGCCATTTGTGAGGTGGAATCGGAGGTGGAATCGGACACGGAATCGTCCCGGAATCGTGCCGGAATCCGTTGGACAAGGTGGTATGCAGCGATGGATACTCTTAATTGGCTGATTGATCACACCTGCGATTCCCGGCAGAAACGCCAGAATCGATCGGATGATGAATCGATTGGACATGGAATCCGACACGTGTATGGCTAGCTTTAGGGTTTGCGTCCATTGCTTTTTCCATGCGGTGGAGGCACAGAGAGGACACTTCCCATTCGCTGCACTCGAACATTCATCAATTGAATGGATATCAATATGGGTATCAATGGGTACCCATATTGAATGGGTGCCTTTAGGGCTCTCCTCCACTACAATTTTTCCCCGTGTCCAGTCCGCGCTGATTGTGGGGAAAAGACGTGGAGGGGCACTTGGCATTAACCTCCCTAAACAGTTGAGATGAATCCAGTTTGTCCAGAGTTTGTTTACAATGGCGATTCTGAATTGCGTCAGACCCACCAATTGATTCCAGGACCCACCCCTTTGCCGTCATCGGTCACGTGGAAGAGGCAAGACCTCCATGTTAATGGAGGGGTGTTGGTTTCCAAGCACACATCACTGGCGTCATCAAAGAGGGAGGGCAACACAAGCAGAGTACTATGTAAGAAAGGCATGTTACAGTCCGGCCGCTAGGGGGGTTAAAAAGCAATGGGCAACCAAGCCCTAAAGGTGGCCATACACAGGTCGATTTCACACTCAATTCCTGGCCGATCAATGACCAGGCGCGTGTACGCCGATCAATCGACGAGGAATCGAGTGCAGCCCACCTTGACCGATCGACCCCAACCGATTGACATGGCCCCCAAATCGGATCGGCCAGAGAACCAACCTGTTGGTCTTTTCTGATCGATCAGGCACACATCAAGGGGCGTTGACATTTGTGAATCGATCGACTGGTAACAGAATCGTCCAGGAATCGGTGGCCTAAGGTGGTAGACACAGACTTGTATGGTCGATCGATCGACGCCTGTGACTTCACCGGAATCGATCGGATCGTCGATCGATCGCTCAGGAATCGACACGTGTATGGCTAGCTTAACACTTCCAATGCAAATGAATGTTTTGCATGCCAGGTTGTGAAGCACTTGCTTGTAGGGATAGGTAGGGTTAAGACAAACAGTCCACAGGCGTGTAACAGCCTTTTTATCATTGGACAGTATGTTTTTTCATTTTTTTAGAAGGGAATACCACAAACAGGTACAAAAGGAAAATCATGCACATCAATATACAAAATTAATACATATTGTAAATATTCATCACAGGATACCTTGTTTAACTAAATCAATGTGAAAAGTAACTCGTATGGTAAAAGTGTTGGTCAGAATGTCTGTATTTTCGCAGCGGCTGTATATAATGAAGGATATGATAATGTCATATATAAGAGATCCTGTGAAGTGTTCTAGATGATGTGAAGGTTCAGTGAAGTGAATGAACAGTCCTTCTCGTATCTGTGGAAGGAATAGGAGAGCAGATGTCAGCTCAGGAAGGAAGAGGCTTCGGGGAGCAGAACAAGGACTGGGAATCCCCTGGGGGGCAGTGAGGATACCGCTCGCTCGGCTGTGCCGCTCCTCATGTCTTCTAGTGTCTGCGATAAAATTTATGAGCCGGAGCAGAGACCAGGCCTCATTCCAGTGATGTTTATTCCATATCCACCAAGGCAGCCTCCTGCGGTATGTTTAGTGCACAGGATTGTAGAATTTAAACCTTTATTTTATATCAACCCCACTATAGGGCTGGACAATAATTCAATATCAATATATATCGCGATATAATTGTATATCGAAATATCAGAAATGTATATCGAAATATCGGAAATGTGTTTACAGTTAGGGGCGGTCCTAGGGAGATCGTCTCCCTGGACGAGCACTCCTTCTGTCGCCCCCCCTTTCCCCGAGAGAGATCACGCTGCCATCCCTTGCCTCCCCATTGAGATGTGCGAGCGCAGTGATCTAGTAACTGCTCCTCTATGCTTTACAGCAACTATGAACAGGGAGGCTCTTCTCCTTAGAACAGGGGACCCATCGAGATTAGCCTCCCAGTGTCACTGACGTTCATTCTGCTATAGACAGGGGACACAGAGGGGGGAGGCTGATCCCAACATGTCTCCTGTCAATAGAATGAACTCTCAGTGACACAGGGGGGGGGGGGGCACATACATGGATATCAGTTAAGGGGAGGTGGGTGCACTGACCTCAAAGGTCCCGTCAAGATCAGCCTCCCCTGTGTCACTGCTCATACCCTCACAGCATATGAAGATCAGCCTCACAATAATTTTAATAGGAGGAGCCTGGAGGTATTATAAACTTTGCAAATTCCGTTCACAGACATCCATTGAGTGTGTCCTCTGCAGTTTTTTCCTGAGGCTCTTTAATATTGTCCATATCGATATCGGACTTGTATCGTATCGACCAAAATTAAGAAATATATCGCGATATAAATTCTTGCCATATTGTCCAGCCCTACCCCACTATAAGGATTAATAATTACTGTAAACCTAGACCTCGCCTTATCCTTTGCACCACATGATTAGGACACCAATGTAGACGTGTATTTATGTTTGGCAGCATCGGTATCGGAATGCACCCTTTCAGAGTAGCCCAGAAATTACTTATAATCTAAAAACAATGTGTTTGGTATCTGTAGGCTGCTGTATGACAATGTAATGACAAAGACACAAATCCAGATGTTAGGTGATGCACAAGGTATATAAACACAAAAACTCTCCACGCGAAAGTGGAAATTTCAACTTTGAATTTGAACTTAATTTATGCAAAAACTAAATGTGTTAGAGTAAAACTTTTTTCCAATGGTCACACAAAACGTCTCTACATTTCCAACAATTTTGTTGATGATACCATGTTCAGGGGCTTTGGCTTTTCAATCAGCTCACAAATCAGTGCATCTTGCCACACACCCCATTTCCTGCCTGCAGGTGCCGTGCCACCATTCAAATTGCGGGAGTTCGCTGGGGGCTATTGATCTCCCACGGTCTACGTGCCGCGATTGGAATTGCAGGAGAATGCTTCAGTGGAAACATGCCCTTAGTGTCATTAGGATATTTGATTGATAAACAGACCTGAAACAAGAAAGGGCAAAAATTAGGCATCTAAAATGATTAGCCCCCCTGGCCATTAAGTAGTCAATAGTGTCCCCTTTCCGAGCCACAACTGACAACAAGCTCTTAGAGTAGTTCATTACTAGGTTGGCACTGAGGGATTTTGGCCCATTCTTCCATTGCACATTGTCCTAGCAGCTCCAAATTGCATGGTTTTCCAGCATGGACATTCACTGTGCACCCACCACAGATTCTCACAGATTCTCAATGGGATTGAGGTCTGGGCTCTTAGCATCCTGTAGCATGTAACTGGAGACTTGGACAACCCTGATTTAGAGATTTAACACTGCAACCAGTAAGTATGTAAGGTATAGAAATAATCAATGACCGCATTCATATAGCACTATGGCAGATTCCTAAGCAAATGGATGTGGTTATATGATGATTACATCTGCTGCTGTATTATTTTACCATAAATCTCCTTCTACTGTCTCACAGATGGGACCTGTGTCCATTAGTTATAATGTGCATTATTATTATCATTTATTTACAGTATATAGCACCAACATCTTACGCAGCGCTGTACAATACATTAGAGTGGACATACAACAAAAGATAACACACAGGTACAGGTTATGACATAGGAGGAGCAGAGGACCCGGCCTGGACGGGCTTACACTCTAATAGGTTGGGGAAGGTGCATGCATTGGTTACCCCTGAACTCTGGGTGGATTATTGTTAGGCTCATACACTCTCAGTGTTGTGGGGAATCAGCCTCATACTGACGCTTTCAATCACGGCAAACCATACGACAGGTTCTTTTTAGGGCTCCTGCCCGTATTTGTTCAATAAGTCCCAACAGAAATGACCCTCGCAGGGGTTAATCAACAACACAAATGCCTTTAAAAATACCCAGCCATCTTGTTAGGGTCCAGCAGGTGTATCTTGGTGGAGTGGGAAGGCCCACCCAGTTCCTTCCATTCCCACTCCAGAGTCCAGATCCCTGTAACCAAAAAATATCAAAACTGGGCAACAACCCACTTTCGCTTCCCAACACTACTCTGGACTTTCTCCAGAACACACCAGCAGACCCCTTCACTGCCACACATGGACCACTTACACCATGGCAGACCATTGGTCTGTTACAGTGTATACAAGGTTTGACCGAAATGAACTACTACACCCAGCATGTGTTTAGCCATCCTGCAGTTCTGTGAAATGAAGACACATAATGTCTGTCTGCATGTGTGATAGGTAACACTACACCCTGCTAATACCATGTCCTCACATAGACTCCCTGTGGACAATGCCGGAGCTCCACACAGATGTTCCGCATCAAATCTGCAAAACACCGACCGCTCAGCCAACTCCAGTATGGAGCCCATAGGGAAACAAATCTAGCAGCAATATTTAATCTGGCTTTGTAGAACTATGCCAGCAATGTAAACACCAGTATTACCATTAGCTCAATGTAAACTGTATATGATCCATGGAATGTTATTACTGAGTGACCAGCATCAGTGAATTCTTACCACAACTCCCTGCCTTGTATCTATTAAAGTATGTACACTTGGCCACTGGGTGGTTATGGTCTTCATCACCAAATCCACATCAGGTAAATTTACAGCATTTTGATGTTTTACTGCTATAACCTATATGGCACCAACATATTCACAGCGTTGTACACTACATAGAGGAATAAAAGAAAGACAAACTTGCAAAAGCCCCCCATATGTGCTTATATTTCCTCCCGAGTGATCAGCCAAAAAATCAGGTGGAAATCTAAAGCTTAAAAGTGTCATTTGGGATGAAATTGGCCACCAAATGGATCTAAGCCATTACGGACATGTCCATAATTCTTAGACCAATTTAATTACTTCCGATGGGGACCAACGTCCCTGTGCACAGTAAAGCTGGGCATACACACGGCGACCATCGCCGACATCTGCCGCCGATTTCTTCCGGGATTGTAAACGTGATGACGTCATCACGTTTACAATCCCATTGCATTCTGGGGCGCTTCAGTCGGCTGGGCACCCTTTGTGTGCCGGCCATAAGCTACAATGAAGCGGCCGCTTCATTGTAGCTTATGGCATCGGCTCCCATCGGCTCGCGCCGGCCAGAGATTTTCCGACATGTCGGATCTCTGGCCGGCCGAGAAGTGGGGCGACATGGATCTGTCGCCCCATGTGGGCACATGCCGATAAGCGGCCGATTTTTAACCTGACCGACGGCGTGAGCGCGCACGCCCGTCGGCCAGGTTAAAAATCGGCCGCTTATCGGCATGTGTATGGCCAGCTTTAGGCTGATTTTTTCCAGATTTTGCGTCCGATAATGATGATGCCATGATGCACGGTCGCAAAATCAGGTGAAATCTAAATGTTTATGGGGGTTTTACAAATACAAACTGTGACAGAGGAGAAGAGGTTGGTGTGGAGACTCTGATAAATCAATATGTATTGTAGACTTCCAGGAACATATCTCTTCTGCATTAGAAGTATATAAGCACATGGGCCATAGGGATGATAGGGGGGTTCTCCTGGGAAAAGAACTTGGGATCAATGTAATGCGCCTGGGCACACAATCACTGATACCAGATAACAGGCTTTTGGGTAATCCAGAAAACAAGCCAAGTGCCATACACAAAGGTCAGTCCAAGAGAGTATGGTGCAAATGGATAGGGCTGGACATGATAAGGGACAATCTGAGGTCAGGGCAGGCAGAGTTCAAGCAGAATCAGAAATTAGGCCAGGTCACTGGTTGCAAATACACGTACAGATAGGTGAATCAACCACAGCCGCACACCCAAGCACATTGCTCTACAGAAGTCATAAGGGGCAATGGTGTGCATGACAGAGCCTCATTAAATGGGCGCCTTGCCGAATCACATTGTGCCATCCACTATAGGATTCTAAATAAAATTTACTGTTAAATCTCCTGCAGCTGATTGCTGTACACATCCACAGGTGCACTGGGGATGCTGTTTGCCTGAACAGTAGATTTTCTGGAATGAATTCATCCACTAGAGAGGGGAAATGCACCTCAGCCATGCTACCTGCTCCTCTGATACTGCATGTGGTCACTGACAACTAAACCCCCCCCCCCCTCCAACCCAAGCATTCAGCTTACTTTTTCAATGACTGGTATCCTTGAACTCCAAACCTTCTGTATTCAACAACGGTATTTCATATTGTGTCTTTACAGCTGATGTTTTGTCTCCCCAATATGCCCTTGAAGAACCAATGAGTTGTTTTGTTTCTATCAATCAGCACACACAGAGATTGTTAGATGACAAAATCGTGACTGTCGGAGTGCCCATGTTTTTATGTATTTTTTGTGTTTTGCCATGCCTGCGTTTGCAATATTTGGTAAGCTATGCCATAAGCCAAGACTGAACCCAGATCCCCCTTTGTAAAGGCTTTTTATACGGCCTCTATATCATCAGACTCTACAGCCTTCACCTTGTATTCCATTCCATTCTGTACATGCATCTAGTCTGAAAATGGCATTCTATGGTTAGGATGAACCTACCTGGTTACCCTGTGTGTAGCTTGGGGTAGGTTTGTTTACAAAATAAAATTTAAGCCAGTTTTCCCAAACTTTGCCCCTTTTCTATTTAGGAACATTATCGCGCTCCCCCCCTGAAAATACCTTAGCGCCCCCCCCCCAGTTTGGGAACCACTGCCCTAAACGAAACTTATTCAACCAATGGAGCTTGCGACAATTCTTAATATCACCTGACATACAGTTCGCTTCCGGCTGTGGGGAGGTGGGGAGAGAGGCGCCATTTACCTCCATGTTAAGGAGGCAGCATTGTGTGATGTGTGTATGTGCAATTGTGTCAACCGATACTTCATTGGAACTCTGGACTTGAACTTCTGTACTACATAATAGATCCTTATTTGGAATGTGCAAGTGCAGCTGTGTATGATGATGATGATGAAGTATGATGTGTGGGGTGGCAAGTTATAAGGCAGAGTAATGCTCCATCCCTCCTAATTAGGAATTCCCTCCCCACTTGTTAGCAGCAGCTCTGATGCTTTCAGTGAACTTGGCAGCCCCTGTGAATTGGTCATTTGACCCTGGAGTGGGTCCCGACTAGAGATGGTCGAATTTTTTTTTTTAAATTCGACCATTTCGACGGTTTCGACTTAATTGCAAAGCCCCTGAGCATGGTATCATCACCAAACTTGCTGGAGATGTAGAGCAGGGTTGGGGGTATACAGCAGAAAAGAAAATGTCTCTAACACAAATAGTCTTTTCACAAATTAAGTTCAAAGTCAAGTAAAAATTTCGAAAATCGGAATTTCGACTTTAACTTTGAACTTAATTTATGCAAAAACGACATGTGCTAGAGCCATACTTTTTTCTTTCAAATGTTCCCCCAATCCTTCTCTGCATCTCCAGCAATTTTGGTGATGATACCGTTTTCAGGGGCTTTGCAATCAGCTCACAAATGTTAGCAAGTCAAAAAATTCGACCATCTCTAGTCCCGACCCACAGGTTGAGAACCAATGGATTAGGGGAAACTGACATGTCACTGGTGCCACTTCCAGTATTCAGAACAAGGAAGTACTGATGTGGAGTAATACTTGCGCGTTCCAAATCCCGGACATCACGGACCTCACTTCTGGTATAGATTTACATCACCTCCCCTCTATTTAGTAGCCGTCAAACTGAGGAGGGAGGGGGCGTTACGCTTCCTCCTAAGTTCCCACCCCACTTGTGCAGATGATGTGCAGGGTGGGAACTTAGAAGGGAGAGTAATGCCCCATGCCTTCTAAATGGACCCAATTTCAAAACACTGGGGACAATCCGGGATTTATTTAAATCATTTACTTTCTGAGAAAGTCACATAAACAACGTCACTTTCCCGGCCAAAATGGCATACTTGAATGGTAAGCTTACACCATTTCCGCAGTTTCTAGACTTTTGGGGGCCTTATGCAAGTTTCTTGAGATGGGCCCCCTGCCTACTGGGGGAGGGGGTGATATTGGATGCTCCTCCTCACTAATACCCCAACCAACCCCCCCATTCCCTTCCACCAGTAAGCAGACCACAGTGATCACTGGCACAAGCCTAGTGTCCGTACTGTTCTCTCCCTGACCTATACAGGCACGCCGCTTGGGTTGGGGAGGGTAACACACATATAATGATATGGTGGGTCACTAAGGTCTATAGTACAGACTACTAACACGTATTACTTGTCTCCTGTACAACATCTAAACTTCTATAACAAAGAATGTGATATTATAATAATCTCTGCTTCAGAGAACAGAACGCACCATACAAATATACAAATTCTTTCCCCTTTGATGGTACGCTGAGCTCAGCAATGGGTGGTTACTGGGAATAAACATATACATGAACACATCATCAGAGATCTTGATATCTTAAATAATACAGAGGTTGGCTTCTAAAGAGCAGGAAATCCTATTATAATCCTGTTGAAGGAAATTGCCTATTAAATATGTTTAGACAATTTATGTTTCAATGAGATAATATGTCAGGAAATGAATGATCAATGCCCTCTTTCATGGGAAAAAAAATACGAAGGCCAGCTTGCAACTGGTTTGGGATAGAGGAGAGATGGGTTAGCACTTTTATTAAAGAGCACCAAACTCAAAAAAAAAAAAAAAAAAAGAATTTCTTCATTTTAATTAATTAATTAATTAATTAAATAATTTTTACTGCTCTCATCTGTGAAAGTCGCCATGTTTTTTCCAGTTTTCTGGGGGTTATTAGCTACAGTAATGCGTATGGCCATCGGAAGACGCCACATAGAATTGTTTTCAAGGGCAAAGAGATATTCTAACCTTTGCTAAAAAGTTGTCTATTTTGTGTTTTTTTTTCCAAAAGCGCACCACACGCGCAACGCCCAGAGGGTTGGTGAACTCCAAGCTCTCTGTATTCATCAATGGCCAACACAGTACAACACTCTACTACTGCATACGGTTGAAAAGAGTTACAAGCTTCTTTTTGTCATCCATGTACAGTTTGGATATATTTGACGTGTTTTCTGACTTCTAATAATAGTAAGTACTGTGTTTTTTGCTCCATAAGAGGCAGTTGCAGGACAGGGCTGGACCATACAAGTATTAACACTATATTCTTCCAACCAAGCTAAAAGGCTAGTATCCAAGGAGGCAGAACTTTGTTTTATTCCTTCTGTCAAGCCAAAAGGCCAGTGCCAGGAGGCAGGAAATAATAATATAAGTCTAATAAGGGGTGACCAATTTTTTTGACTGGCGGCCCACATTTACTTTTTAGATTTGATGAAGAGGCCGGACCAAGAGGTCGGCTAAGGGACGGCAGCCGAAGCCACCAAAACCTCGGATGTTCCGTTCGATTGGAGCCAGGTCTCCTGAGTACTAGGGAACGGATGCCCCTTTCCCTAGCTGACCTTAATCGAAGCCAGGTTTTCCAAGTACTAGGGGCTGAGTGTGGCCCTCCGTAGAGGGTACCGAACTTGGAGAGAGCGCCGGGCCAGGGCTGTAAGCAGTCTCTCCCCACCACTTTCCGGGGCAATCCAAAAGGACTAGTCAACCCGTACTCGTGAACGAAATACAAATGTGCAAAGGGAGTGGGGGGGACAGACTACATAGAAATAAATAAGTACGCCATGCTCGAAAGCATGGGGAAGGCCTAGCGGCCGTATAAAGTCTGTCTTATAGACAAAACAAGTCAGTAAATCTTTCCAAAGTGATAGTAGTACTCTGTAACTCACGTCATGTGTCCTCGTTGGCCCTCTACTGGGGTGGCAACTGTTCTGATGTTCGAGTGACAATTGAGAGCGTAAAGCATATTGATCTATGGAAATATGACAATAAATACTTCAGCTGCCTAAAGCAACTCTACAAACCACCCCCTTTCAGTTTAAACACATTCCAGCACCTGTATAATAGCTTTTTGCATATTACTCCATTAATCATGAACAAACGATATACCTTCTGTATAGATGTACGTGATGCAAGTTACTGGAAGCTGCCACTCCCCTCCACTCATCGGAAAACATTGCAGATGTCCTATGATACGCACATCTGTTCCAAATCACACAGCAATACTGATACATTACGTGCTCGGCGGTTTGAATGGTATTCAACAAATTCGTTTTTAACACAAACACGTCATTCAGTATTACATAAGCCGCAGAATTAAAAATTCAGTAATCCTGACATTCTAACCATCTGCGCGTTGAACTTCCCTCCTACCCCGCCGTGAGTTACTGCGTTATGTAATAAAAGGTCCACAGAGCCCGGTTCTTACATCTCCTCCAACATTTGGGGTCATGGCTGGCGGGGCAAATCACATGCTGCTCTACTGGGGGTATGCTTTGGGGTTATGCTAGTCATTAACCCATCCCGATAATAGCCCATCATCCAAGCCCAATCGAAGTTTTGCCGATAAACAAATCGGCGTATTCCTCGTACGTCTAACAAAAACATCCCCACTAGAAAAAATGATTTTTTAAACGATCTAAACATTTTGTCTCACCTCATAGTCGGAGTTAACGTCATTTTGTTGTCGTCCAATTTTTTCATTCAATGGGAAGAATATTAATACAGGGGATGATAGGTGTTCATTTAGTCGGGCGCTACAAGAAAAGTATAACGATGTAACCGGACCGAGTTGAAAATTTTCCCAACATGTCCGATCATTTGATGCCCGATTTCTGCTAAAGTTTGATCGGGAAAGGCCTGTCGGACCATGTTGTTCCAAACCCGATTTATGCCGATTAAAACGAAAACTTCGATCGTGCTTGGTGTTGATCGGGCTATTTATCGGCTGTGTATGCTAGCATTATATATACAAACAGCGTGGTCCTGCGACTGGGCTCAAGCCCAAAATTACGACACTATTAGGCAAGCCCTTCCCATGACTAGGGGATGGAGGTTCCTACAAGGGAATCATGGGAAATCATTGGCGGTCTAAAGCAGGGCCGCCCTCCCCCCGCAGCCTAGTTTTGAATGTTCCTAAGTTCCCCCTCCGCTTGTGCAGTGGAGGCGGGGTGGGGATCATTACTAGGGCGAGAGTTAACCGCTCTCCCTCCTAAGGTGTCGGCTATGTGACATTATATGCGCGGGACCCTCCGCTAGTGGTATCCGCGTTTACACACGCCGCCGGGTGCCAGGGCCTCAAAGGTGTTGAGACGGACGTACTCAACTACGTTGAGCCTTGCATTGGTGGAGTGGCTCGGCGCAGTGAAGACTGAGCATCCGCCGAGCAGGTAAGTCTATCTGCTACGTCGGGATACCCGCCAAGCAATACGCTTAGCGGAGAGGGTCCAGATGTATAATGTAAACATAACCTTAGGCAGGAGCTTAATAAGCTTTAATCACCCGATACCGGAAGTGACGTCAGTGAGGATTCTGACCAAAAGTGACGTCACATCCCAATTTCCCGGCCGCCAAAATTGACAGCTATGTCCTAAGGGCTGGTTGTAAGTTAAGTTGATATGTAAGCCAAGGCAAGTTTTCCCATAAGAAATACCCATGAATGAAAATACCCATAATGTGTTTCCTTAATAAAAAGTGTTGTATAATATGTGTAATTTACCAGAAACACCAATCATTTTCCAGGTATTCTCACCCAAAAAGTTTTGATGAGCCTAGCTTTCCAGAAACACAAATTTGTAATTACCATTTAAGGTGAGATGTTTGTCTTTCAGGATGAGAGGATTACAGGGAAGGTGGTTAATGTTTAAAAGGAGAGTCGCCTTCCATAAGACTATGAAGATAATCATACATGGGGACCCTTGGTCCCCATCTGAAGTATCGTCTAGGGATCGAACACCCAAAGTGGTGCGCATGGATTAGCCGAATGATCAATTGTTCATTGATTCTGGGGTAAGAATGTTGTGATCGTGGAACTGAAGTGGAAGTACACTCAAAACTGTATATAGTATCTGTAAATATATTTGTAAAGTAGTCCATGACATGGTGGATAAACTGGTGTATAAAGCTTTAAGAAATGTATCTATTCTGTATAGTAGCTGCCAGGGGATGAGATCATGGATCTTTTACATCTCTTCTGGTTTATTTTTCTGCCCAGTAACTCCTAAACCACTCATCTGGACAGAGGTTATAAACATAGATTTTGATAGTTTTCCTGGGTCTTTTGCTGTAGCTTACTTTGGAGCAAGCTGCTCCTTTCTTCTTCTGCGTCCCCCACCTACATCCACATAGCAGAGCGGTGGGCTGATGGCCATCCATATCGAATAACAGGGACATCCTTTGGACCAGGGTACTCTCTCCCTCATCTTGCCCGTGTAGATGGAAGTGGATTCCAAGAGGTGCTTGAACGGCCAGGATGAGAAGAAGCATACCTCCCCTATCCACCTCCACTGGACCGCCTTTGCTATGGATTCTGGGTAAGAGCCATCAGCCTCTCTGTAGCTGGTTAGGACTGTTTGGCATCCCTGCCTCACTGGGTGATGGAGAAATGGACTTGTATATACTCCCTATGGTAATAGTTAACCCCTTGCCAGCTGTGTGGACAATTGTTTAATCCGTGTTTGGGACATAGGCATCCAAACCCAAAAAGGACCTGATTGCTTCAGTGAAGTTACCCTGAGCAATACTTCAGAACGATCGTTCAGGAATCAATGTGTGTATGGATACATATAAGAAATCTGGCCTTGTAGTCTTCTCTAGATTGGTGGGATTGTCCATTTTGACATGCTGTACTTGTAAGTGACATCAGGTCACATAAGTGTCACCACGCCCCAGAAACATGTTTTGGCCATAATTCTGGTTGTAAGTCAAATCCCTGGTTGTAACTTGAAGCACAAATTTTGAGGTGTAACTTATGTTGGTCTTAAATGAAGCCGGTTGTAGGTCAAGGGTCCACTGTACATATTTTATTTTACTTTTAGTTTTTATAGTTTTAAAAGTTATGCAAATGCTTCTGCTTGAGATATCTGTCTTCCACTTCACCTCTACCTGCCCTGTGAGTGTTCTTTGTTCCATGAGGGGCCGAGGCTACAAAGAAATCTATAACATAATGAATCTGCTTTTGGAATGTCACGGAGAGGTGACAACTATGTGAGTCACAAAGTGTGAAATATGTCCTACAAGTTCTAGTGAGTCAGGTTTGACAGGTGGGTGATTGATGACCGCTTTGTCTGCTGTCCTGAGGGTTCTTTACAAGAGAGGTCGTGCTACAAGGACAGACTCAGCTACGAGAATGTGTGAAACCTAGGAAGCAGCATTGTGTCTGGAACCTCCTTGCCGGCCTATGGTAGACATGTCAACTGCTGTCCTCCAGCCTGAGGGTTCCTTATTTTGGGTCAATGGGGAGTGTGAGGACAGATGATGGTGTCCACAAAGCCTCAGGAACTCTCTGGAGAGGGACATGCTCGACCACACTACTTACCCCTCTTCCCAATGTCGTATGATACCTGTATAAGTCCACTATGAATTTAGACTCATCTGTTGCTTGCCAAGGGGTCACACAATAAAGTCATACACTCTCTTTATGGATTCACATCTACGCACAATTGCAATCTTCATAGAGGGCCTGGAAGTGATTTCCTCATACCCTCCAAGCTTCATGACGTTCAAGAAACATGTCCCTTCCTCTCACCTTCATGGCATATAAGATCTTTCCTGCTTCTGCTTACTTTCAGGTTGCATACAGTAAGGTTTTTGTACTATGCACCCTTTGCCTTCCTCCAGTTTCCATGATATGTGAGCACCTCTGCCCTTTGCTTGCCTCTATACTCCAGGCAATGCCAATACCATCTATCCTCTGCCAACCACCAGGTACTGAGACATACAAGCGCCTTCTGCTTGCCTCTATTCTCCAGGCAATACCATCCATCCTCTGCCAACCTCCAGGTACCATGACATACAAGAACCTTCTGCCCTCTGCTTGCCTCTCTACTTCAGGCAATGCAAACACCATCCATCCTCTGCCAACCTCCAGGTACCATGACATACAAGAACCTTCTGGCCATTGCTTGCCTCTCTACTCCAGACAATGCAAACACCATCCATCCTCGGCCAACCTCCAGATACCGAGACATACAAGAACCTTCTGCCCCCTACTTGCCTCTATTCTCCAGGCAATGCGTACACCA
>CM070038.1:12864502-12875197 GCA_036250615.1 Ptychadena robeensis | reverse complement strand
ACATTGTGTCAGTTGATGAATATGATACATTAGTAGTATCTCTGTCCTCCGGAAATTGTCCGTGACTCTGTGAAATCTATAACATAACCGGACACGGTTACATCGGTTCCCGTCTGTATACATAAATGAAGTTTATTAGAACTTCATTCAAACCCAGCAGCCAAGTTATAACTGATCATGTGACCCGCTGATACACCGGTTCATTACCGTGACCCGCCCCATACACCGGACCGCCGCCAGTCCATCACCGCACAACAAACACCCGCGTTCTTCTGAAAGCCAACCAATCAGCGATCGCTTTCACTTCCCCCCGCCCCCTCCCTTCTCCGCTTTACAATTCCTTTGGCCGAGGCGCATCCACCCTCCGACTTTCCAGGGAACGCCCACTGATCGGGTGATACGCCCACTGGTCCGTGGAGACACGCCCACCTTCGATCCCCTTGTTGGTAGCCGAGGACTAGAAGGTTCTGTTCGCGCCGCAGCCGGGTTCAGTCGAGTTGTTGGAGCGGCTGTGAGAGTCATTTATACGGGAACACAGCAATGGCGGGCTTCAACAAGGGACCGGCCTACGGGCTCTCCGCCGAGGTCAAGAACAAAGTAAGTGTGGCGATAGCGGAGCACGGAACCGTTATAGGGAGCGCTGGGCTGGGGGGGGGGGGGGGGGGGGGGGGGGGGTGAGGAGTATCAGGGGGCCACCTCACAGGTGGTCATGTGACCAGTTCTTCCAGCCGAGTGCGCGTCCATGTGCAGCCTCGCCACATCGTCCCATCATAACTTTTATTTTTATTATGATGATTTGTATCAAAATATGTATTTTTGTTTTGTAATTACTAAACAGATATGTGACATTTGTTCCTTTTTAACATGTTATTGTGTGTGTGTGTGTATATATATGTATGTACGCGCATGTGTATATATATATGCATGCGTGTATGTATGTTTGTGTGTACATATGTGTGTTAGTGTTCTCCATTACTGTACCCTCACACCCCTCCTAGGACTGCGCAGATTTGTTCCCCCAGTGGGAGGTTGACTCTGATTTCTGCTGATTGAGCATCATTCCAGCACGTCCATTTGCTTTCAATGGCAGAAAACCTCAGAGCCGTCCCTTTAACCGATATCGTTTTCCCATAATTGCTGACTTGTTAGGCGTTTTCCTGCTTGGAAAGAAAAAAAAAAAAGACAAAAGATTTTTCTTGGCTGCATCTCCCTAGGCTGAACTTTCCCTTATTTTGGGGCTGCCCCCCCCCTTTGGTTGTATTATTAAAGAATTGTCTATGTTGTTGGGTGGGGGGGGGTGTCATTGTCCTCTGATTCCCCGTTCTGGAGAGTCGTGATCTCTCCTGCACCATGAAATGTGACTTCTGTCCCCTGAACCTGCACAGCCAGAAGATTCCATTGTACGAGTTTTTCTTTACCGGAACCCTGTGGAGAATGGAGTTTGGAGAACAGATCCTGGCATTTCTGTGGATTGTACGACTTTTAGAATCGGGATTGTACGGTGAGAGCTCTGAGAAAGTTTCAGTGGAAAAGTAAAACTCGACAGCTGTTCCCCATCTGCGGAGAAGATGACCCGACCGCTGGCGGACGTGCACCTTCCCATACGCTTCAGTGGGGAGCTTTGTGAAGGGAACTGAAAAGGATGAAGGTGTTGCCTGTCTGGTGGATGTTAATTAGCCTTGCCTCCATGGTCTGGGAAAATTTAGGAGGGGGGGGGAGAAACCCCTCTTCTCACCCCCCTCTCCCACCCCTTCCCCCCCATCACATTCCAGGGGCATTACCTCATGGCTTCTGGGCAGGGGAAACATCCAATGGTGTGGGCTCTGCATACAGAATGTTCATTGTCTCCTTCCAGCATCTCCAGCCAAGCAGCAGAAGCACAAAGACTTGCTGCTGGATTTCACATTTCCATAACCCCTTCAGCACTTGGGGTGTTTTTTTTCATTTCAGGCTAAAGTTTTGAACAGTCAGCAATCGGCTATGTTGGACTTTTCCTCTTCATTTTGTGGAAACAAAGAAGAAAAAGAAAATGACAGTTTGTTAACTGATCAACATTGTATCACTTACCACATGGACACCAACCATTGACCGAAGAAAGTTTATGATCAGTAAAGATGAAAGTTTATGATGATTAATAAAAGTTCCTTTGTGGGTGATGTTTGAAGATGGCCGGGATATGAAAATTTGAATTTATTACTTGGACAGAACCAAACGTCTTTTTTTGGGTTTAGGAAAAGAAGTTTCCCCCCACCACCACCACATTAAAACTGGTGCACTAATGGTCACATGATCACAATGTAGAACTCGATGGTAGATTTATGGAATTACACTGGAGTACATCGTGTTTATAACCAGGGGTGAACATAACATTTTCGAACCATCTCCTGGTACTCATCTGAGGAGCTCATTTTGAACATGAGCTTCTCAGTTGAGTACCAGGAGATGGTGTTTGGTACTCTGCCCTTATGTATGTGGATGCCTCACTGTCCTCTGCATCACCATCCTGCATGGTAGATTCTGCTGCAGATGGACCTCCCTGTTCCTGATTGAGCCTCCGATTAGCTGTCTCCATCCACAGGTTACCAGCTGGCTTTGGGTCACATCTAACTCTCACAGTACAACACGTTTCAACCCCCAGATCTCATACCTCAGTAGTGTGACCCTGACATTTTTTGGCTTAGTAACTAACCCCTGAGACTACCTGTAGTCCAAATGTCAACCTTTCATAGTCCTATTCCAGCTGGCACACAGTGCTTTTATGTTGTCAGATTTTACCCTTATATATGCCTACTCTGATTTTCATCCCTTTTCAATCCTTTTTTTTTTCTTTTTTTATTATTAATTTACATTCCCAATGTCACCCCCCCCCCTTACTGCAACCTTTCATAGTTATTCATACTTCCCTGCGGTTATCCAAGTAACCATACATTGATACAAGACATACATTGTATACATGTAACATTTAGCTGCGGCCGCCCAGACACGGAGCGCCTCCAAGTTGTTAGTACGCATATGAGCTGTGTAACAATAATGCCGGTACACAGAGCTAGGTTTTGGACCCTTTTGAGTACCAGAGTACCACTTATGTGCACCCCTGAGTATAGTACTTACCGACAATGCCAATGTGATTGATTAAATAGAAATGATTACAAGTAGAATCTCTATAATTAAGAATCTGACCGCTCCCACACTAATGACTGCTGTTCTACAGTGATCTGTAAGAAGAATGCTGCAAATTCCATATCTTCATCTTCTAAACCAAGCCATTGGATTCCTTGTGTACATAAGTCATTGCTTGTCTAGTCAAACAGTAGAAAAACATTGAGGTGAGCAGGAAATATGACCGGACAGTTGGTGTTAAAGGAAACCTGTACAGAGAAAAATATGAGCTGACACTGTTTTCATTTGCTTCTGGAAAAGCTAGTTATCTGTCCCACATACAGGAGCTGGATCCGGCCCATTTAGCTTTCTTTTCCAGCCCTTTGTCACCTTGTTGAAAAGATGCTCCCTTCCGCTTGCTCTCTGTAATGAGTGCACATAATGCCTAGACATGCCCAAATGTTGCCTTGGGACGATGCAGTGGTGTGATCATGTGATGTGGGGCGCATCCTCATGGCGACCTCACACAGTCTCTAGGAACTATCTCTGCTCATTGAAATAATTTTTTTTTAATTTAGTGCAGGAAAATTAAAAAATGACAATGTCCCTGTCACACTTTGCCTATCTCACATCACCGGCATCATAAGTGATGCTGGCTAAGCATGGTTTTGGCACATATGGCAGGTCTGTCATTACAGGCTCTTGGTCCGACACCTTTATCAAATGTAAAAAGCCAATGTGGCTCACAAGTATAGTTTGCCCACCCCTGGTTTAGACCCAAATATCCACATGTTGATATACATGTTCCTGGGGTATAATAACCTAATTAAGCACCAACATATTACACAGCACTGATGAGAGAGCGTAGCAGCAGCCCTAGAGAAGTCTTAAAGCCACACATGATGATGTTATGAGTGGGGATGTCATCTAGGTCACTGGAGGAGCGGAGGGGGCGGTTAGGGGTGTATTTCTGTACCACGTTGGAGATGTAAGTGGGACAGGAGGTGTGGAGTGATGTAAAAGCAAGTTTATTCTCTGGACAATTAGACATGTAGATATTTACAGAGAGGAGAGGCAGATAGAGATTAGAGAAGTAAATGAGTTGTTTTATACCACCTCCCTTGGTAAAAGTGTAATCCTTTTTTATATAAGTATCTCCTGCTTTCTGCAATATACCAGTGAGAGGGGTCTATAGGCACTTCTTCCTTTCCTTATGTGACGTTTATTCAGTTCAGCTGCAGTGTTGTCCTTTTCTGTGGACTACAAGGACTTCTGGCCCACCACGCTGGTACTGAAACATCCACAGAAACTTCCTAAAGTGTGATTGGAACAGCAAACAAAACTGAGATTTTTTTTTTTTTTTTTTATACTGAATCCTGTTTTTCATTACCGTGCATTACAACACAATGTACTGACTTGTACTTTAAGCTCTGGCTTGCTGCATACTCTAGGGGTCACTGACTTTGGATAATGGACTTTGCAGAAGGTGGTCAGCTACGTCTTCTGTTGGCTGCTGCTATCCCTTATGCTGGCCAGACATGGACATTATGTGGTGAAATGGCATTCTACGTATAGACTATATTCTTTGCTGCTCGTCACATTGTACTTTCATCTGTTCATGTGCATACTAGTCTCCAGTGTAGCCAATCACCGTCACCCATAGAAGAAATGTCTTTTCCCACATTGAAGACTAGTGGTCTCCTCCCTCTCCAGGGTCGTTGGGCTTCTTCTAGATCGACATATTATAACCGTCCCGAAGTTATTGGACTTGTTTCCAGCTTCTCGTAAAACGTTACTGTGTCATTCACCTTTTGTTTCCTAAGCCTGGGCTTGTTTGTTTTTTGCTTTTACCTTTGTCATTCACCAGCAAAGCAGCTATTACAGCGGGGAAGTTCCAGAATAACAAATGTATATTTAATTTTTGTATAAAGATGTTCAAAATAAACAATTCTTTTTAATACCAATGTACATCAAGTTCATGAAGTATTAAGACCCCCATACACCTAGTGAGCTACAGCAGATTTTTGGGCCGACACAAAATCGGTCGTGGCGCCCACACAAAGCTTGGTCGGCCATGTCCAAAATCTCTGGCGTCCCAGTTCAAAGAAATGGCCAGCACACAAATGGTGCCCTCCGATACTCTCAGCAACGGAGTGCAGCGTCATGATGTCGCTCGTCTATCGGCCCAACTCGTCCACGTGTATGGGGGTCTTAAGAAACCATGAACCCCCCCCCCTGCTGTGATACACCTCCCCACATCTTCATAACACAGGAGTGGAGCACTTAAGCCCCCCATACACCTTTTTAGATCTGTCAGATATCCTTTAGATCCACCAACAATGTAGTGCCGGGTCCTCTGCGATTGAATACAGGTAGACTTGATGGTTTAGAAAGTCCCTCATATTATATGGTTTTGGTCAAATAAAAGGAGATCTGACAGAAATCTAAAGGTGTATGGGGACCTTAGTTGGATCTTAAATTAAGTGTCACAGCTGCAGTCCTTTGTGCAGCGTGGTCCTGCTAAGAGTGGTTAGCAGTTTGCTCCTGCTATTCATATTTTTTTTTTTTTTTTTTTTTTTTTTCTCATTTATTAAACAGATCCTGGAGGTAAACATGCGTATGGACATGTCTGATTTTATGTTGTTTTTAATGACAACGTTTTATGAGTATTGCCATGCAGACAGACTTTCAGAACGGTGCCCTGTAAAGATAATGAGGGGAGGAGGTCATTCACATGCTTATCTAGGAGCCTTCAGTTCCATCAACTAGATGAGGCACATTAAACTAACAACCCATGGACCAATCCGCCTGCCTGCCAATAATACAATCTCAGTCCAGTTGTCTCCTCCAACTCCAGGGTTTTTTTTTTTTTACTTTTTAGAACTTTATGGACTTGAAGACTTGACCATTATACTCTTGAAAAGGAGCCTAGGATTTTCTACTCCACTTTCAGGATGTTCCAAGGTAACCTAGGCATTACTAGAGTTGACTTAAGTTGGGTCCCTGAGGTTCCTAGTGCTTGATAGACGTGGCCCAAGGTGGTGGTGATTTATAATTTTTATGTTCTTCTGTCTTTTTGAGCCATAGAAGACATTTATTTACTCTTTTTGTATGTGACCATCAGCCTAGATTAATATTTAATGAATCTGTCCCTCTTGGGCTTGTTTAAGGCTGTCCATACCGGTGCAATCGATGAATCCTTGAGTGCAGTGTGATGTCACCATGCTGCACTAGAGCTTAGTTGATTGAAAGGAGACTCGATGTACAGCACTTCTGCACAACCAATCGTTGGCAATCGAACAGGGATTTACCAACATGTTTAGTTTGACGTTGGCGACGCTTGTGACCAATATTTGGGGAGGGCAGGGAATCATGGCAGAGTACAATGTACTCTGCAACGGTCGCTCGTATCGTGCAGTTGAAAAAGTGTGATACGGCCATACCGCCAGGGAGGTTAATGCTTGCAAAGGGTTTGTAACGAGCTCAACTTCTTCTCAATTGAATTCAATGGGGTCATGTGTTGCCAAATGACCCTCTGAAAGCGACTGAATGATAGTAAATTTTCTGTTCTTTAAGTGTACCTGGAAATACCAGAAAACTACCTTACAAATGCCCGTCTAAATGAGTCCTAAGTGAAATGTTAAGAAGCTTGTGAGTTCTATTTGTAGCCCAATATCTGGAAAGTGGTGTTAAGAAGTTATTGCCCATAGCCTTATATTTCGGGTTTTGATTTTTGTATTTTATATATATATATATATTGTATATTATATATAAATTTTGGAGGTCCGGGGTTCAGAGTCACCACACTGGAATTCAATGGTTCAATCAACAAGGCTTTATTTTGGCCCAAAATAACAGTTTGGCTTAGCTTCAGCTATTCAAAATCCATAGTCCTTCATCAAAAACAGCAAAGGCAAGAAAATAACGGTAATGCTCACGTGGGGAGAGGGTTTCCCAAAACCACCGGTCACCCGCTCTGAGGGAAGCAGTTTGATTATGTCAGGTGACCTGGTTATAACACTGCTGTGCAGCCAACATACACCCACACAGGTGCTGGATGGGGTGAATAGGAGGCCCTCCCAACCATCCTGCCTATTCACAGACCAGGCCCTCTTAGCAGTCTAACAAAGTTGCAGTCGACAGACTGCCATTCAAATCCTGGACTGTGTCCATCCAGCACCCTAGGGGTTACTTAAAGGGGGACACAGACCAAAAATGGGTGATAGATACCCTATTCAGGACCCATCCCTGGCGTCCTGTGTGTATATGTGTATATATATGTATATATATATATATATATATGTGTATATATATGTATATGTGTGTGTTACCATATATACATGTATGTAAGCTGAAAATTTTCAGCACCTAAATGACCCGCTTATATTCGGGTCAAGAAATGATAATCCTGGCATTTTCCCTGAACATGGTATCATCCAATTTGCAGGAGGCTTAAAACGGGTTGTGCGAACATTTGAGAACAATTATTGTTCTAGTATATGTCGTTTTTGCATAAATTTTGGTTCAAGGTCAAGTAAAAGTTTTGCATCTGTCTTGATATTTTCAACATTTGCCTTGTCTGGAAAGTTAAACAGGAAGTCAATATTAAATTCATTATTGGTAAACTCTACATAGTGACATGTATGCCGTGACTTTGACCTTTTGACTTTAGTCTTTGGCTAACCTTTGAGACGTGAACACATAACATTTGTTCTCATGCTTGTGTGGAAAGTTTATATTATTTCCATTTAAGGCAAAGTTGCTTGTCAATCTATAGGAACCAGTTCAGCAACAGAAAACTTAGTAACTCAGCTGTCTTATGGAACTTGGAAAATTTCCAGGGGCAATGGCCACTTCCATGTAGGCAACCAGCTGTTGGCTATTTATCCGGTTCCACTTTTTGTGTAAGGATTCATTCCCACTTAGGTGATTAATCGTCTGGCGCTCGCGAGGTTAGACATGAATGCACGCGTTTTTGGGACACGATTTTTTTTGAACGTGTCCCCATTCATTCTCTATGGGTGTGATTCGGATTGCAGCCAAAATAGGCATGTTCAGCAAATGTACCTAATATGAGGAGTCCACTAAAACTATATGTTGATGTCTATAGGGGGAAAACACACTTTGCTGGTACATTTATGGCATAAACAAAGTCATCCATTAGGTCTGTACAATGACTTATTGTTCCCACACTGAGAACACTGTTGTGCAACAATTATCAGATGAGTGCGGCTCTGCCAAGCATGCAGGTCAATGAATGTGATGTCCCAATGTTCGTGCCATAAGCGGCCTTTAGTAAGAGAGAAATCTGCTCAACAACTAAATTACCGTAAATACTCTAATATAATTCTACTTGTCAAAAGATGGAATTTGGCAGGTGGACTTTGTGAGTGACTTGATGCTTTTTGCTCTAGCATAGTGGTTCTCAACCCGTGGGTTCGGGACCCCATTGGGGGTCCAATGACCATTTCACAGGGGTCGCTGAGCTCACTGTAAGCATCAGAACAGCTCCTAACCAGCAGTGTGGGAAGTAAGAATGGAGAGTAATGCCCCCTCCAAATTCCTTACACTTGTTCAAATGATGTGATGGGTGGGAAAATTATTCATGAAGTAATGTCATGGAGTGTCACTTCCGCATTCCAAATACCAAGTGTCACTTCGCAAAGTCGCTTCCAGGGTCACAGATCTAAAAAGGTGGAGAACCACTCCTGTAGCACATCTAGATTTTGCATAAATTAGGTTCAAAGTCAAGTTTAAATGTTTAAAGTTGACTTTCATACTTATGAAGCCCTTTAACTCTAGTTGTACCCATGAGTAGGGATAGAATCGGGGAGCTCAAAAGTTCAGAGAATTGCTCCAATAGGTTCTATAGGCTCACCGCTTAGAGCTGGAAACACAGGGTTTGAAATACGAGCCATTCAAGATTCTGGACAGCAGTTCGATGATGTCTGCGTGCTGCTGCCTGACATCGAAGGAGCTGGAGGAGCAGCACTGCTGTGTCATCCAGCTCCAACGATGTTTTGCATGGGTCTCCATGCAAAGCAATGGACATCAACCATGATTTACAATTGTGTCGGATATCCCTGTTTTTGAGCTGGATTCATTGATCTATAACAGGGATGGGTGTATTAGATATGGGCCAGATAGGTGCTTGAAGCGACCATCAATCTAGCCGATATCGGTGTGTGTTCCCTGCTTAGGTCTACCAGGTAAGTGGCCACTATGATCACTGAACCATATAGACTTCTATAGGGTGCACTTTTTGCACTGACTAGCGGTAATTATGCTAATATACTCTACAGTACAGTACAGTAAACCGTACAGTAGACAGCTATCGGATGCGGACATTCGGCTTTACACGTGTCTACTGTTTTCATACACTCATATGGATTCCGATTGGGATTCGGTTTACTTAATATACGCACCTTACGGGCAGCTACTTCCCTCGTTCCTCTGGTGTTTGGACCCTGTCCGCTGCGGCAGCTGTGATGCATTTATTTATATACCATTGTGAAGGCTGATATGACCTTCGCCATTGTTTACATTGATTTGGACTCCATTCTGCACGACCATCCCCTGATGAAGCGGTTGTCCGCGAAACGCGTTGGGAAAGTGCAATGTAACTGTAATACCTTATGCATGGATGTTCATAACCTGTTACCTTCTTCATTCTGTATATGATGTAATACACTGCTTTATAGCCGTTTTTAATAAATAATACAAATTATATTCAACATGACACCCTTGCCTCAAAGTCCCCGCCCTTTCAAAGAAGGAAAAATATTGACATTTTTCCTCTTTACATATTTTTCACGTACTTAAAGTGTACCCAAGCCCTTAACCATTTTTGCAGATCAAACCCAGAATTTGCTGAAGATGGCGGTCCCCATAAAGAAGAAACAATACATTCTTCACCTCTGTCCAGCAAGATGAGGTGATGTGCTTCTACAACTCCAGGGCTTTCATAGAGATGGTCAAATTTTCACCTTATCTTCTTCATGTCTCAGGAGTAGTGCACTTTGTTGGATCTTAAATCAAGTGTCGCAGCTGCAGTCCTTTGTGCGGCGTGGTCCTGCTGAGAGTGGTTAGCAGTTTGCTCCTGCTGATTATTTTTATTCTCATTTATTAAACAGATTCTGAAGGTAAACATGCGTATGGACATGATTTTATTTCTGTTGTTCTTGATGACAAAGTTGGTAATGGTAGTTTTAGGAGTATCGCCATGCAGCCAGACTTTCAGAACGGTGCCCTGTAAAGATAATGAGGGGAAGGTCATTTACATGCTTAACTAGGAGCCTTCACAACCCATGGACCAATCCGCCTGCCTGCCAATAATACAATCTCAGTCCAGTTGTCTCCTCCAACTCTAGGGTTGTTAACAAAAAAAAAACAAAAAACATTTTAGAACTTTATGGACTTGGAGACTTGACCATTATGCTCTTGAAAAGGAGCCTAGGATTTCCTACTCCACTAACAGGATGTTCCAAGGTAACCTAGACATGACCAGAGTTGATTTACAGCGGCCCTCCCACCTGCATTATCAGCTGCAGCTCAGCCGATATTGCTGACATCCTTAATTCTAAAAAAAAAAAAAAA
>CM070038.1:12844662-12864402 GCA_036250615.1 Ptychadena robeensis | reverse complement strand
TTTAAGTTGAGTACCTGAGGTTGCTTATACTTGATAGACTCGGCCCATGGTGGTGGGGATTTATATAGTTAATTTTTATGTTCTGCAGTGTCTTTTGAATTGTAGAAGACATTTATTGACTTTTTTTTTGTGTGTGACCATCAGCCTAGATTAATATTTAATGAATCTGTCCCTCTTGGGCTTGCTTAAGGCTGGCCATACGCGGGTCCATACCGGTGCTATGTGCAGTGTGATGTCACCACGCTGCACTCAAGCTTCGTTGACTGAAAGGAGACTTGATGTACAGTACTGCTGCACAACCAATCGTTGGCAATAGATCAGGGATTTACCAACATGTATACTTCTTTGACGTTGGCAACGCTCGTTTCTACACTGTAAAAGGTGGAATCTGATAACTCCATTGTTGTCTTCTCCGTTTGTCCATCTCTCAGGCTGTCACTTCTCACTATAGATGAACCTTCTAACTTCTCCTCCTTCATGACCATATTGTTGCAACCGCAGGTGATGCGTCTGTACTGCAATCATTAGTATTGTGTTGCTGTGGACAGCCGGCTGTATTGTGCTGTCATGCAGCCTCTTATCGCTGTGAGTTATGTATCATTGTCTCCTAGCGGGAATGGGATGGTCCTGCCTGTAACAGCTGGGAGTTGCTGGAGGCTGAAATGTGACGGCTGCTGCGTTCACTGTTATTGGCAAATCACCGCGGCCATGAGCTGTGTCACAGCCTTAATATAAACAACGAATATCCAGATGAAACTATTTTGTCTCCTGATGTACGAGTAGGCTCAGCTACAATGAAAGGGTATGTTCTCACTTAGTGGAAGCGATTGTAATTGCACGTGGACCACCCGATTTTTACTCGCAATTAAAAAATATAAATAAAATAATAAGCACACCCATAGAGAATGAATGGGCACAATGGAAAAATTGCATCGGCAGGGAGCTGCGATTCTAAACGTTCTCAGGTCGCAGTGTCCACGCCTGACCGCGGCCTTTAGTTGAAGTGGGGACAAGCCCATTAAACTAAATGGAAGCGATCAGCCCCAATTGTCGCGCTTGATTAAAATCGCGTCTGCCCCACAGCTGATCAAGTAAGTGGGAACAAGCTCTAATTAAGCAAAACAAATCCTATTTTCTTTAGTCTTCATTTGAGGGATTTTCAATCACAATTGTAATGAGTGCAGGATTGGAATACGTCAGATGGTCTGACTTGCTACTGTCTTCGGTCTGACTTGCTACTGTCTTCAGCATATCCTCTAAAGGTCCCAATACATGGATCGACTTTTCTTGATTACCGATCGATCGTGGAGGCTGATCACTCGGCAATTGAAAGGCGGCCACCCTTTCATTGATCCCGCTTAAAGAAATGTCGATAGAACAGAGAACCAACATGTTGGTGAATCTCTGTTCAATTGCCATTACTTGGATAGGGGACCAGGGTCCGGGGGGGTCAAATGGTCAACCCATGATTGGGGACCTTTTTATTCTTCTCCCACATCAATACAGTTTAGTTGCATTCAAAACATCCACAGCTCCTTGTGGTGCATTCATAATTTAAAAAATCCTTTAAAATTTTATATATATATATATATATATATATATATAATATAAAAATTGCAAATGTAATGTACGCCTGGTCTGGAATTGGTTTGTGTTTGGAATGACCATGCCATGTACCAGAATGATGGGGATGGGTGCCAGGATGGGGAACCACTGAGACGACAGGGGGGACCCCAAGTTTGGTGATCATGGAGCTTTGGTTGTACTGGTGGGTGCAGAAAGAGATGTATTGTGTGGAAGGTTTTTGTTTTTGAAATGAGTAACCTTGATTATTCATAACTATGAACATTTGAATTGAAAAGCTAAATTTTTTGCATTGTTTGCAAATTAGTAAATTGTGTAATTCAAATAAATTTTCCTTTTAACATGGCCTATCAAAGACTAAACCACAAAGCCGGTCCTCCATATGTGAGAAGCAGATCCGATTCTGCCCCCGCATACTGCTAGCTCAGCTGAAACGGCCGGCGCCATTGTCCTCCTGACAGGCATTTCGGGGAAGAATTAGATTGCTCATGGCTGTTTAGTGGTTCTGACTGGGCGGAGAGAGTTCACAGATAAATCACATCCTGTAGTTTACGATTATTGGACATTATTATAGATTATGTCTGCAAAAATGAACCGACTCCTACTAAATTTAAATGGGAATAAAAAAATAACTTCAAATGTCGCAATAAACAAACAGTCATAATGAACGACTTCTCTGCTATAAGAATAAATGCGTGCAGTGTATAACATTACAGTGCCCACTGTGACCCGAGCCTAAAGGCCCCTACACACGTACCGAGTGGGGGCCGACAGACCAGCTCAAATGAGCTCTAGGGCTCTCCAGAGCTGACCGCATCGGCCGGCCGTTAGTTTCAATGAAGACCGGCATCTTCATTGAAGCGAACGACATCAGCCAGAGATTATCGGACATATCCGTTCTGTCGCCCCATGTGGGCACCCCCGATCGGCGAATGCGCACGCCCATCGGTCGGTGCGTGTATGGCAGCCTTAACCCAGGACTAGAGACACTTGTATAAGTGAAGGGAATGGATCGCCAATAGTTCAAGACTGAAGCTTTGGGCGGGATCAATAGAGCCAGCTCGAAGGAACTTGATTGAACTGGGTTCCAACATGTCGGAAAGACCCCGTTCAATCTCCAATACTTTGCATGGAGACATGAGTCTTCATGGAAAGTATTAAAACAGCTGCGGCTCCTGCCTCCTTCACAGCTGTCCGCTATCAGTGTGAAGGGGCGGAGCCAGCACTCCTTACTCGGAAGCTGTGTGAGACAGGCTGCTTCTCCCCAGCTTGTGGCGTGTTGTAAAACACACACTGCAAGCTGGGGAGAACGGGTCCCCATTGAATAGGAATCAATGTGCCCATGTGGTGCACATTGATTTCCGTTCAATTGATCCCTGATCAATCACAGCGTGGTGCCTAGCTTAAGGAAAAAGCATCAGCATCTTCTGCCTAACTTCTTTTCTCTGCTTTAATTGGCCATTACAGTCCAGTGTTGGTTTCCTGGCCAGTAGTGGTTAATGTATGTTGTCTTCCTTTCATTCAATGGATGGATAAAACACATTAGCATATTAAATACAGAGGAGTCAGATTCGAGGAGTTGGAAGAATCAGAAACTTGAGGAGTTAGAGTCGGAATTTATCGACAGACTCCACAGCCCTGATCATAGGGAGTACCTGCCGCCCAGAGCATGCCAGGATTTGTAGCTGTCTACGGAGTAGGAGTTCTGAACCGCAGCAACCATGGGGGGCTATGGAGACGGTGCTTCTATCCGTGGTGGACATCATAGTGCAGGAGGAAGAAGCAGCGGTGAGTGCAGCTGGAAGGGGGGGCTTTGGGGAAGGCAGAGCTGGGGAGAGGAATACCAATATGGGCCAAAGGTGAGATACAGTGGGACAGTGACCCATTCGGGGGTGCAAATATAGTGCATGTGTACAGTATGGGTGCACACATGGATTACATGCACTGTGTAGTCCTTGTGTCCATAGTCAATGGGTGTCCCTCACTTTTTATTTATTTTTTATTTTTTTAAACATTGAGCCCATGAAACAGATGTGTCCAAAGGCAATGGTCACCTTTTTTTGTTTTTTGCATTGAATGCTTATTTAGGTTACATTAATGCAAAGTGTTTGCCTCCTGTGTGCGCCCATTGCATAGCCCCTAAAAACCCATTTCTTCAGTCTCTCCTTACCATCTTCTTACCCCTAACGTCACAACCATGCCAGTCCCATCCCTTATTGTATACTGTTTCCCCAATCCATAAGATTGTAAGCCCGACCAGGCAGGGTCCTCCACTCCTCCTGTGCCATTACCTGTGCGTTATTGTGTTGTGTACACTTTTTATTGTACAGCGCTACGTAATATGTTGGCGCTATATAAATAAACGATGATGATGATAATAATGTCATTGTCCCTGGAATTTGTTAGTTTTTTTTTTTTTGTTCTTTTGCCCTGTGTGAGTGTGATGGCTCTGCTTGAGATGAGATAAAGGGTGTATGCAGGACTGGTTCTGCTAGTTTCAAAATAAGATTCCAGGGTTACATTAAAGGAATGTTCTCTTGCTATAAAACCTAATCTTTTACCTCTATTTCTATATATATGTTAGATTTTATCAGGATCGGGTTTACTCGCCTGGCTTGCTCAGCTGTTTGTGGTTATGAAGCCGCTCCTCAGCTGCCAAGGGAAACCTCACCTCCAGACACAAAGGGAAGGGCCCACATTACAGACAAATCCTCTTTTTCCTTGTGGTTTCTTCCTTTCCAGCGTGGAATTGTTTAGGGTTCTAATATTAGGGCCGGACAGATGGAGAGGATACTCAGTTACTGCATTTGTTGGTGCGGGGAGCATTGGATTCCAAATAACCTCAGGGCTTAGGCAGACGTCTCCTGCAGAAATATGAATGTATTGGGGGATGCAGATCATATGGAAGAAAAGAAGTCCGGAGTTCCAATTTCTTGCTACTTGTATGGAAAGAAAACTTTTTGCCTTGCATAAAGAGTTAAAGTTGTCTTTTTTTGCCAGTTACCCACTTGTATGCGGATGTTGTTATCAAAATAACATCATTCTTCAGTTAAACACAAATGGTTTCTCCCTATATATAGCTGCATCCTTCAGCCTGGTTGCTGGTCGTGTTCATGACCTATTTGCAATATGTCCTCTGACGAGCAATTATGTGTACAGGCCCTCTGGGTATAATGCGTGCTTTGTTGGATATGCTTGACATGCTTTGGTCAATGTGTATATAAACTGATAAACCTGAACTAGACCTAAGGCCCTGTATACCCTTGTCCTCGGACACGTCCATGACTCCCAACACATGGATTGCCTGTGGTTTAGGGCACCTTGGTATTATTGCTCCCTATTAAATTGATATGACCCCAGTGCCAATTCAGAGCACCGTCCAGCAAAGCTGCAGTTCCACCAGTATTTTTGCCAGGCTGAGTGTGCGTCCTATACAGTGGAGCATCTTGGGATCTGTAAAATATGGCAATTTATGCAAAAAACTAGAGCAATGCTTTTTTTTCTTCATCTTATGAATGTTTCCACTGCCCTTCTCTTTATCTCCACCAGTTTTGGTGATCGGATCATGTTCAGGGGCTTTGTTATTAACTCGCAAATTGGGTAATTGCAATAATGACTTCCAGGAAGAAAAGCACATTTGCTGTGTTTCTGTGCCAAAGCTGCTTCTCACCCTAGGCTTATACTCGAGTAAAGCCCCCCATACACGTCTAGATTTTCTGTTCAATAAACTTAAAAAGAAAATTTTTGGGGGTCAGGGAAATTGGTGATTGTATGTTTGCCAACGGTAGTAACGGATATTAGATCAACTTTTTGGGGATCGACTGAAAGTGTAATGAATTTCAATACAACCAATTAACGAGAAGTACCCATGAAGGTTATGGTGAGAAGGGATGAACGGAATCAAGAAGCCCTCAACTCGAGCAGTGCCTAGCACAATCAAGCCTTCTTAAAACAGAAGGTATTTACACGGCCCAATCCAGCACAAATCCCAAAACTTTAGGTGGAAGCCCTTCCACCTAAAGTTTTGGGATTTGTGCTGGATTGGGCTGTGTAAATACCTTCTGTTTTAAGAATACAACCAATTAAAATTTACCAGAATGTCCAATCATTTTTCAATACATTTCTTTCCCAATTTTATTTGTTTTAGGTTGATCTTACCATGTGGGCTGCCATAGATTTTCAATCAATCAAGAAAAAAATGTATTGAATTAAGTTGGATGAAAAGTCTAGACGTGCGAGTGGGCCTTTATTTTTTCCAGCTCTTTTTTGTAAAATGAGGTACCTCCGCTTCTACTTGAATATATTCTTTTGGGATAGTGCTTTGGGTTGTGGAGGGGCCTTTGAAGCCCATCTACAAGGCTGCGGAGTCTTTGTGTTGATGTTGGCGTTCTTGCGATTCCAAGAACCATGAACAGGTGTCTTTAGGGGTTTGAGTGCAGCTGGGAGGAAGCCATAGGGAGCAAAAGAGCCTTTACTTTGACTTCTTTTTTTGATCACTTCTAGGGTAAAATGACACTAAATTGGACACGGATATTAGAAGCTTCAGACACTTATTTTAGTACCTAGAGACTGTTTATGGAATAAACTTCCATGATGGGCAGACAGTGCTAACATTATGAAAAAATAGGGATCAGACCAGGTTCTATAAGGTGTGTCATAAGGGGCCTGTGTCGGCACGCAAAACGTGTTCGACATTTTTACAAATGGGGCATCATGTATGTGTAACACCAACATGTACGGTCAAATTTTTACATTGTATGTACCAGATAAAAAAGAAAAATAGGTTTCACTTAAAGGCCCCCAAACACCGTACAATCTTACCATACAATTTCTGCACAATCAATTTCTACCAAAGCCATGTAATATGAGGGGCTTTCTTAAACTTTCAAATCATATTGTATTCTATCAGGGAGGACCCGGCACTACATAGCAGTGATATATACCTTCCAATCACTATGTATTCTATCAGGGGGGGACCCGGCATTACATAGCAGTGATATATACCTTCCAATCACTATGTATTCTAGCAGGGGGGACCGGGCACTACATAGCAGTGATATATACATTCCAATCACTATGTATTCTAGCAGGGGGGACCCAGCACTACATAGCAGTGATATATACATTCCAATCACTATGTATTCTATCAGGGAGGACCCAGCACTACATAGCAGTGATATATACCTCCCAATCATTATGTATTCTAGCAGGGGGGACCCGGCACTACATAGCAGTGATATATACCTCCCAATCACTATGTATTCTAGCAGGGGGGACCCGGCACTACATAGTTGTTAGTAGATCAAATGGAAATTATATGGAGTGATCTAAAGGTGTAGGGGGTGCTTAACTTTTTAGCTTCTACCCAATTTCAAGTATGAGGCTGTGACCATACATGGGTCAATACCCATTCAATCGACGAAACCTTGAGCACTGCATGATGACATCACCATGCTGTGCTTGAGCTTAGTCAATTGAATGGAGAATCGATGCGCAGCATTTCTGCACAATGAATCCTATTCCATACTTTAGATGGGGACCCTCGGTCCCCATTCAAGTTAATGGCAATCTTTGGCAATCCAACAGGGATTTACCATCATGATGGTTCCCTGTTCGGCCAAGCTTTCTTTGAGCAGGATCGATTGTGCTCTAATCGATAAAATTGAGCCGTCCATGCCTACCTTTTTAGTCTTTTATACCCTACTTCTACTGCATTGTAAAAGTCTTCTCATACTTATGATGACGTCATATTTAAAATAACATTAAATAAAAGCTGGAAGAGTATTGTAATTCATCACGTTTTAGTTTTACTTTAAACTTCTCTTCCAGAAAGGTCACAGCAGGAATAAAATATTGAACCTCTTGGTGCTGGTTCACAGAGATTCTGGCACATGTTGCGGAATACTGATGCGGATTAAAAGTTTAACCCCCAAATCTTGAGTTGCAGGAGAGATGTGACTGTGGCTCCCGCCCAGAGATGGGACTGGTCTTATGGAAAGCTTCTGAAATTCCCACTCTGAGAAGCATGCAGGGAAAGTTTATACGGCCTGGCACGCGGCCAGCTGTGGCACTGAAATCTGAAACAGATTTTTCTAGAATTAGGTCATGTGAAACGTTCTGCGTTCGGTTTGCTCTATGTAGAAGGTTCCTGGCGCGTTTTCCATTAGTAGGCTTCTTCTGGTTAATGTGCTGCTGATCTGATTTGCGTATCCTTGAACTGGATCATTTGTAACACAAGCACGTTACTGGAAGCTTTTTCCTTTTAGACAACATGATTAATGGTTTACCAGGTTATGGAGAGGGAGCTCGGGAAGGTCAGACCTTTTCCTGACTTCCACGTGATCATAGGAATTCCTTTGATGTTCTCTGGAAGGCTGCGGAGCGCAGGTGACTTCTGATCACGGAAATCCTTGTGTATGCTACAGTTCAAGTGTCTGCATTGAAGGACACCGGTCATGTGGGTCGCCACTGCTGATCTTTCCTGAAAGTCTAGTTTTTTGTTTGTGTGGGTCCCCTTGTTCAAGATGTTTGTAAAAAAAAAAACCAAAAAAAAAAAACCTAGAAGAATTGTCAGTCTCTCGTCTTTTTCAGTTCAGTTGCTCTTTAAACGTAAAAATACAGCATGTTCAAGCAGAGTATGCAGGGCTCGGACATGCTGTAGACTGGTATTCATTTTGAGTAGAGACAGTGCTGAAAATCTAGATACTAAAGGTAACCATATCTGTGATTGAATGCTGTGCGGACCAATGTCCCCATCCAAAGTAATGGCCAGCACACAAAGGGTGCGCTCTGATCCTTTGAGTGACCGGCTGCAGCGTGATGACATCATCACTCTGCAATCGGCCACTAGAGAATTGTGGGGGGATAGTAGCGTGTACTACGCACTCTAAGCTGTCGGGCAGTGTCAATCTTTCTCCCCACAGCACACTCTAGGCTGGCAGCACTGCCCCTCCTCCCGAGTTAATATTTGAATGTTTTGCCTGCGGTGGCATGCTTTATGTCTGAATTTACTCAAGAGGGACACTTCTGCCAGCCAAAGACTCGCACTGCCCCTCTTCCTGAGTAAACATGTAAATAGCATTTCTCTGGGCTCTCAGCGCTGCCCCTACTCCGAATGAATACAAGTATACAGCATGTTCAAGCCATACACACTCTGCTCAAACATGCTACATCAGTCTGAGTCTTTCTGCAAGTCATTTGCTTTAAAAAAACGAATGGCTCAGATGTGTCCTTTTTTATATGACTCTTAATGTCACATATGTTATAACTGCGGTTCTCAACCTGTGGGTCGGGACCCCCTTGGGGTCAAACTACCATTTCACACGGGTTGCAGAGTTCACTGAAAGCATCAGAGATGTGACTAATGAGCAGCAGAGCTGATGCTCACAAGCAGGGTGGAAAGTTCTCTTTCTTGTTTCAGATTCAATATTTTTGCAAAACTTAAGGTTGTTTCCTTGATGCGTCATTCTATTATTGTATTAGTGCTTGGAGCTTTATAAATGACAGATAATAGTCTGGATTTGTGTTGCAATGAAGTGAGCTGAAGGCGTTGGTGTCATTTTGTGATTTATGTGGCTTACATTTGAATACGTCCATTTTTTTTTTTTGGTACACATTTTAAGCAGGGAGCACACGCATAGATATGGGCCAGATTGATGGCCAAAGGTCATCTATCTGGCCCATCTCTTATGCAGCCATCCCAGGGATATCGGACATGACCTTAAATCATGGTCCATGTCCGTTGCTTTGCATAGGGACCCAGGTCTCCATGCAAAGCGTCGTCGGAGCTGGAGACATAGCATTGCTGCGGCTCCAGCTCCTTCATGTTGGGCAGCAGCGTGATCTCGTCATCGTAAACCTCAAACGTCTCGTATATTGAGCCGTGTGTTCCCGGCTTTAGTCCTATAAGTTAGATTCCTAGGCTTTCACCTTGCCTATCTCTGAGTTGTTGAGCCGTGCTCTGGTTACACAGGTGCCTATTGTCCTGTAATATGTATCCGGATTGAAGAAGTCAGTTTTTTTCCCATCTGTGGTTTCCAAGCACTGAGTAAACAGCGCAGTAAGTGGGACAAAGTGCTTTACTCAGAGATTCCATTCACCCTGCCAAATGATGTGTGGCTCTGCTGTTTACACTAATCCCATGGATCGTATAAAAGTGCTCTCAGGCCTCGTATTGTATTGCTGGTTATATATTTCTGCTGCTTTCCATTGTCAGGACCCATGAAAACAACATCATCCTTCCAGGGTCATAGGATACTGGTTTGGTAATAACTTCCACTAGAGTAGTATCTGGATTTTTAGACGTGTCGCACGAATATTGAAAGGATTACCGTATTTTTCGGACTATAGGATGCACCTGACCATGAGACGCACCCAGCTTTTAAAGCAGTAACTCAGAACAAAAAATTTAATGTTTAAATAAATTAGTAAAAAAATCCCCTGCAGTACCCAATTTCAGCCACAAAAAGTGTGTCACTAGAGAGCACACTTCCGCATCTCATCTTCCTCGTACACGGGGAAGGGAGGGGGGTCTGCGGGGGGAATCTGCACTCATGCCTCCCCTCTGTGGCTGTGTGAGAGGAAACAGCGAGTGCAGCTTTCCTCACACACACTCTGCAGTGGCTAGATCTGTGGGGCTCTGCAAATAACCAATACATTTCAGATGGGAGATCCGGCTGTGTGCAGATCTCCGAGCTGGCGGGGAGCCAAGTTGCGATCACCTGAGGCGAAATGCCCACAGGTGGTTGCACATTCGGACCATAAGACGCAGGGACTCACGCCATAACGGTTTTAAAGGGGGAAGGTGAGTTAGGATATTTATGTCAGAGGAAAGTACCGGTGTGTCTGTGATTTGGGGAACTCCAGAGTGCACTTGTTTTGTGTGAAAATTATTTAATTTACGGTCCCTGCTCACTCTCAGCCTAGAACGGATCCAGAGTTACTTGTGTGTGGGGATGACTTTATATTCTCCATTTCTTTTTTCCTGATAACCATTGACAGAGAAGGAATGCGTTCTCTGGGCCATTTCACACTAACTACCCTGCAGCATTGGTGTGTGATTTATTTATTTATTTTTTCCTGCCCATAATGCTACAACGTCTGTTGCTGGCCAGGCCCCTTGTGTCCTCCATAGAAGTTTATCGGAGATGCTTGCACTGCGTATGCAAAACTGCGTGCAGCAGTTCATTTATGACATGTTACTGTGCAATAGCTTTACTGCATTGCTGCAGCGTGGCTAGGGATGGGAAGCTCGGAAAAAAAACGGGAAAATTTGGGAAAACGTTTTTTTTCCGTTTTTTTTCCCCTGAAGATTTTTAAAAAATATATTATGGCATGATGAATGACATCCATAATAACTGTGATGATGACAGACCAGAGTTAGATGCATAAGCAGAGACTGAAACTGATACTGATGATTACAGCACCAAAATGATTTCCTGTTAAACCTCATCCCCATTCATGCCCAGTCCATCTGCCAGCAGGAATATAGAAATTGTACTACTTCTGGTTTTAAATATTGTTTGTCTGGGAGTTTTTTTTGTCCACAGAAACTAGTAAACAGTTCGGAGTTTGTTGCTCCAATTTGTTACAATACAATAAATATCATTTATAAAAGTCCGTTCTGTGATAGGTCATATAATTTCTATTGTACAAAGTTGTTATCATTTTATGCCTAGCATAACATTGTCCATAGTTTTATAACCTTTATATTTCTAAAGTAAACAGAATGACTTCAGTCTGGAAAAGACAAAAGAAGTTTTGAATGGAGAATGTTTTTTCATTGTTGCCGAAAATTTCCGGTTTTTTTTTGCAGTTTTTTTCCGGAAAAAACCCTTTTTTTTTATGGAATGGCGGCTTTCAAATTTCCGGAAATTTTACATCTCTAACGTGGCTAGTGTTAACAGGGCCTAAATGGGAACATTGTGTTCCAATAACAATGTATACACATATAGAGAAGAGACTGCGCATTGTGTGGTTAAGCATCCATGGTCAGCAGAATTCCCCCCGAAAAGTTCATGAGCTAGGGGACTTTAATGCCAAGTGTTTTAGATGGAAGTCAATACCAGTATATAATAATATTCTCAAAGTAAAACATGGAAACATATTATGTAAACATATAAAAAAACATACTAAAAAACATGCAGCATGGCAAGCTCGAATGGTTAACATCAATACATCAGATAGTACCCTCGGTGAAATCCATATAGCATCCAAATAAATAACAAAAATACTAGGTAAAGGTCTGAATTATGACATGCGAGGATAAGGGGCCATGTCAACAGGGGTCCCTTCACCCCAACGCTCGTTTGCGTGTATTGTACTCCTCAGGGGGTGTTTTGTTCTATATCCAACTGAATTCCATATCTTCCTGATATCGGAATTAGGTGATAGACCGAGAATAGACAAGGAGGATGTAAGGTTAGCATCAAAGTAAAAAAGTATTTAGTAAATACCTTTGAGTAGGGGTTAACTCACGTTTATAAAGATGTATAAGATGCCAGATCCAATGGCGTGCAACAACAGATGCCCCCATAGGGCCAGCCCGGGGGCTCAAATGCGACCAAGCGGCGAACAGGGCCAGAGCATCAATGATCGACCTATATGTAGTTTTTTTAGTGATATTAGTACAATATTCGTTCAATATATGTTGAAGCGGTGGGGGGAGGGAACCACTGTAATAAGGTTAACTATTAATGTTAGTGGGGGCAGGGAAGGTGAGGCGGCATGCTTGTGGTGGATGGTTATGTGATTATGGTGGAGACGACGTGAAAGTAGTGCTTCTAAATCCCATAATCAAAAAAAACACAAACAAAACCCATAGTGAGGAGGGTGGTAGGCATAGTGGGATGAGACACATGTCATTATAGTATTCCGTGAATGTGCAGTAGTTAGTGCACGGATGGGTTTAGTAGTGTCACGCCGGCAAAGCCCAAGCCTCATAAGGTTTAGGAGTAGACAGAATAGAATGTGAAAGGTATAGAAATCAAAAAAAGGTAAATGGGAGTCTGCAGATTAATGTGGATAGTCATAGAAAAAGGTACCAGTGTGGAGTTGAAGAGGGTAAACTAAAGAGTGGTGCTAGGGGTAAAGAGGTAGGAAGTAGAAAAGATACCTGAGCGGTCTGTCAAGGTTCTCACAGTAATAGGGTCAATCAAGTATTCCAAGGTAATCCATGTTCATGTGTAAAATTGGTCAATCTTCGTATTAAGGTGAGAGAGTATATGATGTAAACAGCAGCTTAGGTCGCCTTATGCCCCTTGTCGTGCACGTCGCTCAGGTCATCCCTATAAACAATACATTACATGTACAATTCTTTGTTAAAATCCAGTTTAATTATATCTTTTGTTTGTTTTTTTATTCTTCCAGATTGCCCAGAAATATGACATGCAGGTAGAGGAGGATCTGCGACTCTGGATAGAGGAAGTGACCGGCATGAGGATTGGTGACAACTTTCAGCTGGGTCTGAGGGATGGAGCCATTCTGTGCAAGTAAGTGTACTGTCATCTGAAGTTCAGGAGTTGTGTTGTGTATAGTCATGTCTCCACATCCATTGATCCAATCTAGCCTTGATGGCTTCTAGTCTTTTACTTCGGGTTACATATTCAGATGTCCAAATGTGAAGGGGGACCAGGGTTCAGGAATCTCCTATTATCTAGTGCCCAACCTGCGGCCCTTTGGGTGTTCTTTGGTGGCCCCCCTCAGTCTTCCACTTGAGGCCCCCTGAACCTAACTATTAGTGCATAGGGCAAAGGAACTCACCTGTCTGCTGAATTGAAGGTTATGTGCCCCATTGATATAATCTATGGCTTTGATGATAAACATGACACAACATTTGCATTACCATACTCCAGTGCTCCCTAATGCTTGAAGTATAATTTAAAATCAATTTTGTTATTTTAAAAATGAAAAATGTCTTCTTGCTGTTGTAATTTTTTTCATTACAAAAATGCTTATACAAGTCAGTATAGATTAAAAATGTTCAGTGCGGCCCTTTAGTGATGCTGAGGGCTGCACTTGTGGCCCTCCATATCAACTCAGTTGCCCACCGCTGATCTAGTGGCACATCCCTATCCCAAATCTAATGCCTGGCATACACATGCCGATAAGGGGCTGATTTTTCACCTGACTGGGCGTGCGCGCTCGCGCCATCGGTCAGCGGAAAAATCACCCGCTTATCGGCATGTGCCCACATGGGGCGACAGATCCTTGTCGCCCCACAGCTCGGCCGGCCAGAGAACGGACATGTCCGATAATCTCTGGCCGATGGAAGCCGATGCCTTTAACTTCAATGAAGACCGGCGTCTTCATTGAAGCTAATGGCCGGCACACAAAGGGTGCCGGCCAACTAGTGCAGCCCCATAATGCATCAGGATGCAAACGTGATGCCGTCATCACGTTTGCATTCCGGAGCTTATCTGAGCTGGCCTGTCTGCACCCGTCGGGGTGTGTATGGCAGGCATAACACTACTTCACCAATGCCCTTGGAATTGGGTGGCCTGACCTCCAGGACTTTATAGGCATTAAATTAACCAAAACTTTCATAGGAATTAAAAGGTGAAGCAATAAAAGTTTTTGTCTTGTGTGTGCGCAGATACTTTAATAGAATGCCTATAAAGTCTCAGGGGTTGGTTGAACCCATTCTTAGGGTGTTCCTATCCTAATTGGTTGAGAAGTTCAATGTTTGACTTTCAATATGAATCGTAATAACCTATTTATGTGGGTATTACAGGTTCCTGAGAGATATGAACTTGCACATACCCTTTCTAGAACATCAGTCAAATGCATTGCGTTGTTACACAATGCCAGATATGCTTTTCTAGTGGATTTAAAGTGGAACTCAAAGGCTTATCTCCATTTGCAGCAAAGTGAATGCAGATCAAGTTTTTACAGCAGTTTTTTGTAAAGTTGTCATCACTCTGCCCATTTGATCATCTGACCACATGCATCTAACCAGATTAATATTATTATTGTATAGTGCCAACATATTATGCAGCACTGTACAATAAGTTGAGATGCAACACCGGATAACACGGGTACAGGAATATGACAGAGGACAGAGGAGAATTATAGGACCCTGCCTGTTCGGGCTTGCTATGTAATAGGTTAGGGCACTAAGTATACAATAGGTGGGGGGATGTGACTGGCATGATGGCGAAAATAATGGGTAGACCAGACTGAAGAGGTGGGATTCCAGGGTTTTGTTTTTTTTCTTCCAGTGCCAAAGGTAGGAGCAAGTCTAAGGGGATGAGGGAGAGGGTTCCAGAGTGTAGGGTCATCCCTTTATACTACCATATTCAAATAGGGATACGTCTCTGGGGTGTGTGCTAATTGGCTGACTCCATAATGTCAAGCAGATAAAATGTATATGTGGTGAAATACCTGACTCAAGGATCTTTTTCATTCTGTCAATACCATCAATGCAGACTAAGTGCCTACCGGTTGGGCAGTATTGTGCTATGAAAAGGGAAATACAAGGAGTTAATTTGCTCTCATAGGTGGACTTGTGGTCTCAAGAGGCACTAAAGTTCAGCTTTTACAAAGGCTGGAAATAACTTCGAGTATAGTCCTGTAGATTTCAGGATACTCTGAGTATATTGGTAAACATGTATGAATTCCTTTATGCTAATGTGCCTCAGTAGCGGTGTTCAGATGACCTTTTAGTCAGTTTAGAGTTAAATTCTCTCAGAATCATGTACCGTGACTTGTTTGCACCCAAGTTGCCAAAAATAAAACCCAGCGCTCCTCTTCAATATCCTGTTAGACTTATCCGTTACTGCAAAAACACCGGGCACCTGACATTCACCTTCACACCTTTGTGAAATGCTGCAAAACCCGATCCATGCTCACAAAGGAGCCCTCACCTGGGGTACAGCTTTATGTAAAGACAAAGACTAGATATGTCACCTTGTGTTTCCTGAAATCCGTTTTCAATGGAGTTTGACAAAGGAGATTCACCTCTGATCTGGTAATTGCTGTTATTGCTGAGGCCTCAGCCTATTAGTGGGTCTAACAGGAGAGTTATACCAGTTCTTCCCTGCGCTATACTCAAATGTCCAATGGTTTCTACGTTCCTATCACTGTATGGAAACAAACCTTGTGGCTAGCATATTTGTCTGGGTGGGAGGGTGTGTTCTGGAGTTTCCATCTTACCTGCTAGTTTCTGTTCAGATCACAGATGGCATTGGTAGGGCATCTGTATTTCATAAGCCGATATATCCTCAATCACAAGAAGGTCCGCACTCAGGAGTAAAATCCAACTTCTTTATTGCGTATTTCAAACATAGATACAGTAGGACGCCAACTCCTTTAGGGGTCTCCACCTCTTACGTGTTTCACACCAATTGGAGCTTATTATCTCTACGATTAAGCTCCAGTTGGAGTGAATAGGACCACTAAGGGGGGGGGGGGGCTTCCTCATAGCTGAGTGATGCATCAGAAACCCTACATTAAGCGCAGGCTTGGCGAGAGAGTAACGAGGAGCACATATGCTGTGTCTCATGGCGCTGAGCAGTTACGCCAATAGCAGGGGTTCATGTATGTTAGAGTCCGCTTAACCCATGTGCTGTGTACGACATCCGGCCAGCCACTAGTGTATATGATCTGTCCGGGATCCCTGCAAGCACTGCAATTAGTGGGGGCCATCCCATGGACTCTGTGACTCCTCAGCGCTGTGCCCCCCCCCTTTAATGGTCTCTTTCTCTCACACGTTCTCTCCAACTGGAGCTTATTTGTGGAGATTATAAGCTCTAATTGGTGTGGAACACATAAGAGGTGGAGACCCCCTAAGGGAGTTGGTGTTGTACTGTGTCCATGTTGAAATACCCCAGAAAAGAAGTTGGATTTTACTCCGGAGTGCGGACCTTCTTGTGATTGTGGCTTTTGGAGACGTCCATTCATTGTTCCAGCAGCGGTTTACCCAATTCGTGATTGAGCGAGCCTGAGAAAAGGTCTGTGTAGAGCCCAATTGCATGAAGTAGTGCGGATCGAACCTGTATGTTTTTTGAAGTTTACATTATTTCATAGATTGACTGTAGAACATGTGGGGGTTTCCATTATATTTTCTAATAACACTTTATATCCTTTTAGTCTCATTAACAGATTGCAGCCAGGAGCCGTAAGGAAGATAAATGATGCAAAAATAAACTGGCACAAGGTGAGGGCCGTCAGAACTTTGCATTGTATGGGTATGGTGTCATGTAGATGAACCCTAATGGTGTGATCTGCTGATTGTGTTCTATAGCTGGAGAATATCGGGAACTTCATTAAAGCCATCCAAGATTACGGCATGAAGCCACATGACATTTTTGAAGCCAATGACCTTTTTGAGAATGGAAATATGACCCAAGTGCAGACCTCTTTGGCAGCTTTGGCTGGCTTGGTAAGTACTTCTCTTATCTGTACAATAACAAATGAGAGGAAATGTAAAAACTCTTACAAGCTCTGGTGGACAAAAAAGAGATACAAAGAGACAAAGAAAAAAACAAAAATTACTCCGCTTCTCCTTGGAGTGATGGGTTTACGTAGAGGAATATTCCACACAATCCCCAGAAACTATCACATTTCAGATGCTGTCCCCTATTGACCTACATGGCCTGATATAAGTGCAATGAAGAATTTAACCAAGCCTTCCAGGCCTGCAAGGTGGGCCAATCTTTCCGCTGCTACTGCAATATAGTAAGTTTCCTGGCGTAATAGAAGGTCAACAAGAGGGACTGTGCGTACTGCCAAACGAATAAACTAGGCCATCCACGAGCCCCAACAGACAAAGGCCAACTGAAGGGGTGTTAAGGGTTTCATAGTGCGTTCAGAAACCTAAGCGACAACCTCCACACAGAACCCTGTTGCACAGGGACAGTCCCAAAATACAGGATCTAGTAATGTGACATTAGATCACAGATCTGCGTTGTCCACTGAACTGTCATCGGAACTGCAGTATCTGCCCATTGGCAAAGTAAAGAATATTTCTAACTATAACCTTCACACTTAGGGGCTGGGCTGGCTGTTGGCTTAAGTCACCGGACTTCGGGTGGGCAGACGGCATTCTACCCACTGTTGTTCATCAAATGTTAGTGGCACTCCCATCACCCGGCTTCTTTCTCGTTCTGGAAAGAAGGATTTCCAAGATATTGGACAGAGTGGGTTCTTTAACACACACTGATCTGTATCTATATTCAGGCTGCCATTGCAAACCTCTCCCTAGGAAAGTTCTGGGTGATGGTCTGTCATGATTCCCACCCTTTCCAAAACTTGTTTTCCACCTTTTAATTAGTTACATGTTGGGGTACATGCACTCAGGTCAGGTGTCTTATAAGGTCATGCTATGGTCCTGCACCCCTTGCTCTATGATTAAACCCTACCGAGCAGACCTACGGGCTCCCCTAGATGGTCGGCCCAGGACAGGAGTGCCCCCTGCCCCCCTTTGTTCTGAGATTTTCCAACCCTTGCAGCTGTGCATGCCCAGATAGCTCTAGTTTTTTTTGGAGTTAATCTTACAGGTTTCGGGTATAAAGGTTAGGGTTAGGAGGTTTAGGTTGGCGGATTGGGGAGGTTAGTTTAATTTTAACCCCTACAGTTAAGCACCACTCCCCCCAAACCCTAACACCTGAGATGAGTAAATAGAACCCTGTAACTCTGAAAAAGTAGGGCTATCTGCGCATATTCAGTTGCAAGAAGAGAAAAGTCTTGCATGGTAGGAAAATATTTCAGAATACTGGTACAGGAAGCTGCCTTTTTGTGGGAAAATCTTAGTGGTGGATCTCCAGGTCGCCACAAAACCTGACCATGTAAAAAAAAAAAAGTTAAACTGGATATAGGTTTTTCTGACCATATATGTAACTTTATTAAATAGCATAAATTGTGTAATCATTCAACCCATATTTATGTGGGGTTCTGCTCCCCACTTGTCTTTTTTTTTTTGCATATAAATTTTTATTTGTTTTTCAAAACATAACATGGAAACAAGCAGTAACACGGGCTACACAAGAATCCAATCCAAACATAAACAGGCAATGGTACATTCAAAATCTTCCAACCTGACCTCATTTGCCTGCCCTTGAGGCTAAGCCCACATTACCCCCCTCCTACTGACCCCCCACACTCCGTCAGCTATACCCCTCTGTCAGCTATACCGTCATGAAATCACCACCCGCCAGGGACCCATGCCCGTCCACCCATGATGTCCAATGGCGCTAAGAAAGAAAGAAGACGTGACACCGTAAGATGTACTCCCCAGAAGGCGGCAGCAATCCGCCGCCCGCCCCCTAGTCCCGGTTAACAAATCAGAACACTTCCAGGCGGCCCAGAGACCCCCTCAATTTCTCAGTGGCATACCAGGCAGAATAACGAAACATGGTCATAAGCGCTTTCACCTGATCGTCATCCAGCTCCATTATGATGTAGCGCTTCCACACCCCCACTTGTCTTAATAGATGAATAATCTTCTGACCAATCTACACACTTTATTGTCCTGTGTTTCTGTGGAGTTAAATATTGACAATATTTTTTATTGTCTTTTTCCAGGCAAAAACAAAAGGCTTCCACACTACAGTAGATATTGGCGTCAAATACGCAGAAAAGCAGAAGAGACAGTTTGATGATGATAAACTAAAAGCTGGACAGAGTGTTATTGGTTTACAGGTACAGCTCCCCATTCCTTCTTTGCCTTGTCTTTGTGTTGGGAGTGTGTTGATCACCTTTCGAAGCGGTCCCATTTTTCCCTGGTTGCGGATCATAATACAGGTTAGTTATGTAAAATTGCTTGTTAAGAGTTTTTTTTTACCCTTCTTCCTTAGATGGGAACAAACAAATGTGCAAGCCAAGCAGGAATGACCGCCTATGGTACACGGCGACATTTGTACGATCCAAAGATGCAGACTGATAAACCATTTGACCAGACAACAATAAGCTTACAGATGGGAACAAACAAAGGTGCCAGTCAGGTAAATAACCCATGTATAGTAGAGGAGCAGCAGATGAGCAGCAGTTAGACTGAAGAACTAACATTCTAGAATGAGAAAAGCCAAAAAGGGTGATGTTGCAGTGTACATGTGTGTTAGCACTTCCAATAGAAGTGTTGCGTTGAATGTATACAATGTGTGCAGCAGAATATGTAGCAATGCAGCACAGTATATGTGTTGACCCCCTCTGATGTAGGGT
>CM070038.1:12817387-12833164 GCA_036250615.1 Ptychadena robeensis | reverse complement strand
ATCACGGAGGGTATCACAGGGCAGGAAAGTATCACAGGGCAGGAAAGTATCACGGAAAGTATCACAGGGCAGGAAAGTATCACAGGGCAGGAAAGTATCACGGAGGGTATCACAGGCCAGGAAAGTATCACGGAAAGTATCACAGGGCAGGAAAGTATCACGGAAAGTATCACAGGGCAGGAAAGTATCACGGGGCAGGAAAGTATCTCTGAACACCGGCCTTTTATTATAGACCTCCTGCCCAAGTATTGGGTACAGGTTCCATTGTTGCCCTTCCACAGGGGAGCGCAGATCTGCCTACTCTACAGGGATTCGCTGGACCATGAACGACAATGAAACCATAAATGAAGGCGTCACCGATATGGACACAAACGACCACTCACCATCAGCTCCTGATCCATGAAGTAAGGCTTCTCAGAGGAGCCGTCGTTGGTCTCGATATCTATAGCATAGCACAGCAGGAGACTGTGCACCACACTTTCGAACAGAGATAAGAAACTGTGGGCAACCAGGTACGCAAAGAACGCAACTAACAGCAACGGGATGACCCAAACCCGCAGCTCTCTGTGATAATTGAACGCCATCAGTCCTCCAAATACTGTGAAACACACAACGAAGACCTGAGGGGAAACAAGAACAGGAACTGAGAAGCTAACAATGAGAAGTGGAATTGTAAGTCAAACCCGTATTCTGGTTAGTTTGGGTGGATTATGGAATGGTCATGTGCCCATTAGATCTCTCTTGGTAGGAGCTCTTCCCTCATGATAGAAAGCTCATTCACTCAACAACAGATCTTGGTAAACAGATGAACCTGGCTTGTCATGGGAGAATGACCTGAAGAGTGATGCACAGGGCAGACCTTTTTGACTACTCTGTATGTCTAAAGCTGGGAACACGTGTTGATATCGGTCAGATCGATGGCCACTTCGAGCATAGTGCGCACTCACAGCCATATATCTGGCAAATATCTAAAGCGGCCATAAACACAGGAATATCGATGACCATGGTCGATGTCTGTTGCTTTGCATGGGGTCCGTGCACCGGCCTCCAGTAGCGGCTGTCTGGGAGGCTTCACAGCCATTTGGCCAACAAGAGGAATCACTTGAGGCACAGTGACCACCAGTGGTGGTTTTAGATAGGGACAATATGGCCAGTTTCTCAGGATGGCATCAAATTTTTTTTTCCAATGACCAGATGCCTCCCCTGAAGTGCACCCGCCAATCAAGCACGTGGCCGCCCGGGGAAAGAAAAGATCAGAGTCCGTAAGTCTGTGACTCATCAGCCCTCATGGGGGGCGCTCACCCAGTGCACCCCTCCCTATGACCGATCCTAGTGACCACTATCTGTCTCCATGAAGAAGTTCACCAAACCTAATACCCTAAATAGGTGGACCACACTAACCATTCACCTGATTCGCTGCTACAGTGAAGAGATTTATACAGTTAATCATGGTCAACGTGTTGGGAAGAACCTTTCTCTCCTCCCAACATCTGACTACACAATGCTCCCACCCCCTATACAGCCGGCATTCTGTAGTGACTATACCTTCCACCATCAGCAATTTCAAATGAATTGCCAAAATGTCACGCCGCAGCTCTTATCACCATCAGCACACTTGTCCTGGGCTCACCATTCCGCCACTCTTACATCGTGCAGTGTAGGACGGGATATACAGATAACGAGCATTTGGCAGTCAAATGACAACCTTCAGTTATTTTTAAACTACATTTTCTTACAAATATCCTGTGTATACTCAATTATTAAACCCTTAACATAAAAAAATGTCAAAGTGAATATTAAACCCCCAATGAATCCTTTATCAGTTCTGCCTGGCAGCCAGGTGCAGCATCAAGTAAGCCCCCCTGGGTGGACACTGCAACACCCCTCGACAATTGTCCTTCAACCCGCTGCTATTGGATCCATGAAAATGACCGCCTGCTCATCCACCCCAGAACAGGAAGACGACTCTGCAGAGGACTTGAAGGTCTCTATGGGGGAAACTACAGAGGTGAGGATTTGGGGGGTTATTATTATCAATAGAAAAAGCTTTGTTTTTTTTTGTCTGGGTTTTATACACAACCGAGTCTTTTTCATAAGGTAGAGCAAGAGTTAAGCAGGGTACAGATGGTTCGATATTCGAGCCGTCCAATGTACCCTGCAGCAACGTGATGACGTCATCACGCTGCGGTCAGATATCGGAGAAGCCGGGGAGAGCAGAACTGTCTCTCCCCGGCTCCTCCTCCTCAGCCAAGCTTTGCCTGGAGACCCATGCAAAGCATCGTACATCGCCGTATTTACAGCTATAGGGGCAGATTATATGGGTCAGATAGATGGCTGTGAGCGCACGCAGCGCTCGAAACGGCCATCGATTTGACCCATATCTCTACGTCTGTATCTGCTTAATGCTCCAGTCAGCCGAGATCTTCTGTCACTGAGAGAACACTTCCTTGTAGGTTTGTGTTATTATAGTAGCTAATCAATTCCAGATATTTGTGAGGGGGTGTTCTGTCATCTAAAGCTGCCCATACACGTGCAGATTATCCCTCGATTATCTATTGATTATCCCATGATAGATGAGGGACCAGCTGCAGCGTGATGATGTCATCATGCTGCAGCCGCCCCCTCAGAGGATTGACTGCCATCCCCACCCAAAGCAATGGACATCTGTCGTGATTTACAGTCATGTCCGATATCCCTGTTTTCGAGTGGGATTGATTGATCCCGCTCGAAAACAGGGATGGCCGCATTAGATATGCACCAGATAGATGGCCGTGAGCGTGCACGTCGCTCGAAGTGGCCATCGATCTAGCGCATATCTATGCGTGTATGGGCACCTTAAGGGTCCCCATACACCATTAGATTTCCTTTAGATCTCCTTTTGTTTTACCAAAACCATGTAATATGAGGGACTTTCTAAACCATCAAGTCTACCTGTGTTCAATCGCAGAGGACCCGGCACTACATAATTGTTGGTAAATCTAAAGGATATCTGACAGAGATCTAAAGGTGTATGGCCAGCTTTAGGCAGTGGTTCCCAACTTTTTTTCCATGTCCAAGACAAACCAGTACCCCCCAACGCCTACACGCATACATAGAAATTTTCTTGGAAGTGACGTCACAACACTCCAGCTCTGAGGTAACGTCCCCTCGCTCCTAGCTTGCATGCACACAACCCTTCGGACAAGTCCAGCTCGGGATTACCACATTCACTTTACAGGGGAGCAGGAAGCTGAGCTTGCAGCCTCTCTCTGCCCCCTTCTCTGATGGTACTGATAGTGTGCCCCCCTGCCATATGTAGCATGGAGCCCAGGTTGGTAACCACTGATCTGGATAATCTGCAGTCTTGGTATTAGGAGGGGGGGGGGGTGTATATCCACCCGAGGAATATCATAAATGAACATTTACCTTTCCGAGGAACACAAGGAACACAGCAGAACATTTCAGTGAGGAGACGCAGGGGGGAGTTTTTGCCATCAGACTGTAGGCTTCCGTGGCGGAGGTACAGAACGGCGTCCCATTGATGACGGTCGCTGTGTATGCATTCTGGATGTGAGAGATGAAGAGGGATTAGTGATAAGTGACATTTCCCAAACACTAAACATAAACAGAGGAGATGTGTATGTGTGACCCTTGTCTGCCTTCTCCGTGTACCGCAATTATATGGCTCCAGGATCCCACCGCCAAGCTCAGCCGCGGGTTTATCAACACAGTGTAATACAGAGTTTTATCACATGGGGGGGGGGGACACACGTCATGGACTTTTACTTCTGAACAAACTTTACACTGACATACTATGAGGCGGAAACACACATTTCAGTAGATTAAAGTGAGCAGTTGGTTGCCAGAGGATCGGCGGGGACCCATCTGTGCCTGGTCTCAGTCCAAAGTTATGCGATCGGCCAGAAAAAAACTGACACGTCCGTTCTCTGGCCGATCATGATTTTGGGTGATAGATCGGTTGCTCCAGTTGGTCAGCTGTGATCCGCAGGTGATTGAGATAATAAAGTACGGAGAAGGTGAGGGACAGCTCATGTTCCACTTCAAACAAGTATTAGAAATAAACATTTTATTTTCACTTTTTTCATTTATCTAATTACCGTATTTTCAGACCATAAGACGCATTACATTCAAAACCAATGGGAAAGTATCCCTGCATCTTATGGTCCGAACATGTGAATATGAACTTGTTTTTAGGCCCAACCATCCTGCATCCCATGAGGCTGGCTCCATTACCTTCAGCCAAGCCAAAAAGCCACTGCATTAGCGCTAGCAGTACCCATTCTCTGAACACACTCGCCAACTTACAGAGAGACACATTTTACCATTAGATAGCATGAGTTGTGTATTTACATTAACATCCTGCATTGCAATAAATACATTTTGTGACACAGACTCATATCTCCTATATGTAAATAGCTGCTCATGGGTAAGTTGTTCAGTGCCAGATTGTAAAATGTGTCTCTCCATTTGATCAGTGTTTTCAGAGAATGGGTACTGCTAGTGTATAGACACATGCTTAAGTATCAGCCCTGACACTCTGCTATATATTCACTTTTGCTGTGTCTCCGATGTATTTATTTTTTTTTCACATTTTCTCTCCAAAACTATGGTAAGCAAAATATTGTCTGGTGCAGAAAACACGGTACCTAGAAGCCACTAAAATGATTGATTGTGTAAAAAAAAAAAAGATTTTAGTTTCTCACATGTCTTATGGGGATTGGGCTGCAAATGGTGCTCCCAATGAGGCGACTCCGCACAGACAGTCCTTTGTTTAGGGCTCCTGCCCGTGTTTATTGAAGCAGTAACAAGGCTCACGCAACAAAAAGATACCCTTGCAGGGGTTGTCAGCGGCAACACAAAATGTCCATTAAAATAAATAAACAACCTCCTGGCTTCCAAACAAACAAAGCTGGTCTTCACAGTTCAGACGGTCTCACACACACCAGCCCCTGACAATCAGAAGAGATGGTCGAATTTTCTTGCAAACTTGCTGGAGAGAGAAGGGTTGTGGGAACATTTGAAGAAAAAAGTTTTGCTCTAACACATGCAGTTTCTGCACAAACGAAGTTCAAAGTCAAGTCAAAATTTCGAAAATAGGAATTTCGACTTTGTTTTTTAACTTAATTTATGCAAACCTCCATGTGCTAGAGCAAAACCTTTTTTTTCAAAAGGTTCCCACAAGTCTTCCCTACATCTCCAGCAAGTTTGGTGATGATACTATTTTCAGCGGCTTTGCAATCAGCTCACAAAGTTAGCAAGTCAAAAAATTCGACCATCTCTAACACTCAGCACCAGGTGCTCTAATGGGCTCCTGAGCCTCTGGAAATACTGGACCAGGAACTGGGAATCTGTCCCACCCTGCTCTTGCAGATTCCCAGTAACACCGGCCCCAGAACACAACTTCCAAACACCAGCTGAGGAACAGGAGAGTTCCCTGCAAATAAAACCCTGCTCCACCTCAGAATGGGAATCTGAGATACCGTGGAGGGGAGTGTGGCAGGCGCAGCACTATGACGTGCCTTGTGCGCTGTGGCATTAGAAGAATTCTGATGTCTCTTAAGGCCCCCATACACGTGTCGGATTCCCAGCGGATTCCGGGACGATCGATTCCGGGCGCGTGCACGCCAAACGATCGTCCCAGAATCGCGTGAAGCCCACCTTGTCCGTCCGATCACGTCCGATTGATCGGGGGCCCAGAATCGGATCCGACAGAGAACCAACATGTTGGTCTTTCTGATCCGATTCTGCACACATCAGGGGGAGTTGCCATTTGGGAAGTAAGCGATCGGACACGGAATCGTCCAGGAATCCGTGGGACAAGGTGGTATGTAGCGATCGGACAGACTTAATTGGCCGTTCGATCGGACCTCCCATTCCCGCTGAGATCGCCGGAATCGATCGGATGGGTGATCGATCGGCCATGGAATCCGACTGTGTATGGCTAGCTTTACTTTGTAATTTCTCTGGCGCCGTCCTATAGAAGTATTAGGTTTAAAGAGCACACCTTCTTGCTGAAATACGTTTTTTAATAACGTTAACTTTTCTACATATAACATTGCTGCTTGTGCAGCGAACAGTCCATGCATAAAACACGCCATTTTAGGATTCTTTATTCACCACGTATCAACAGTTTAATCTTGTTAACATGAAATGGTGGATGTTTTTTTTACTCTCAGGTATACAGTCTACACCCCAGGTGCCCAACCTGTGGCCCGGGGGCCACATGCGGCCCTTTGGGTGTTGTTTGGCGGCCCCCCCTTGGTCCTCTACTTGCAGCCCCCAAAACCTGTTAATGCATATGGCATAGGAACTCACCTGTTCACCAATCCTCCACCAACGCGTCCTCGCCTGGGAGAGGTAAGAGGAGGAGAGGGACTCACTAAGCCTCCAGCTGAGCACGCTAATTGGCATACATGAAAGCTAATGAGTGACCCAGACACCTCAGCGCCTCTGCTTCCTCTAGGCTACTCTGATCATATCTATGAGGCACATATCCTTTGTTGATGTATATGGGGCATTCCATACATCACCATGTGTAGTGGTCACACGCTGACCCCGCTTTCCTAATCAACTTTGGCGGTCCTACATGTTATGTGCGGCCCTTTAGTGATGCAGAGGGCCGCACTTGTGGCTCTCCATATCACCTCAGTTGCCCACCACTGGTCTACACTGTCACTCTGCTGTTTGCACGGTATTCACTTGGTAAAAAATATTATGGTGGATTGCTTTGGTCAGCAGTTTGCTATACATTTAGCACTTCGCATTTAGCATAAGAATGAATATGAGCTCTGTATTGGTTCTGCATGAGTATGAAGTTGAAGGTGGATGAAGTGGAAGGTAAAGAAGCATTAAGTTGAACGTGGAACTGTAAGTAAAACACACAGACAGGTTCAGTGTACAGTCCTAATCCTACTATTAAACAATAGGGACATATAGAAGTGGATCCAATATCTTTTTGGCCTCTGTACTTCTATGAGAACTCTCTCTCTGTCTCTCTCTGCTGGGAAATTTACCTCACAGATTATTTAAAGGTTTTTGTGTTTACAGATATGTTGCCCTAGCAACCAGGCAGGTCTTGGCTGTCCAGCTACAGAGAGGGATGCAGGGGTAGGGAGCTTGTAATAATTTTTTTAAATTAAACTATTTTGTACAACCCTCTGAATTAAAGCTGGAAGTCATCTGAGTTGTTTCATTAAAACTTCATTGTGGTAATTTACAGAACCAAAATTAGAAAAAAAAATTAACTCTGTCCAAATATATTCCAAAGAGAACGAGGGTCTGAGTTTGAAATCTCAGGAAAGGTGAGCAGAAGTCACGAGGACTTTATACAGGGAGCGTTCCATGCGTTCAAGCTGTGGAATCATTATATGTAATCTGTGTTCCATGTCACATGTCAGGGTCGAACCAACTGCACGAGACCGCCGCTTCATATCTCACATTTCTACACACAAACTTTCCGTCTCTAATGTTATGCTCACAGGCTTTTGAATATTTTCCTTAAACTCCTGGGCGTTACGGGCTTTTCGCGCCACTTGACTTGACGCAAAAAGCCGCTTCCTGGGGGTACAATGTACTCCACTGCAATTTCACGACACACTACACACCGCCTGTGTCAGTTAGATGCCGGCAGTGTGTGCGGGGGAAAGCGACGACCCCTCCATTAACATGGAGGTCTATGGCGCCGCTCCCCCCCTTCGGCATCACTGATGACACCCTGATGAAATGCTGCAGGCTCACAGAGAGCCGGTGATTGCGCCCGATCCCAGCACGGCCGCAGTTTGATCTAAGATCAAGACCTGCGCCTGTACTGGGTTTATTATATTACTAAGGGGTAGGCTCTGTTCTTATATTCTTTTTTGGTCCCTGTGCCTTAAGCAGGGAACAGACTGGTCTATATTCGAGCCTTCCAATGTACCCTGCAGCAGTGTGATGATGTCATCACGCTGCTGTCAGATATCGGCGGAGCCAGGGAGAGACAGCTCTGCTCTCCCCAGCTCAGCTGAAGCTTTGCCTGGAGACAGCAGTCTCCAGGGGCACCCGGACCTTAGTACCCGGGGGACTGGGCCTTCCGGTCGGGGCCCCCTGGGCAAAAGGTCATCCAAGGGACGTATGGCTTTGGCTGCCCTTGCCACCCCTTCGGGAGAACAGTCCTTTAGCCCCTTTTAGAGCGGGGACATCATGGGCAACCCGTGCTTGTTTGAAGTGTTTCACGTTTTGTGCACTCACTTTTTGTTTGGCACTAGTTGCACACGAGTTTTCGTACGGGTGCTTGCACTCACCAATAAAATCAATGGGAGGCCGCCAGGCACCCCCTACTTGGATGAGTGGAGGGTGCCTGGTCCATGGAAAAAGTTGAGAAAGTGATAGAAAGTCACTGGGAACTGCATGTGGACCAATGGTATGCAGTATCTTGGTACTAACAAGTCAGGGTTGGAACCATTCTCCAAATCAATAAGTGGGGGAGGGGGGGGGGGTGGCTAGCACAGCATTGACCTCCATGTTAAGTCAATGGCCTCTATGGACCCTCGGAAGGGGGCGGGGGGGGTCGGCAAAATAAGGCAGATGTAAAAAAAAATGAATGCCCAGGAGGTTAAACATGTCATGGTCATGTCATTCCTGATATCTGGCACTACGGAGCCATTATCTAATAATCACATCCCAGTTGATCCTCTTGACACCAGTCAATATTTGCCAGTCGCATCAATAAAACATGTGACAGACGGTGACCAATCCCTGCTGAGCTCCTAGCGCTCTCCTAGAAATATGTACACATGATCTGATATTCTGCCTCCGCACAGCCGGCTGCTCCAGTTGTTCCATCCAGCAAAGCGCTCGGCGTATGGAGATTACCAGGAATACACATGGGGCTTTGAAGACGCTACAACTTGATCCTTGTATAGAATCTAGATGCACAGTCTTCTGTTACCGTGCGGCGGAATGTAATACACGTCAGATATTTACATAGATTACCGACCATAGCCAAGCGCAAATCTCTCTCATCCCTTATGATGACGTCTCTCCCAAATCTGAACATGTTACAGTTCCTATAGAAATGATGGGAAACGGCAACTTCAATACTGAAGCCTCCGCATTACAATGGCCCAACTGTTCTCCCAGACCTATGGGAATGCGTAACTATGCGACCCCTTGTGATAATCTCAGGAAGCATCAAAGGGACGGAGCCATGACCTCCTAGTGTGAACTGCATCAAAGAAGAGGAGAATAGAGAAATGATTATAGTTATAATTTCATACATAATAACACTTCATAAATGTAAGCAAGGAAGACGTGGGCCATGTGTCCCAGCATAGCAATGTGGTGACACCCAGTGGCGTAGGGATCACCATAGCTGCCATAGCAGCATGACCACAATGGGGCCCGCAGCTTTTGGCTGTCTGAACCCCCTTCACCAGCAAACCCCTCCCATCAGCCGGCAGGGCTGAAGTCGGAAGCAAGCAGGTGAAAATGGGACTACTTTTTTACCTGCCTGCTCCCGGCTAGCTGGAGGCTTCCACCCTCCTCTCTCTCAACTGCAGACCCGGAGCAGAAGTCAGAGAGGGAGAGAGGCTACAGTCAGGGTTGCCTCTCAGCCTGGACAGCCAGGCCTTTCAATGCCTTTGGATCCATAATGCCTGGCCGGGCATTCTGAATACGCTGCCACGCCACCCCCCACCATGGGCATGACGCGCCAGTATAGACTTTTTGCTATGGGGCCTAGTGAGTTCTAGCTACGCCCCTGGTGACACCCCTTTACCAGTGTGGATTGATCCAATTACTCCCTCTTCCTTCCCGCACGAAACTACTGTATTTACTCTAGAAGATGCACATTTTTCACACAAAAATTTGTGGGAAAGGCGTCTATGAGTCTTATGGGGCGAATACCCATCAGAGAGAAGACTGGAGCTTCTGCGAGCACAGACATTTACCTGGATTCTACAGGCTGCTCTTGTGTGTTTGTGCTGGCAGGAGATCCCCATTAAAATGTACACAACCTCCTCACATCCACACTAACAGCCAATCAGAAAGAGGAGGGACAAGCTTCCATCAGCTGTAAAGCATCAACTTCTGCAATTCAATCAGCTTGTGCGATTGGAACATTGGCTGTCAGTATAACGTCAATACCAACACACAGTGTGATACAAAGGATACAAAGTCCATCGGAATACCAAGAAAACCCATCAGATACTTGAAGGATCTAATGAACCAATGTATTGGATCGCTGCTCAATCCATTTTATCTTCCATTTCCATCATTTTTGGTCGATCAGGTAACAATTTAAAAATACTTGATTTTCTTAGATCATTAAAAGGGATCGCCTACAAAATGTTGGGGCAAGTCCAACCATTGGAGACCTGCAACACGAAATAAGCAAGGGATCATAGTCCACCACTTACAGTCCAGTTGCTGTAAAACCCATTGCTAACCTCAAAGGTAAATAATATGTCCAGCAGTGCCAGAGTCCAGGCATCAAGTCACATACGGGCCAGGCTTTGGTATCAAAAAGCTGCCAACAAGCTCTCTCTTCCTTCATGCCTGCCTCCGTCTTCTAGTATAGGAGGCCACAACAGGGAGACTAAAGACCCGCATACGGCTCTGGAGCTGCAGGTTGCAGATTTCTGATTAAGTCCATGTCCTGGATGAGTTAGTTGAGTAAAAGAATGTTATCTTTCATAAACAGCTCTGATTGTTCGATTATTTGAAGACATATTACTTCTACAATACTTAAATAATAGAACACACCGATTTTGTACTCCCCCCCCCCCCCCCCCCCCATAGAATAAATATATAAGTCCACTTGTTATTTTCTCCTATGTAAACATGTTTGTGGAAACAAGTCACACAGTCTTCTTGTAGTCCGTCATGGAAGAGTTCATTCGTCTTTGTGTTTGCTTCACAAAGAGTGGACGACATTTTTTAAAACTGACCTACTGTGTGTTCTAACCCAAGAATAGGAACTGGACCAGGGGTGGGCAAACTTTTTGACTTGTGGGTCACATTGGCTTTTTAGATTTGACAAAGTGGCCGGACCAAGTGGCTGTAATGGCCGACCCGACAAAGGTGTGCCAATTCCATGCATAGCCAGCATCACTAATGATGGTGCTGATGTGGCCATGCCACGCGTGATAGGGAATTTCCTGCACTAAAAAAATATCCTTATTTATTGCAATGAGCAGAGAATTCATGCATCCATAGTGTTATGATCATTCCCCAAGGCATTATTTGGACACCTCTAGGCATTATGTGCTCTTATTGCAGAGAACAAGTGGAGGAGAGCTTCTTTTCAACAGGGTGACAAAGGGCCGGAAAAGAAAGCTAAACGGGCATGATCTGGCCCCCGAGCCTAAAATTCCCTCTTAACACAGGTCTTAAGCTAGGCACACATGTGTAGATTCCTGTGCAATCGACCCCCGATCAATCACAGTGTGGTGACGTCACCATGCTTTAGATCTACCATGAACCTTGCTCCGTGTTCAGATAAATGCTGCAGTCAGCTACTGTGATATGTATTTCATTACTGAACACACCGTGGCAGGAGGGGCACAACTTTACCGACTTTCCAAACAGAAGTTTGTGGTGTGATGGTTCAGTTACAGGTACTTTATTGTTCAGGCGGATGAGGTGTATCTCCGTCTCATGTCAGATTTCTCCAGCGCGTTATCATTAGGGCCGTATGGCAGATTTCTTGTGCTGCTGGAAGTATTAGATGACATACTTTGTGTATGGGGCTGGCAGGGGCGGAGGGCTGCGTGCCATTTCTTGTCATTTCCTAGAATCAATGTACATTCTATGGAAGACGGACGGAGATTGACACTCGGCATTGAAGATCTCCTGTCTCTGTGTATTTATGTGATATTAAGCAGCTCAGTTCTCAATAATTCCACACGGAATGCACAGGATGAAAGATCATGAAATGCTCTTCTTATATTATGTAGCTGTAATTCCACACACGTTCTTCACTTTAAGCAATGGTTCCCAAACTTTCCCTGAAGGGCCCCCCTTTTCTAGATAGGAACATTATCGCCTCCCTATTCAAACTACACAGTTTCAGAGTGAGGGCCATTTCACACTAGTCATGATTGCATTGCATTATTGTGTACGAGTACTAGAGTATAATGGCCATCAAGCTTTATTTGAAATACAAATCATACAAATTTTATTTGGTTTTCACACAAATCATACAGAAACATTTATCATTCACATAGAGCACACTACACTCATGCAGAGACATGGATCATATATACACACCAATCATACAGTAACATTTATAATTTACATAGAGACACACACACTACACTCATGCAGAGACATGGATTATATATACACACCAATCATACAGAAACATTCATCATTCACATAGACACACACACTACACTCATGCAGAGACATGGATCACATATACACACCAATCATACAGTAACATTCATCATTTACATAGAGACACACACACTACACTCATGCAGAGACATGGATTATAGATACACACCAACATGGATCATATAAACAGCAATCATACAGAAACATTATTTACGTACATAGACACACACACACACGCACTACATACATGCAGAGACATGGATCATATATACATATCAATCATAAAGAAACATTCATCACTCACAGAGACCCATACACTACACTCATGCAAGAGACATGTATCATATATATACACACCAATCATACAGAGACATGTATCATATATACACACACCAATCATACAGAGACATGTATCATATATATACACACCAATCATACAGAGACATGTATCATATATACACACCAATCATACAGAGACATGTATCATATATATACACCAATCATACAGAAACATTCATCACTCACAGAGACCCACACACTACACTCATGCAAGAGACATGTATCATATATACACACACTACACTCATGCAAGAGACATGGATCATATATACACATGCCAATCATACAGAGACATGCATCATATATACACACCAATCATACAGAAACATTCATCACTTACATAGAGACACACACACTACATACATGCAGAGACATTGATCATATATAAACATCAATCATACAGAAACATTCATCATTCAGGATATCTTGCTCCTCCCCATCTGATTGCGCCCATAGAGATGAGATGGGTGCAGTTGAAATGACACGTGATATTTAAACACCCCCTTTTAGGTCCATGGCCACGATTAGGGGCGATCAGTCATTGCCCCGTGCCCCATTAGTTGCAGCAGGCAAAAGCCCATTCAACTAAATGGAGGCGATCAGCTGCACACGATTAAAATCGCATTCGGCCCTGTGGCTGATCCCCCTGTGGGAACATATCCTAAGCCGAATGTAATTTTTTTCAGGAGAACTTTGGGCGTTAAAAAATTTGTGTTATACTCCCAAGTCCTTTTGTGTCACTAGAGGGGTGAAACTAGAGGGTAAGGTTTTTCTTACCTCAGATCTCACTGATACTGGCGCTCCTGGTACGATAAGGTAGTTACAGAGGTGGTAGGTCCGCTTTAAGATGTGTGTACTATGTGTATATAAATAGCGTGTTATGTTCATGAACACACAACACATTTACATGAACCAGTCTCATCATCTTCAGGAAAAGAACCTAAATATATGAAAGATCTCCCCCATACAGAGGTATTTCCTCTTATTCTACATGTACTCTGCGCTCTGGACGTACTCTGCGCTCTGGACGCACTCTGCGCTCTGGACGCACTCTGCGCTCTGGACGCACTCTGCGCTCTGGACGCACTCTGCGCTCTGGACGGACTCTGCGCTCTGGACGGACTCTGCGCTCTGGACGGACTCTGCGCTCTGGACGGACTCTGCGCTCTGGACGGACTCTGCGCTCTGGACGCACTCTGCGCTCTGGACGCGCTCTGCGCTCTGGACGCGCTCTGCGCTCTGGACGCGCTCTGCGCTGTTCTCTCCGGACTGTCAGGCGTAATGAGCAACTTCTGCCGAACACAAAGGAGCAGCCACATCCCTCTGCCAACTATTGATCACAGAGTCCGGCCGCATTCCACTCTTCTTTCTGAAAACGGCTCATTATTCGCCGGCACAGAGCGGAATTACAGTTTAGCGAGACGCCATTGTGTGCTTGACATTACCGCCTATTAAATGTCAGAAGTTTAGGAAATGCTGAGGCGCGGAGCCATGCTTTCCTCGCTATAGCTTTTTCTTTCTTGGACGCGGCTTGCTGGGCCGGAATAATGGCGCCTTTGTGTGACCGATGAATTCAGCGCGCAGTGGAAATACTCCTGGTAACAATACGAGTCACACCGAGGCAATGGCAAAGAAATGAAGGCTTGAAGAACAACCAATGGCTGACCAGAATCGTTTGACCCTGCTGGACTGCTCCAGGTGAAGCAGCTTGGATGGAGTCTGATAAACAACCCCTTTACAAATTACAGCTTAAGGCTAAACTCTACGCCAGTGGTTCCCAAACTGGGATGGGGCCCCCCCAGGGAGGATGTGGAGGTATACTGGGGGGAGGGGGGGGCGGGTGCAGGTAGGGGGCAGAGGGGGAGACAAGCAGGAAGTCAATCATGGAGGAACTAGCTTCAGACAGTCAGTTTCAACCCCCAGGTAAGGCCATGTCTCCACAACATTTCATGATCCATCGGGACCCCTACATTAAACGCAGGGAGTCCTGACGGATCACATACACATTACCTGCTCAGTGAATGCTTGTTCTTATGGTGCTGAGCCAATTTGGCGATGCAGGGGTTAACATAGTGCAGTACATTAACCCTCTGCATCAGCGGATGTCAAAACAGAGTATAGTGTATGTTATCTGTTTGAACCCCCGCCAAGCACTGCTCTTTACACAGGGGTCCCGAAGGATCACGAAACATAGTGGAGACATGGCCTAAAGGAGCCATAAACACAAATGAGCCACAAATGCACCTGAGCTGCTGCAGGAGCCCACTGTCTCCTGAGCTGCTGCGGGCTGAAATCAGCTCGGGAAAAGACAGTGTACATTTAGCCTTAGTAGATGTAAAAAATTTAAATGATTAAATCACCAGGGAGGTTATAACAACATGTCCTACAGCTGTGTGTTATATTCCCAACTAGAGAAACAACTCAGATAAGTAGATGAACCCTTTCCCAATGTCAGACCGCTCAGGATGTGAGTCTTTCCTCCTTATGAACAATCACATGACAAATATCTGTATACACAAACTCCCCAGTACACGCTCCATTTCACTAATACACAAAGCTGAACGCGGGCCAGGCTACGTGTCCATCCATGCTGAGCCAACAGGCCGCCACTCACACATGCCCTTCACTCACAGCGACAGCGTGACATATTTACTCTGCTTATTAGCTCCAGTAAGTCCTCACTCACCCTCAGACATTTGTCATAATATTTCCAGCAAAGCCTAATGACAGATAATTATTCCACCCCACCGTAACAACCTCAATCAGCAAAACGTTACTGGGATCCCAGGATAAGCTGCTAAAAGGTAAAGTAGTTGGTTGTCCATGAAAGTCACATGTGTATATGAAGTTTACAGACGTCCAGTACTGACCCCGCATATGTGTGAGGTCTCCATCTCAATGGAGAAGACAATATGTCCAAGTGATGAGTACAATGCTAAAATGTTTTACAATACATATTCGGGCTATTTAATTGACTGTATCAGCAGCTTCTCATAAGGACACCAGAATAGAGAGAATTAAGGCCCCCATACACCTTGCAATCTTTAAATCTTTTTGTACAAGCAAATTTGTTCTACCAAAACCATGTAATATGAGGACCTTTCTAAACCTTCCAATCACTGT
>CM070038.1:12791723-12803425 GCA_036250615.1 Ptychadena robeensis | reverse complement strand
CCCCCCCCCCCCCAATATGCACTAAGAGTTCCAGAAAGGACCTTAGGACAAAAAAAAGATACGTTTTCCCAAGAATTGTGTATGATATTTTAATGTACAGAGGGTAATATGGCGGCCTAGCGCAATGGTGTTCTGACCCCACCACCCAGTTTTCAATATGAGAGTATCTGGCACACCTCAGAACATACTAGAATGTCAATGACTACATGAACAAAGTCTTATAAGTCCCAGTTTAGATGACAACAATTGACAATAACTCAAACATACGCACATGGACCTACCTGAAGTGCCCATACTAAGCAGCACAGCCACCCAAAGTATCCAGTAGAACAGAAGAATCAGAAAAGTCCAGAGCGGCTGCAGCAACAGGAATGGGATCTGGCTGATGAAGCTGCTTGCAACTTGGAATAACTGAATGGTCATCTGGATCCGTGTCCTCATTAGAAATATGAAGATCAGCAGGATGATCTGAGCGAAGGAAAAAGCAATTCTAGGATTGTGGAGAAAATACTTATGCGAACACTATACAATCCGTCCCTACATATGGAAGATTGGTTACTTGTTTGTTCACCAGTATTTTGGTGAATTGTTTTTTTCCATCACTAGGCAACCAGTTCCTAGAACTTTACTGCAGAGACCCCCTTTTCTAGACAAGAACATTATCCCCCCCCCCCCCCCGACTCAAATTGCACAGGATCAGCTTCAAACACTACATACAGAGACACACACAGCAATCATGCAAAGACATGCATCATTCACAAAGACACATTTTCTTCACCTAATCTTGTTAGTCCGGCTCATAGCTGTCAAGTTTGGGGAAAAAAACAACAACGGGGGACATGCAGGAAGTGATGTCCCTTCCGGTATACTGATCTGGGTTCTTCTACGTTCCATGTACCGGAAGTGACGTCATTGCCGGTGCCGGGCTTACTTCTCGGGTGATCTAGCAGGGAGAGGACGTCAGTTTCCCTGATTATGTCCAACCCCGCTTGTGCTGATAATGTGTGAGGTGGGACATTAGCAGGGAGAGTAACGCCCTCTCCCTGCTAGATCAACGCGATTTCAAGAATCCAGGAAAAATCTGTGATTTCTTGAAATTGGGAAAAAAATTTGTGTGGGAAAGCCACATAAAAAACGTGATTTTCATGACCAAAACGGGAAGGTTGACAGGTCTGGTTCGGCTACCTGCTTGTCCCTCCCATGGCTTTTGATTGTCTGGCAGTGGTAGGGGAGGTCAGGGGCGCTGTGTGCATTTGCCAGAGGGAGAAGAGAATGGGCCACAAGGAAAGTGAGTGCTGCAGTTCTCTCCTCTCCCCTCTCTGTGACAATGGCACATCTCAATAGGTGGACACCAAGTGCCCCCTCTGGCATGCCATAGGGTTGCCATCACTGGTGTAAGCTATCATATTGGTGTGCTCTCCCCCCCTGCAATACCTCTGCTCCCCCCAGTTTGGGAACCACTGCTCTACAGCAACACAAGTGAGCTAGAAAATGGCAAAATCAGCCACTGACTAATCTGCTGAGCATGGCAATCCTGTGTGTTGGTCAGCCCAATCCAGGGTGCACAGGGGTATCAATAAATCAACCTACTTATCACTACGTAAGAAGATCAACTCCCAGGTCACATTCTCAAGCAACAAACAAAGTCTAGGGAGCTCACATCCATACAAAGTTCCTCAAAACTTGGCTCCTACATAAACACTGCACACATGTTCTAAGCCACAAAGATGGTGCTGCACCTTTTTATGGCTTCTTCGCAGTTGGATTACAGCATATGAGTTTTGCTGGGATTCACCGTTCATGCACATTGTGTCTTTGCCAGACATGTGGCATTTTGCTTGAGGTCCCACTGAACAAGGTTCAATTCAGGGCGCATCAAACACACACTGTGCGCGTGTACAGACTTTATTATGACAACCACTGATTTGTACTAGTCAGAAATTAAACCCATCACTTGTCAGCAGAAAGGTCATGTACATACTTACAGACACCAATGTCGATAATATAGAGAATCCCAGCAGGAACTTTGCATTTTCCTTCCCAGTCTCCAGCTCATAACTAATGTCAGTACTGTAATCATAATACAGCCACCACAGCACTCCAGAGACAACTAAACAAAGAAAAGAATGAGAAATACACAATGCTAATAACTGCAAGACGTTACTTTATCACATGCTTATTACTTATACAGTGCCAAGGCTAGTTCATATTGTTGTTCTAAGTTTCAACCCTTTATAGAATGCGGCCCTGGGGTCGTTGTAACTTTGGGCATTTTTCAGCGGCCCCCTAAGTCCTCCACTTGCAGCCCCTGAAACCTAACTGTTAATTCATAGGTTATAAGAACTCCCCTGTTCACCGACCCCTGCTGAAGCGTCTTCTCCCTGGATCTTCTTAGAGTTACAAGAGGAGAATAGGCAAGGGACTTGCACAGGCATCATCTGGGACGCCGATCGGCATGCTCAGCTGGAGCAGTTGGCAGACAGGTGAGTGTCTATGCTCCCACTATTTCACCAATAAGCAGGGGATGATTGTATAATATATATTGCGGCACATTACCTCAGAATAGGGGCAATGGTCATGTGCCCCATAGATGTCATCAAAGGTTTGATCATCTCTATGAGGCACATAACAATTGAGGATATATATGACACAAAATGTGAATTGCCATACTACAGTGTAACCTAATGCTTGAAGTCTCATTTAAAACAAGTTTTGTTATTGAAAAAAAATTATGTCTTCTAGCTCTGCCTGCTGTAATTTTTTGATTAAAAATTATACAAGTCAGTATAGGTTGAAAATGTTATGTGCGGCCCTTTATTAATGCTGAGGGCCGCGCTTGTGGCCCTCCATATCTACTCTGTTGCCCACCACTATTGTAGACATTGCTGTGGATAACAAAGTTTATTGAATAGATGAGAATGGCCTCAATAGCGTAAAGTGATATCGAGGAATTCAACAAAGAGCTGACTGAATGTAGAGCTGAATGGAGCCGTGAGGAATAATACATAATGGACATTATACATTCTGTCTACCTAATGGTCCTATAGATCTATTAAAGTGAAGCTGGGCCACACCAGCTCATACTCCATTGCACAGGTAAGGTTCCAATCACAAAATCAGTTTTATAGGCAGCTTGAGTACATTAAAAGAGATCGCTATGAAATCAAATTATCCTTATTGGATTGAATGGTGAAGAATTATAACCTCTGCCTGGGTTTTTAACTGCTTTCTGTCTCTGTCCTTTCGAGAAGATTTCCCCTCTATTTGTGCCCCAAAGACAAATGGGGAGTAAAAATAATTATGTAACTATGAGTGAAATACCTTAACAAGGGGTGATCTGAGGGGGTTCAGGTCAACTGTAAAATTTGGACCAGAGAGTGCAACTCCCACTACAAAAAGTGCAGTAAAACCAAACAGATGACCCAACCCCTTTCCCACTTGTATGAAAAATAAACTTAAGGTGCGGAAAATCATTTCCAGTCTACTTATTTAGAGAAGTCATTAAGAAGATACTTACATAGCAATCCAAAGATGAGAAGTGTTACAAAAATGTGGACCATAAGGATGCTGATGTACCGGAACGATATGACCATCACTATAGATAGAGCTGTTGGAGTACAAATCATTTACCGTTAGTCGCGCTGTCAATATACCTTTGCATAATAAAGCTTAGATTAGGACAGATACAGAGTATCAGACCCTTCCGGTCTCGTTACTTCCACCAATCTGGTTCTAAATGCAATCCCCACCAGTGACACCACGGCAGGCTGCTGGGCGCAAGGGGATCTGGGTAGATAGAGGTCATCGTGATGCCTGGGGTCCCCGCAGAGTGTGTTTTTGCAGGGGTTGAGGGTCGCCAGATTTAGATAATTTTCACCTTTCAGGTAAGTTTTTTTTTTCTGTTTTTGCTCTCTGTCTAAGTAGGGAAGGAATTGTGTGTAGGACAGGGATCTCAGGGACAAGGCAAATCCAGATTAATAACCTCCTGGGCAGTCCTGATCTTCTTCTCCCCTCCCCAGGGGCAGCAAATTCAAAAACCATCTTCCTATGCATTCGGTATGGAAGGCGAAACCTTCATGTAACACCAAGAAGGTTACACGGTTTGTGTCAGAAAACAGATACCGCCTTAGGGAGTCGTATATTTGGCAAGCAAAATCCAGAACAACTATCCAGATATGAAAAAGTGCTCGTTAATCTTAAATCTGCCCAATAAATATTCTATATAAGAGAGGTGAGAAAGCTCAGATGGGAATTGTCTCTACCAAAGGGGGGTTGGTGGTCTTCCAATGCCTAGAAATGACAGGCCTGACTGCCACTAGAAAGAACCTCTTAAGACCATTTTTTAGGGCCTTGACACATGGACGATAACATGACCTCAGATGGTTTCAGTGGTGTAAAGTTCAAATATTGCACCCCAGAAAGATGAGAAGGCAGGACATCCAGATACGTAACTTGGAACGCCCACCTCCTTGACACCACCAACCACCATAGACTCATTGTGTCACCAAGCAAGTGCAGATTGAGGAACAGGAGTCTAAGGTCTCTTTCAATATTCACCAGAAAGCCCCTCTCTTGGCCTTACTGTGTCAGTAGGGATCCATTGAGGGACCCATCACAGATTTACTCTTTAAGGGGAACTAAATCAAGTTTATTTACAAATAAACATACCAAAATAGCCTAACTATACTAAAGCCACGTAAAGATCCATTGTACCTCCACACAGTTATATATTCACAACTGATCGGTTCCTTTTTGAAAGCGTCATTACTGCTTTCTGTCACCAGAGGGCCCACATGTTACGACATGTTAATGTAAACGTTCTACTAAAATTCACCAACCTGTCCAATCAAACTGTTGGGTTGATGTTGGGTCAACCTTTGGGTTGATCCTACCAAGTGGGCTGGGATTTATTCCCGTTCAGTTGATGTAAACAGATCGATTAAGATTCACTGGGTTGGGTAGCAGAAGTAACTGCAATACATTATCTGTTTTTTCTTTGGCTTTCTATGATTTAGAATTTCTATCAAGACTTTTATTTTTCAATTCTGGGAGAAGAGGAGAAAAGTGGCTTTGCCAAACATTTCCTCCTATTTGTGGTCCTGTTGGGAAAGTTTCCATTACATATCAAGCCAAGTAACAGCATTTTCTTTGTGACCTGGCACATTTCCAATGTTGAAACGCTTTCTCACTCTTTGTGTTTAAATAATGTACCCGGAGTCACCTGCTTAGAAGAAAATTGAGGAAATTTGTTCCTTACCCACTGCAAGGATGCTCAGTCCGATGACGTTTTCTCTTCCGGCCATAATCCCACTGAGGACACGATGGAACAAGTCCACCTCATTCACCACATCGACCAGGACGGGAGCAAAGTGGTTGTAACATTCTGGACTCTGAGGGACACAACGGTTGAAAAGTGGGAAGGATTTGCTGTGGAACCGCAAAAGAAGAGGTTTAGAGGGTTAAAAACATTTTCATACAAAATACAGGTATGCTTAAACTAGTGACCTCTTTTTTTCAGTAGTAGAACAATAAAAGGTAACCTAGGCAGCAAAACATGTTTCAAATGCTCAATGTTGAAACACACATCAAAAAAGTGGATGTATAATCAACATAAAAAAAATATTGCCAAGGCAGTGCCATGAAGACTTAGCCAGGGAGAATGTCATTGGTGGGATTGTTTAGGATGACCAACCAACACAGGGCCAGATAAGACTATTACCCCCGTAGCGGTCAGCCCATATAGTGTTTTTTTTTTTAAATGTGGTAAGGGAAATTAAAACAGAGTACAGAGAGCTCTTGATTTTGCATCCCCCCCTTCACATCCCTGGCAGGCCGACGGAGTGATAGGCCAATGGTCAATCCAGCATAATTGAGGACACTGATGGCGGACCTGGAACAACTGGTGAGTTTGCTGATGTTCAGAATCACCTCACTGGGGACAGGTAAGTGAGTTTGTTCCACAAAAAACAGCTTACCCTGACCGCTAGGTAGGTTAAAAGGTGATGGCAGGATCTACAGTACCACACACAAGATGGAACCTATCACATATATAGCGGCCATGTTGGTTTTCAGAAATGCATGCAAAACTGTACTGCCAAGTGACAAGCCAACACAAGTATATGAATGTGTAAAGTTTTATTCTACATTTATTAATTTTTTTTGACAAATAGATGTTTATTGAAATTTTTCATAATAAAGTACAAAACAACCCAATAGAGAAGGCAGGTGAAGAGCATACAATTAGTACAAGGCATAAAAACATGAAGAAGGTGGTGAGGCCAAAGAACAAAAAGCACACCCACACTAGCATGAAAAGATTGCACCAGACTGGTGTTGGTTGGGTAATAGAGACCTCTAGTGGTAGAAGCGGTGACTATGCTAAGCTACACCCCCCTCATCAGCTGGCAGGAAATAAATGCTCCTCATCATTCTCAAGAAAAAGAAAAGAAAGACAAAAAAAAGAAAAAACCAGTGTAACAGAACAACTCTGTCCACCTGAAGAGATGGGTGAGGTACAGACTGTCTCCGGCCTAATCCTCTCCCAGACGGTGGGGCATGGTGTGGACTGTACAGGCACTGTCACAAACAATGGGGTGGTTTTCTGGATTAAATTACAGACTGAGTGTCTGAGCTAATTATCTCTGATTCTGGGGAGACCCCAGTGATCTGTGTGTTGTGACACACAGTTCTCCATCAGGTCCACAGGGGAAGTACTTCGGCATGGGGAATATGTATATAAAGCCAAGTAGTTTACCAATTAAGCAGTTCTTATTCTTTCCCTCAACTTGCAGCCTCGTCTCATGTTGTAGGGAACAGCTATTTTACCACTAGCTCTTGTAACAGCTGCTCGGAAACCCAGCTCAGTGTGGAAGTCGCGGGAGAAGGACGTCGCTGGTGGTCGATACCATTACACCCATAAAAACCCTATACTACATTAACAAATTGGCATCGCTACTTCGACTCCCATAGGCTACAATGTAATATCAATCAAGAAAAGCGCACGTCAAGGCGCCACATCTCAAAATGACCCATCCCTTCCTTTAGTACCTCCAAAAACCCATGCAGTGATACTCCCCAGCCTCTGAGGCCGCAAAATAAATCCATGTAGCCCAGGTGGTGTAATGCTGATCATATCTGTCGTCTCTGGTGGCTACAGTCCTTTCCGCCTCCATTATCTCATCCACCCGTTTGATCAAAAGACCAATAGGGGGTATATCTTGTCTCCCCCAAAAGAGCAGAATTAGGGCCTTAGCAGTGTTCAATTCTACATTTATTTTTAAAGTGCACTTATAATTCGTTTTTTGTGATAGAGCGGAGAAGGACATATTGCTGGCTTTATCCTACAGAGGTAGATTGACCTCTATTTGTCCTGGTGACACAGGAATGATGTGAAATGCAGTTGTTTTACAAGTTTTCACTGAATGTAAGAAAAAATTCTTCCCTACTAAGAAACTAATAAAAACAAAGTTTTGTCTATCCATATACTTTAAATATACATAAAAGTGGAGTTGTGGGTAAGAAAAACAAACCTGTTTATCTAGTGAAATAAAGGACAGCTTCCAAACAACCATCTTCACTAATCCAACCGGTAAAGCTAGCCACACATGGTTCAATTGACTGTACAATCAATGTAATTCGATCAATTTTTTTAGTCGGTCGATTGAAAATTGAAGCATGTCCACATGGTACGATCGTTGAAATTCGATTTTAATTGTCATTTTGCTCGATCGAAATTTGATCGGACCAGTTGGAAAATTTTGATTGATTGTCCCCACATTGTGTCTCATTTTTTGTACTGTTGTTTGACCTGTCCAATTGAGATTCGATTCAATCAATGAGCATAGTGTAACTTCTGGGAGGAGGGAAATACAATACAGTCATTTAAACCATGCAAGCATGCATTGTAATGGCTTGTGTGTCTGTTCACTGACACACAAGCATGCAAATAGCGATCTCTGTGAATACATAATAATAATCTCCTAATGTTATGTGTCTCCCCCTGTGTCCTTTTGCCACGATTATAATGTACTGGATTAAAATGCAAAGATATGACCTATGGGTTTTTGATCACTCTGTGACCATCATTGGTCCCTTTTTGATCACTCTGTGACAATCGCTTTTTGATTACTCTACGTTTAAAAACGATTAAATTCAATCGAAGTCGGGCTTTGATTGCATACTCAATGTGGTGTGTACTTAGATTCAATTACAATCGACATACGATTTAATGATTGAAAACTTCGATCGAATTGATGATCGATTTGATGTCAATTGAACCATGTATGGCTAGCTTAACTGTAAGACTAGTTAGGCTGTCTGGGTAAATCCAGGTGATGATGCCCTCCAACCTATTATGGACACTTCCTGTCTATATGCACAAACCCTTTTGTAATCCCAACAGAGACGAGGGACAGGCTGACAACACAAAAAGCACAACTGATAGACAGACGTTACGGTCTACCAGGAAGTGTCTGAACAAATTCTACAAGACACAATCTAGGTAATCTCTTAATGAAAGCTGAAGATTTGAGAAGATTTTAAAATGACGTGTAAAGCTGGGAACCCACGTGTAGATATGGGCCAGATCAATGGCTGCTTTGGGCGCCGTGCACGCTCATGGGCATCTATCTGGCTCATATCATATGCGGCCATCCCTGTTTTTCGAGCGGGACAAATCAATCCCACTCAAAAACAGGGATATCAGACATGACTGTAAATCGCGGTCAATGTCCATTACTTCACCAGAGGGGGACCTTGATTCCCCCTCCAAAGTAACAAAAGCAGAGAGAGGCCAAACAGTGATCAGCTGAGCTGTGGCAAGGTCAAGGCTCTGTGTACACGGAGAGGGGGCCCCATGCTGGGCTTCCTTCTCTCCTTATGCAGCTGTCAGCCATGTTGTGAGAAAATCTCTCACAACATGGGCTGAGAACTGCATGTTCTGCATGTGTCCCGGAACCCCATCGAACGGCAATTGGTGTGCACTTTGGTGCCCAATGATTACCGTTTGACTGACCCGCGATGAATCACAGCGTGGTGACGTCAACACGTTATGAGTGATCGCGGGTCCTTTGCACAGGAATCTACCCATGTGTACACAACTATAAAGTTTTAATTGCTTGAAAGATCTACTAAGATCTTCTACAGTAAGCAAGAAACTGAATCTGAAACAAAAGGTGCCCATAAACACACAGATTTGTTCTAGATCGACAGCCGATTCAAACACCTTGCATGCTCACGGCCATCAAAATATAGTGCATATCTAATGTGGCCATCCCGGATTAATCCCGCTCGTAAATTTGGACATGACCGTGGATCCAAGGCAATGGCCGACACACAAAGGGTGGCGGACGATCCTCTGAGGGGGCGGCTGCAGCATAATGACATCATCACATTGCAGCCGGTCCCTTATCTATCGAGGGGTAATCTCCCTGTGTATGGGCAGCATAAAAGTGGTGCAACTAGATCAGGTATGTCCAGTTCTGGCCCTCAAGCCACATACACGCCAGGTTTTACCATGAACAGCCAATCCATGTGCAGATCTGATCTCAGGTAAAGACAGGTAAAAAGTCTGCTGCTTTGATGGTGACGTGATCTGCGCTTTATCTTTATGAAAGAATGAACAGGTCATGAACAAAAGCATGGTCTTCCACTGCTAGGCTTCTCACAGAACAAATACAACTGCAGCCTGTCTGTATACAGGTGAAGTATACACAGGTAAGTACGTATGTGAGTACATGTGTATATGTTGAAAAACTTGCATTAGAATATTGGAAAAACCATAACAATGTTATAGTAAATATTTGTATTGATATTACACATTGTATTGATTAACACAGAAACCTCCTGAAGAAGCCACAGTGCGAAACGCGTTGAGAAAGTGTTTGTTTACCATCATGCATATAATGTGATGTACACAGTGCTAAATCTGGTGTGAGATGTATGTACATAATAATTGTGTTTTATTGGTTTTAACCATCATGTATGTGATGATTGGATTTGTATCATCGTTACAATAAATTATTATCTGTTTATATACAACTACATGAATTCAGTGCCTTAAAAGTCCCCTGGAATCTCTAGGCTCCAGATTTAGTGATAGAGTTGATGCAATGGGCATCCTCACTTCATTCTTCCCTGTTTTTTTGCTATACACACTTATGGGATGTGGCACACATATACGATCTAGAAGGCTCTAAGAGGGAACCAGTCATTTATTAGGAATTACACAGGTAAGTACTTTTACATATCAAACTAAAGTCTACCACACACTATTCAATCTCTGCACAACTTCCTTTAGCTCTACCAACAACTATGATGCACAAGGGACTCCCTGATTGGATACAGATTGATGGGTCAGTATGCCTGGGTACTGGGATACTCAAAAACTAAAGATGCTTGTACAAAAGTTATACAGTGACACTGTAATATGTGTGATGACCTTCAATCTGCCAAATGGGTGAACATATCCACAATGGGACACTTAGCTTTTTATACCTTGCCTATGCTTTCTGGTCATAAAAAACACAGCCTGTAGCCTATACAAGTTGAATGATTACATGTGATTATTGTTAGAACCCAATTACAGTCACTGTGTTTTTATACACTATAAGACGCACCCCAAGGTTTTAGAGATAATTAGGTAAACAAATCCAGAGACCGCTATTCAGATATAAAGTGAATTTACAGAATGTTCCAGCAAAGTAGCCAGGACTGGAACATGCAGTATTCACTCTGTATTCCTAAAGGTGGGTTTACACGTCAAGATTTTTTCGGCCGACAGATGGACGACCAACGATTTTTTGGATTATTGTACAAAAATCTGAAACGTCCATTTGGCCCGATGGATTTTTTTTCCCGATATCTGACAAATAATCGTCCATAATGTGATCGGACATGTTGGTAAACTTTCATCTGTCGTTTATTTTTCGTGTAAAAAACGGACGCTCCTTATTTCACTCAATATTTCTTGACTCGATTTTTAACCAGTAGCATGACGTATATCCTGTGCAATGAATGTTGGGATTTTTTACAATTTCATTTTGATTCGTCCATGATGTTGTAATATTTTCCTTTCGGAGAGAACCTTCCGACAAACATTGCTTGTGTACGAAGACACAACGTGTTTCATAGAAAAATACCATATATTTCAATATTAATGTTTCAGTGTGATGTGTGTGTACCCTCACTGCGCACACGTACACACACCTGTATACTCACTGCAGAACCGTGTACAGTGGTGTAACAATGGTGTGCTGTACACACACACACCTGGATATCACTGCATAATCAGTCGTACGTTGGAACAATGTGCTGTAAACACACCAACAACCCTGTTATACTCACTGCAGACACACTTTAAAAATCTACTAAAAAAATGTTATTCACTGTGATTGAAAACACTGCTGCTGCAATCCCTTATACAGCAGATACCCAGAGATTGCCCTCCATCACCTATACGCTCTGTAACCCCTGTACTGCATATACCCAGGATGGCACTTCTATCACCTAACACTGCTGCTCTGTAATCCCACTGTACATGCCAGATACCCAAATGGCACCGCCATCACCCCTAACTCTGCTTGCTGTAATCCCCTTGTACGGTAGCACTGATGAAAGCCTCATAAGAATTTGGAGCCCTAGCACGCCCACAGAATACATCACTTCCTTAAAACACAACAATCTGATAGATTTTTTTTTTTGTA
>CM070038.1:12708483-12734554 GCA_036250615.1 Ptychadena robeensis | reverse complement strand
ACATAAGGGTAATATACAAAGGGTAATACATAAGGGTATGATTATAATATACATAAGGGTGATATACAAAGGGTAATACATAAGGGTATGATGATAATATACATAAGAGTAATATACAAAGGGTAATACATAAGGGTATGATTATAATATACATAAGAGTAATATACAAAGGGTAATACATAAGGGTATGATGATAATATACATAAGGTAAATGATGATAATATACATAAGGGTAACATTTATATTATTCTCTTTTGCCTATAAAAGCAACACTGTTAAGGTGGCCATACATGCATAGATATGTGGTAGATCGATGACCGCTTTGGACACCGTGCATGCTCATGGCCATCTTTCTAGTGCATATCTAATGTGGCCATCCCTGTCTTTAAGTGGGATCAATCAATCCCACTCAAAGACAGGGATATTGGACATGACTGTAAATCACGGTCGATGTCCATTGTGGTCCACAGTCCCCATGCAAAGCATCTGCTGAGCTGGAATGACGCAGTAGTGCTGCGCCTCCAGTTCCTTCAATATCGCAGATGACGATAACGTCATCGCGCTGAGCTTGAATGCTATCGCATTGGTATTGACATGTGTGTCGCAGCTAGCAGGGGCATTTTACGGGGGTGGGGGGTTTGGGGGGTGCTAGCAGAAAAGTTGGTGAGTGAGATGGTGTTATTAAAATTACTAGCACCGATTATGCCCGCAATATTTTTCAGTGTGATTATGCCCACTGGGGACCGGCACCCGCATACTTCACATAGCAGAAGAAATAGCCCTGGTTACTAGTGATGATCAAACTGTTTGCCCATCAGTCTGCTCGCCACAAAAATCTGGTGTCTGAGGTCCACCAATAAGGATGGTTGAAATATTTGAATTCGAAATTTCAACTGGGGCATTTCGACTTTCAGCAAAAAAAATCGTTATAAAATTTCAACTTGAAAATATGTTATAGTGTTGATCGCGAATATTGTGAAGCACAAATATTCACAGTAATTCGCAAAAATATTTGCATCAATTAACGATCAACACTATTACAGGAAACTCTAGCTAATTAAGAAAATTATGTTGAAATTTCGCATAAAAAAATTTACAATTCACAATCAAATCGAAAAATTTTATGAAATTTAAGTAAAAAAATTAAATTTAAGTCAAATTGATTTTACTTAATTTCGACCATCTCTATCAGCCAGTTGAGTGAACTTTTCCAATGTTCGATCCGCCTACCATACATAACATGGGAAAGGCAAAGTTTGACTCCCACCTACGTGCATGCATATTCTGCATAGCAGGAGAAATGGTCCTGGTCACAATATATTTGGTAGCCAGTTTCGGCTCAAGGGTGCACCAAAGTCTCACACACTTTCTATTCTGTATAGAAAACCTATTTGGGATGGTGAATTCCTGTTTATATTCAGCATGATGAAAAATGAATAGGATTAATGTGGAAATGGTATTGTAAGCTGAATGGATGGTGATATGTCAAGGGTGTGCCATGCTGCTTAGGTCCATGATATCCTCATAAAACTGTCTTCATATACCAGATATCCTAGTGACAGTGCCCTGGAATAGTTGGAAGGCAGAAGCTAGGAAAGTCACAGCGCTGACTGAAAGCTGGTCTGTCGGCGATGTGTTTATTTTGGTGTGCTGCATACTTTCCTACCGGTCGTCAGACTCCAGGTATTTCTAATAGGCTTGTAAATATTGTTGTGCATAGTTGGGTGACATTAGAGAAAGAGATTACATAACTGTTACTGGATGTTGCATTGTCATATAAAAAGGTAGCAAGTGGCTGTGAAGATGCTTTTCCATTATATGTTCTATACGAGGTGTGCCCACATTTTTGGCTGGCGAGCTACTTTTAACATGACAAAGTGATCTACCAATATATAAAAAAAAATGATCCTGAGGCTCAGTTAACCTCCTGGGCATTTAGCCTGAGTTTAGTCGGGGTGAGTTTGTTCACTAACAAAAAATAACCTGAGCTACCATCAGGTATACTCACCTGTCCGGTGAAAGCCCAGGGTGATCCTCTGTATGGGCAGACCACACTTAACATTCCAGGTTTGCCTCAATAACGGCATTTATGGTGCCAGAGACAGGGGGTGGGAGGCACCATTGACCTACATGTAGTGGAGGGGGCATCACTTCTTTACTACACATCCCTGGCAGCAATGGCGCCATTGACCTCCATGTAATAGAGGGGGCATCACTCCTTTACTACACATCCCTGGCAGCAATGGCCCCATTGACCTCCATGTAATAGAGGGGGCATCACTCCTTTACTACACATCCCTGGCAGCAAGGATGAAGCCGGAGATGTGTAGGGGGTAGGGATGAGCTGCAGAGGTAATATAAAAATAAATTTTTTCTTTGAATATTCAAAGTGAATTCGAAACATCGAGATCGGCACTTTTCCATGTGCATATTGTGATTGCAATGTCATGGTGACATCCAACTTGGCAAAGACAAGTACATTTTAAATGTAGGATTCATCGTTCATCTATCGAATGTACAATTGAAAACTGTTTTCAGTGTGATTCCCCAGATGTGCCCCTTTAAAGTTAACCCTCTCTCTCCTAGTGTGCTGTCACCAGGTCCATCACACCAGGGGAGAGAGGGTGCCAAAGGGAATTGTACTGGATAAAGTGACAACTGTATCCAATAATTTTGTAAATTATAATAATGTGTTATTATAAACAAAATAGAAATAGAAATACATACGGTTTTGAAATCTTTCATACAAAAGAAGTATTTTAGAGATTTTATCATTCAGAACCTTTTATTGATGTTTAATGTAATTTTTTTACATCATTTAGTGTTTTCAAACATTATTATATTCAGGATGTCTACTAGACCCTTGTACGGACACCATTTAAGTCTATGGTACAGAAATCTGGACCTCAGCAGAGCGCTAGATGAGAAAAAGTCAAGACAAAAAAATACGCAATGGGAAAATCTGCTCTTGGTCAATACTGCAATTGACCATATGGGCACCCCTGATTTATAGAATTATCATGATCAATTGATAGTCATGCAGAATCAATATGTACAGCTATCTATGAACTGCTGGTATATAAATTTAAGCTGTAGCATTATTTTTATAATGCTTTTATTTCTTTATTTACATTTAAAGTGGATATATACTCAAAATCTAAAAAATACATATGTAAAATTTAAGTTTGACTTACCTCTGAGCTGGTATGATGGTGGCGTAGCATTCCACAATCCCCAAAAAATATACTTATCTTTTGTAGCCTGGAATCGTATGAGAGATTTCATATGCTTTTGCCATCCAGGGGTTAACTTCCGGGTGCAATATCATGAGTGGCCACTGGTGGTGTTTATAATGGATTTCTATGGGAAAATACGTTCCATTCAGTTTAATGAAGAGCCGAGATTAGATTTTTACCTGTCTATCTCTGCAGTTAGTTCCGGGGGGCGCTGCGGCACAAGACAGGCAGAGAGGAGAGGCTGCAAGAGATCTTCTTAAATCTGTCCCAGCTGAGCGGGGCAGTAATCCACTTGGCTGCGACAGAGTTTTTTTCACCAAATTTTTTCACCCCAAATAAGATGCTCCGGATGATGGAGCGTCTTATCAGCCAGAGATTCTTATAGGGCCAAACAAACAGGGTACATGTAATGACTTATCCAGGGGGAGAGCAGAAGTGACAAAAGCAGGTTTCCATGATGTATTAATGCACAGATAGGAGAATAATAGAGCAAAATATAAGTCAAGACCAATTCACACTAGCTGCACTGGAGTTCTGGTGCCATGCAGTGCGGCTAGCATAAATTTCCTATGGAAACCTGTGTGCTTTTCCCACTGGAGAGACACCAGCGCAGTGCAAAACGTGGGGTTTCTGCCGTTAACATGGTAGCGGTCAATTTCAAGGGCAACCAACTGAAGTAAACAGGATTTGTCTAGTTAGCACTCAATTACAAATCTTTCCTGGAATGTGTTTACTCTTGTATCCAGCATGACAGCTGTCCCCGTGGAGTCCAGTTTGGGATTCCAGTTGGGATGTAACAATCACCTTTAAAGTTACACCTTTAGATTTCTCTGTCAGATTTCCATTAGATCTCCTTTTGTTTTACCAAAACCATGTAATATGAGGGACTTGCTAAACCATCAAGTCTACCCTTGTTCAATCGCAGAGGACCCGGCACTACATAGTTGTTGGTAGATCTAAAGGATATCTGACAGAGAGATCTAAAGGTGTATGGCCAGCTTAAATGGCACTGTGATGGGTTTAAATGCCAAACTTTTCTCTACAGGTATCATCAAATTTGATAAGCTCTTGCATTAAAGCCAGGAATACGCGGCTCAATTTTAACGTCATCACGCTGCTGCAGACTTGCCCCAATATCGGCTGCCAGCAGCCACCCCGGCTGACCCTTGGTCCCCATCCAAAGTATAGAATATCGAACAAGGTTTACCAACATGTTGGTAACCTGTAGTTTCGAGCTGGATTGATCCCACCTAAAGCTACCTATACACGGTTAGATTTTTGTATAGGTTTCTGCACAATAGAGTGTTGTGAATTTTTGTGTGTGGGTATTTACTTTGCATGGTTCCCCAAAAAAATGGGCATTCATCCATTCTTTGGCCGATTGATTTCTGGGCTGATTTATGGTGAGCGCGATTTGCAGCCCACATTAGAGCGCACACAGTAGCCAGTCTGCTACAGATCTTACCATCTATGCCCATCTTTACTATTATTGGCTCCCAATATTAGCAACAGAAATGCTGAAAAGAGGGGCGTGCTTATAACTTTGTAAATTTCCCCATTAACTTTCAGCAAACACCTTAGATCACTTACTATTGCCACAGCCAATGTTTTTTTCCAGAGACTGGATTTAAGAATCTTTACAAAGTGCGCCAGGCTCTTCCTGTGTTGGGCTGGCTACCTTAGCCATTGGCACTCTATTAAGCCCAAATGTAGCCACCACTGTGTGCCCCTGCATCATTGTAGCCACCACTGCGTGCCCCTGCATCATTGTAGCCACCACTGCGTGCCCCTGCATCAATGTAGCCACCACTGTGTGCCCCTGCATCAATGTAGCCACCACTGTGTGCCCCTGCATCAATGTAGCCACCACTGCGTGCCCCTGCATCAATGTAGCCACCACTGTGTGCCCCTGCATCACTGCATCACTGTTTTGCAGTAGATGTTCAAGTAACTCACAGAAGTGCTCTTGGGATATGTAGTCCAGTTAAGGAGCCTCTGTATAGACAGGAGAGCGCTCCCGATAAAGCAGTGGTTCACAAACTTTCCTTGCAGGCCCCCTTTTCTATTTAGAGACATTATTGAGCCCCCCCTCCCTATTCAAACACAGGTTCAGAATGAGAGCCAGTGCCCCCTTCCCCCGGATTACCTTCGCGTCCCCCCCAGTGGAGCCCGCCCCCCAGTGGAGCCCGCCGCCCAGTGGAGCCCGCCCCCCAGTTTGTGAACCACTGCCATAAAGCAAATTTGAGGGATCACTGGTACAGGAATACAGAGGAACATATAATAAAGTAATAAAGGTGAAAAGCTAATTTTTGTATAAAGAAATTCCCTTTTTGCGTTAAGTATTACTTGTAAGTTGGAATAGTTATTTTTTACATGAGCGTTTCAGAACTTTTTACGTATTTAGTTTGGTTAAACAAACGTAAAAATGTTGATCTTGATCTTATACAAAGTATTGGATGGCAATACAACCCTCTTGATACTGAGGCAATTGATTACTACGTAACTCCCCTGGCGATCTAATTCTTTCTGTATACCGCTTCCTAAGGTGGTACCAAAACACAAACCTTGGTAAGCAGGATCTATTTCCCTTTCACCCCGTCCTCATCACTGATGCGGGGGATGTTGCCTATGCTTGTTATAAAGCACAGGCATATGGTAGGGCACCCCCTATCTCCCTGTGTCATCACTGACGCCAGGGAACTAGGCCCAGTGGTATGCCTTGATGACGCCAAAACACTTCAGGATGGCACAGGCATGGCTGTAGAAGGTAAGCTACCCTGAGTGTGGCTTGGGGTTACCAATATTGGTAATGAAAATCTACCCTGAGGCACACTCAGGAATACTGCCAGGGGGGTTAAAGATAGGTTAACAATAGGTTTTAAAGTAAATGTTCATAGTATAGTCGGCCAACCAACATTGTGGAGTGCCAGCAGTCTGACCCGTACATGTAGAAGAGAAAAGTAGTATCAGAGATGGAATATTACATATGGAATCAAAGTGTGAATACTGTACATGGAATATGTGATGTGGAATATTACATATGGAATCATATGGAGTATAGGGTGTACAGGACCGCTGAGATTGATCCTGCCAGAGAGGCATATTTCCCCTACATGCAGGCTGTGATGCCATTGCGTTCATCCTGGAAGGAGTTTGAGATAGTATTGCTCAGCAACAGTTGGTTGCGGAACAGTTTTTTATTTAATTTTGGTTATGGGGTCCCGAACTCTGGGATAGAAAGGATGGAACTGGGTGGGCCTTCCTGTTCCCCCAGGAACACTCAAAGGGTTAACACCTGTTTGCAGGTGAGTGGAGCGGGATGTGTCTCCACAAAAGCATTAGAGACTACAGTGTCAGGGCTCCTGATTAAAGTTGGAGACAAGGCTTCTAAACAAGTAGGAGGCAGGGGGCACACAAGGGGTGTTGGGCCCAGGCCTGCTGGAGCAGTGGATACAGGGGACTCACAGGGAGTGTGGGGCCCAGGCTTGTTGCTGCTGGAACAGTGGATACAGGAGGGGGGGGGGCTCACAGGGAGTGTGAGGCCCAGGCCTGTTGCTGCTGAGAAGTCGAGTGTAGGACAATGATTTATGTTGAACTTTTTCAAGGGACTTTTATTTCTTTATTTGGATCGCCATTAAGCCCTGTGAGGGCAAGTTTTCTGTGGACTGTTGGCTAATAAATAGGGACAGGAAGCCCTAAAGAGACGCGTTTGGTGGATGTACCTCATTTACAGACGCTGTTTGAGGCTGATCCCCCACAAGGGGAAATTGAATTGTAGTCAATCATTGCTTATGGTTGCAAAGAGAATATTCTGCCATAGTTAGTATACACACATGACATAATTGCTATATTCCCCGGCATGATATTGAGTTTCCCCCCTAGAATAAATTAACATTCCTTTCTGAACACATTCTTCTGTACATTGTAGTTTATCCCTACACTTTCCTCGGAGCACAAGACAATATGTTATACACAATGTACTAAAGGAAATAAAAACGTGGTCCTGTTTCCATGGCGATAACATTCATCATTGGAGAATTACTGCATGCAGGCAACATGACTCACTTTAAGTGCACCGTTTCACCACTGACATGTTTATTCTCATTTTTGAATACAGCGATTTACTAAAACTGAGAGGGCGGAATATCTTTTATTACATCACAAGCCTTCTGCAGAGTTTCTATTGTGCGAAAGCCTGGAGAATCCCTTATGCTATGTTTGCTGGGCAGTTGCGGTAATCGCTTGTGTAAACGAGCCCTTAGGCCAGTGGTTCCCAAACTATCCTTGTAGGGCCCCCTTTTTCGATTTAGGAAAATTTTCGAGCCCCCTCCTCCCCATTGAAACACAGGTTCAGAATGAGGTCCCGCACCCCCACTGGAATACTTTCGTACCTCCCCAGTGGGGCCCATCCCCCAGTTTGGGAGCCACTGCCTTAGGTTATGTTTTAGGGATGCACCCCCTGTGTTAATTGTATGCCTTGAAGGGGATGTCGGCACATCCCATACATATGCATGACCTTTCCGCCCCTTTTCACACTGCATTTAGCGGGTCCGCTGGGCTCTGCGGACAGTGGAGGTTGACGAACTGCCCTGTGTTAACTTCTTGGACAATGAACGCCATGGGAACAGGCGTAAGAACCTTACATTTAAAGTCAACACTTTTTTTTTTGTTCGAAACTCATGTGGATGAGTTACAATTTTTACACTGCAGAAGAACCCTGAGAATAGAAAGAGCAAAGCCTGATCTGGGGTACTCAAAAAGTTGGGTCTTATCTTGACAATTATCTTGGGATAAAGATCTCCACACAATTGTTAATCTCTCTGAACAATTTGTTTAGGATCTACCAGCAACTATGTAGTCCAGCCCCCCCCATGAGTGGCTACAGATTGTTTGGTAATAGGTCTCCATAATGCATTGTTTTATAAAATAGTATTGTGTATGGTGACTGCATTCACCTCTAGTGTATAGGTTCATTACTGCATAGAATGCTTTGGTGACCACAAAGAGCCTACCATGGACAATTATGACTATAAGTAGTAGGCATTAACTGTCTCTGGGCGTATCATGCCTACCATTTATTATCAATTTCCTTATTAAAGAACAGATTTTTATATCTCTCAAACCTCTGTAGTGTCTCATCCAAGTGATCCAGCATGTCTAATGACATCACACTGGTGCTGTCTTCAAGGTGCTGTCTTCAAGATCCCATCAATGGACAGCCACATGCCCACTAGAGATGGTCGAATTTTTCTACTAGCTGACTTTGCAAAGCCTCTGAAAGTGGTATCTTCACCAAAATTGCTGGAGATGTAGAGAACGGTTGTGGGAACATTGGGAAAAAAAGTTTTTACTAGAAAATTTTACATGTTTCTAAACTTAATTTATGCAAAAACAATTAGTGTGAAGCTAGCCATACATGTTCCGATTCCATGGCCGATCGATCACCCATCCGATCGATTACGCAATGCCAGAGGGAATCGGATGTCCGATCGATCGCCTGTCCCTACCACCTTGGGCCACCGATTCCTGGACGATTCTGTCCCCGATCGATCACTTCACACATGGCAACTCCCCCTGATGTGTGCTGAATCGGATCAGAAAGACCAGCATGTTGGTTCTCTGGCAGATCCGATTCTGGGCCCCCGATCGATCGGACGTGATCGATCGGGCAAGGTGGGCTTCATGCAAATTCCAGGACGATTGATTAGCGTGCACGCGCCCGGAATCGATCGTCCCGGAATCCCTTGGGAATCGGACCCGTGTATGGGGACCTTTAGAGCAATACTTAAGCAAGTTTGGTGATTATACCATGTTCAGGGGCTTTGCAATTAATTTTAAATATTTTTTTCAAAAATCCAACCACCTCTAGTGTCCACAGGCACAGAAGCCATCACGTGAAAAAGATTTTGCAGTGAAAAAGATTCAAGAACCTGCGACAACAGATTATATGCCCACAGCTTCAGGAAGCAAAGTGGAGCTTTAAGATTTTCAATGGCCAATAGGTGCTTTTAGGATTAACAGTCTGAATTTTTAGAGTTTGTACTTGGAGCTTTTATAGTTCACTATCTGGAGCGTTGGAGTGGGTAATGTGTGCTTGTAGGGTTAGCAGTCTGATGTTTTAAAATGGGTAAAGCCCCCCATACACCTTTAGATCACTCCATGAAATTTCCATTAGATCTACCAACAACTATGTAGTATAGTGACCTACCTGATAGAACACATAGTGATTGGAAGGTATATATCACTGCTATGTAGTGCCGGGTCCTCCCTGATAGAATACATAGTGATTGGAAGGTATATATCACTGATATGTAGTGCTGGGTCCTCCCTGATAGAATGCATAGTGATTGGAAGGTATATATCACTGCTATGTAGTGCTGGGTCCTTCCTGATAGAATACATAATGATTGGAAGGTATATATCACTGCTATGTAGTGCTGGGTCCTCCCTGATAGAATACATAGTGATTGGAAGGTATATATCACTGCTATGTAGTGCTGGGTCCTCCCTGATAGAATACATAGTGATTGGAAGGTATATATCAGTGCTATGTGGTGCCGGGTCCTCCCTGATAGAATACATAGTGATTGGAAGGTCCAGAAAGGCCCTCATATTACATGATTTTGGTAGAACAAAAGTTGATTGTACAGAAACTGTATGGTAAGATTGTAAGGTGTATTGGGGCCTTGGTGTATTGGTAACTAGTATGGGGATTTTGGTAGGGTAATGGGAGCTTGGAGGGTAACTAATCTCGAGTTTGGATTGGGCAATGGGTGCTTATAGGGTTACTAATCTGGAGATTTGGAGTGGGTAATGGGTTTAAGGTTACCAGTCGGATATTTTGGGTGGGTAGTGATTGCTTACCAATCTGGAGCTTTCGAGTGGTAATGGGTACTTGAATTGCTACTAATCTGGAGCTTTGGAGTGGGTAATGGGTGCTCATAGTATTAGGGAATGGGTGCTTGTACCATAACCAGTCTGGAGCTTTGGATAGAGTGGGGAATGGGTGCCTGTACCATAACCAGTTTGGAGTTGAGGAGTGGGTAATGGGTGCTCATAGCATTACCAGTCTGGAGCTTTACTGTGGGTAAAGATGATAGGTTCTTGTAGATATCAGTCCGAAGGTTTAAAGTGACAAATCTGTGCTAAGTATTGACTAGTTTTGAGCTTGAATATTCGAATGTTGAATATTTTTCGCGAATATCGGCAATTCGAGAATTTGCGAACATCTCAAATTATTCGCAATTTTGAATATTCACGAAATGGCTGTGTATTATGTAAATCATATCCGCACTGCGAAAATAACCATGTTTTCGCAATACATTGTCATATCACAGATATTTAAATTTACGAATGTAGAGTTGAATATTAGTAGAGTTATTCGCGAAGTATCACAAATTCGAATATTGCCTATGCCGATCATCGATAGTATTGACAATGTGCTGCCTCAGTATTGACAATTTGACAATATTGCCACATATTTAGATTTGCAGACTTGTGGTTTACTGCAATGACACCAGAGGACTTCTTGTTTCATCTACACAAGTGGTGGGCAACTGAGGTGATATGTAGGGCCACAAGTGCGGCCCTCGGCATCACTAAAGAGCCGCACATAACATCGATCCAGACCCTCCCTCTCTATGTATCTCAGCAGGCGGTGGACCAGATCCTAACAGGCAGTAAAAATCCGACAGCACCCATCCCCCCCCCCCCCCCTCCTACCCCTGGGTGCAGCGCTCATATGTAGACTTGGTTTCCCTGATCATCATTGACAATTTTACTGCTGTAGGACTGCCAAAGTTGGTGAGTTGCTATGCCCTATATATTAACAGTTTGGTTTTGGGGGCCGCATGTGGAGGACCAAGGGAGGCCACCGAACAACGACCAAAGGGCAGCATACGGCCCCCGGGCCACAGGTTGGGCACCTAGGATCTACACTTTTTAGTATTGTATGAATAGCTGTATATAAATATATCTTCAGTTTTGTTTACAGTACTTACACAGTGTATATATATATTTATTATTTTATTTAAATACAATCTATACCTTATAGTCCTCACCTACTAAAATGAATGCTGCAATATTTTTTTTTATTAATTTTTATTAAATTTTTATTACAACATATAATATACAAAATAATAAATCACTTTCATATGATACAATATTCATTGATAATCATCATCTCTCTTTACATTTATATCTCGGCATCTAATTCAACCTAATAACTCACCCACATCAGTGAAAAAAAACTCTAAAGCCGGCCATAGACGTCCCGATCTATGGCCGACATTTAGCAGACTCTTCACAGCGTGGTGACGTCATCACGCTGTGAGCAGTCTGCTACAGAACGGACAGGAATCCTGTGTGTTCCACTAACACACGGGACTCCTGTCAGACTGTAGCCAATTAACTCGGAGGGGGAGGAGACCCTCCGAGTTACCAGCCTGCAGTGCAGGAACAGAGGATCGTGCAGAAAAAAAACCAGCAGGACGGATCCGTGTGCGATCCGACCTGCTGGCTTTTTTTCTACAAAACTCAAGGTGGGCTCCCTGATAGTAGCGGCCGACCAACCTTTATGTGCTCGGCGGGAGCGAGCACGCAGGTTGGTCTGCTACAACTATGGCTGGGAATTGGCCCGTCTATGGGGGGCTTAAGGGAGGTTATATACATTTATTCAATAATCCTAGGTCAAAGTCACCTTATTATTTCCTGGGTCCAGTGAATCCCATTCCCTCCATATCTATTCAAACTTTTCTCATGAATTCTGCATTCCAGCAGTCAAGTATTCCAGAGTTCTAATCTCTTGTATACATGAATATAAATCTAAAATGGATGGAGGGTATGAAGATTTCCATTTGGCTGCGATAAGACACTTTGTCGCTGTAAATAAGCAAGCAAATTATCCCTCTTGCTTTTAAAAGACCTGCCGGCAAAAGACCCAGAATAACACCCGCAGCCAGGGCATAAGTAGGCATACGGTGCATGACTGGGGGGCATTGCGGAGGAAAGCCTCACTGGAAGTGACACAATCACATGGGTGGGACTGGTAGGGTAAAAATAGACCAGGTGGAAGTGACAGCAGACATTTTGTCGAAGATCACAACAGTTAAGGTTAATTTTTTGTCATAATGTTGGTATTATTTTTGTTATAACTTTCCTGTCACAGCGTGTGTGGGTCCCTGGCAGTGCCTGGGAAAAAAAAATGGTGTGAAGCTACTGTTGGTGACCTGCTGGTGGAGGGGGCAGTCGCTACTAGCTCTTTACAGGGTCAATGACCCAAGGTGGTGAGGATTAAAATGGCGGAGGGAGAAGTCAACGTTGGCAGAATACCCACTGAGATGGTGTAGATGAGGCTGGTACAAGTGGTTGGTTGGTGTTATGTGGTACAATGACATTTTAGTTGGGGGCATTGTTAGGGATGAGGTGTTTTCATATTCCAATTGTGTAAGTTGTGGGCAAAAATATATTTATCCACTTTTCTCTCAAAATACTTTATTGTTTCTTTATTAAAGTTATTTAAGTGTTGGGTATATAAATTACCTCCCTGGAGTTATGCCTGAACTCAGTATGGTCACAGTTCTTGTGCCGGTATTGGGCATAATTACCGGTGCTCCATGAACTGCAGGCTCGCCAATTCCTTCCGGGCCCGAGTCACCAAAGAGCGGTACCTTAGACTTCCATGTTACTGGAGACACCGCTGCTTTTCACAGCCCAAATGTCTAATTTATGCAGGCATTGTGTAGAGAGTTGGCGGAGGGCAGGGAATCACAGCGGAGTACAGTGTACTCTGCCGCAATCTCCCGCATGGCAGCTTTTCGCGCTCGGAACACCAGGGAGGTTAAGCAACTGGAAAAAGTCAACGCTCCCCCAGTCATGTATTTTTCTGATGTTAAAGGAAACTCTTTTTTTCCCAGTTTACAAGTCATCTGTTGGGTTTTCCCATAGTGGTTAAATTTATTGGCATGACCAAAATAGATGAAGCAATGAACCTACATGAACTTTACCGCGCCAACAGCATGGTGAGAGCTTAGAATCACTTGAGTGGCGGAAAAACAATGTATTGTATGCGTTCATAATAGAGAAAAGAAAAGTGCGTTGAACGCGTCTCCGGTTTGTTTTGTTCAGAACGCTCCTGTTATTACAGACATTTTGGAACAAAGCCTGGCGTTATCCACATGCGTTTGTATCTATTATTAAATCAGCGCTCTTTAATTTACACGCGATAACCTTCATACCCCATTGATGTAAGGAGTTCTACAAACACAGGAAATACTGTAAAACACTACCTACAGGAATGGCTGTGATATAATACAAAGTGCAATATCTGTGTACTTAAGTCAAAGAGCTGACAGCTTGTTCAGATAGGCAGCTTGTGGTGTGTGACATTGCTGCATGTCAGAGGAGAGCACACCCTTCTCACATGAGCCTGCCTGGGCTGATCCATTCACATTTCCTACAACCCATTAACAAAGTCTCTCCACTTCTCCTCCAGCACATTAGGATCTGTCTTAGGAACCAGCAGCTGCTTTCTTCCCTTCAGCTACAATTCCTCTCCGGCTTGTCAGATCCTGAATGCTTTTTGTGTAACTTTACAGGATGGAAGAAGCAGAATTGCTGAAAGAAAGGCTGTTGGCCATCACCGTAAGTTTTATTTTATTACACTTTTTAATATTTTTTTTAAAAAAGTTTGATTTGTATGAACTTGTGAAGCTTTCTGATATGTCGACATTTGTCAGGATATAACCATGAGTCTGATATGGCAGGGTAGAAGACACACTGACCACTTTGTATTCAAGGGCGATGGGTCATATGGCTGACCTGGCATTGGGTGACATTTATACCAGAAGAGTAAATATGGGTGAAGAGCGTGAACGAGGAATTTCAGCCTTCACATATTTACATACAAGTGTTTGCTAATTTAGTTTCTACTGAGTTTGTCAGTTTCCAGATTTAGGAAAGTTTGTCAGTTTCCAGATTTAGGAAATGCACTGTGCTGTCTCCTGAGCCAACTGTGAAGTCATTCGTCCCCTGAGTACAGGGGGTACATGTGTGGTACCAAGCTAGCCCACTGCCCCAAACTAGAAAGGAAAAAAAAGCTTCCATAGGTTTAAATATTAAAGATTAAAATATAGGGGTTAAATACCTAAAGCCCCCCCCCATGCACCTTTAGATCACTCCATACAATTACCATTAGATCTACCTAGCAACTATGTAGTACTGGGTCCTCCCTGATAGAATACATAGTGATTGGAAGGTTTAGAAAGAAAAGAAAAGCTTATTGTACGGAAATTCTATGGTAAGATTGTAAGGTGTATGGGGGGCTTTACAATCTTACCATACAATAACTGTACAATCAACTTTTGTACCAAAACCATCTAATTGGAGGACATTTCTAAACCTTCCAATCACTATGTATTCTATCAGGGAGGACCCAGCACTACATAGCAGTGATATATACCTTCCAATCACTATGTATTCTATCAGGGAGGACCCAGCACTACATCGCAGTGATATATACCTTCCAATATCTATGTATTCTATCAGGGAGGACCCGGCACTACATAGCAGTGGTATATACCTTCCAGTCACTATGTATTCTATCAGGGAGGACCCGGCACTACATAGTTGTTGGTAGATCTAATGGAAATTGTATGGAGTGATCTAGAGGTGTATGGGGGGCTTAAGGTGTATGGCTCCTAAAGGAGGATCAGCTTTTCACTTATTAAGTGAGGTGATGATATCATGTTCAGGGACTTAGCAATTTGAATAAATCTGCCTGCGAAATGCCATAATTAAAATTTCTTGAGTATAAGCCGAATTCCATTTAATGTGCACATTTCAGATGTGTCTTATATTCGAGTATATACTGTATAAAATTGTAGTTTAACCTTTCATTACCTTTGATTGTAAATATGTTTTAGTTGCATCAAAAATAGAGCTTTTTACTGCCAGCATGCTGTAGAGCTTTGGGGAAGCAGTGGTCTCTCTGCATGCTCCCTGCTGAGTCATTCATCCATTTGCATGACATTTGCTGGTTACAGGAGGGTAGGTCTGACTCAGCAAGGAATGTGTCAGAACTCTCCTGTAGACTTCTGGCAGAGAATAGGCTTTCATACTCAGGTTGGGTCTGTTTCTAAAAGAATACGAACTGTAAACCCTATGGTCTACGTCCACTATTGGATCTGCTGGGTTCCATCAAGCCTTTGTTTCGTTCCTTATAGAGACGTATGGCTGCGTCGACATCAGCGCACCGGAGGCTAGCACCAGCGGATCCGAGGGCTCTGACAGGCTGTGGAGACATGTCATAGCCCCATTGCCATTAATGGGTGTCCATTGCACTCAGGGGTTTTAACAGATAGTGGAGCCTAGGGCTAAGACTTTGTAGACTTTGATGAACTTGTGCAGTATTTAGCTTCTAAAACCAAAAACTTTTTAAGCATTCAGTTATTGGATGATTGTGCTGTGCATGCCACCAATACTCTGCACTGCATAAGTAAGTACACCCTATGATCCATTCTGTTACCATAACATTATGGTAATTGGTGCTGAACAGGGCCAGAAAGATTCCATAACCCCGGAGGGTGATGATACTAGTAAAAGAGTTATGCCGCCATTCATGTGTTACTTTTTCTGTTTGTTCGAACAAAAAAATCCATTGAAATGTGATTGGACATGTTGGTAAATTCTAATAAATATGTTTACGTTCATATTTAAAAAACGTAATTATAATTCTAAATGAGATTGTACTATGCATGCGCTCCCTCAGGGCCACCCTCAGAAGTCTTGGGGCTCCATACTAGTAAACTTTTCAGGGCCCCCTCCCCAGATAATACTATCATAAAAAAAGTTGTTGAGTGGAGAGGGGGGTTACATAGATGTCTGCACGTCTTGGCAGAGCCTCACACTACGGGGAACACTACGTACAGCGTGAGGCTCTGCTAAGACGGCCCCCCACAGCTGACTGCTGAGCCCCCCTGTAGCCCCCTGAGTTCACTCCTGTGCTCCCTATTACGATTGTAAATTGATTGTTTAATGCGATCACACTGTGCGGTGGTACGATTGATCGATGTTAGACTGGTGCTTGTGAGATCACACAACAAGAACCAATCTAAGATCCATCGTGGAAAAGTTGCCTCCTCCCTCCAAAGTAGTAAGTAGCGAACGGGCGGAGCGGACTTTTAAAAAAGTCCGCCGTCCGCCCGTTCGCGGACAGATTCAAATTCCGGGGAATTTGAATCGGAAAACCCGGATGTGACGTCACATCCGGCACCTGGAATGCATAGTTCCTGTTGTGCTAACCGGACGTGACGTCAGTGATGTCACATCCGGGTTTACAAGCTGGTTTTTCACTGAAAGACCGGGTTCTCTACCCGGTCTTCAGTGAAAAGATTCTTCCTGCGGCGGGATCTCGCTGCTTATGATCCTACCGGAGGAAGAATAAAGGGCTCCTTCTCGCCGGCGAACAGGGCGGGTCGAACACCCGTACTGTCCGCTGGCGAGAAGGAGGGCGAACATACTTGTTCGCGGTCACCTGTTCCAAATACCGGAAGTGATGTTTCCCTAATTAGTACCGTAAAAGTTGACAGGTATAGGACACCTATACCATGCCTCTCTGGGTCTGGCCCCTCTGTCAAATTTACGCACCCCTTGTGGCCCATGATATAAAAAGTTTGCCCACCCCTGATCATATCACAATGCCCCCCTTCTATATTTAATTACTCATTATGATTTTTCAATTGTACTGGGATGCTTGGTGGATCTATACTTGTTTACATGTATATCTATTTCTCTATGATAGATTGAGATTTACAGTTAAAGTATTAATGGAAAAATATTGCTTTGTGGATTCTATTATCAGAAGCCTGCAAGACTCCTAATACGTTTATGAATAATTAATTACCTATAGCCATTGAGCAAGCTTTCTTCCAGCATAACCTGAGCTTGTTGAATGCTTAAAAAGCCGAAGTGAAGCTATTTATTCAAGTTTGTGCCTGCTCTAATGGGACTAGGAGAACCTTACATCTCATTGCTTTAATCCCTCTCAAGATGTTCTGTATAATGTTAGAAGGAGGAGCTGGATTTAAAGATAAAACTTTTCACAGCCGGGATAAGATTGTCTCTGCTTTTCAGAAAGGTTTTCAAAAGACACTGAACACCCGGCCTTATATATGAAGGAAAGTGCTTGCCTTGCACATAATAAAATCCCAGAGAGTATAGTGAGACTAACCCACAATCCCTGAAGGATCTCATCTCATGGAGAACACAACGGCATCAACAGTTTATTTATAAGGAGTGACATCGTATTTCAATATAATTTGACATTCAGGACAAATGAAGTTGGTTGGAGTATTTAAACTTCGTATGTATTGCTGTCAGGGGTCCTACTATGGAAACCCCTTTTCATCCTCGATCTGTAGAGTAGAGATTCCAACAATTTTGAGTTAAGCTAGCCATACATGTGTCGATTCCATGAACGATCGATCACCCATCTGATCGATTCCGGCGATGCCACAGGGGATCGGATGGCCGATCGATCGCCCAAATAGGTCTGTCCCTACCACCTTAGGCCACCGATTCCTGGAAGATTCCGTGCCCGATCGATCGCTTCACAAATAACAACTCCCCTTGATGTGTGCTGAATCGATCAGAGAAGACCAACAGGTCGGTTCTCTGGCCGATCCGATTTGGGGGCCCATATAGATCGGCCGTGGTCGATCGGGCAAGGTGGGCTGCACACGATTCCTCGTCGATCGATTGGCGTGCACGCGCCCGGGATCGATCTGCCAGCAATTGTGTGGGAAATCGTCCCGTGTATGGCTACCTTTAATTGCAAAGCCCCTGAACATGATCATCACCAAACTTGCTGGAGATGTTGAAAAGGGTTGGGGTATACTACAAAAAAAGTTTTGCTCTAAAACACATAGTTTTTGTACAAATGAAGTTCAAAGTCAAGTCAAAATTTTGAAAATCAAAAATTGCAACTATAATTTTGAGCTTAATTTATGCAAAAACTACATGTGCTAGGCTTGCTGACTTTGTGAGCTGATTGCAAAGCCTCTGAAAATGGTATCATCGCCAAAATTGCTGGAGATGTAGAGAAGGTTTGTGGGAACATTTTAAAAAATAAAGTTTCACTCTAGCACATGTAGTTTTTCAAAAACAAAGTCGAAATTCCAATTTTCAAAATTTTTACTTGATTTGAACTTAATTTGCGCAAAAACTGTTTGTGTTAGAGCAATACTTTTTTTGTAGTGTACCCCCAACCCTTCTCTACATCTCCAGCAAGTTTGGTGATGATACCATGCTCAGGGGCTTTGCAATTAACTCGAAATTGTTGAAATCGACCATCTCTACTCTACAGATCGAGGATAAAAAGGGATTTCCATAACGAAATGGTCGAAATAGTGGATTTTTGTTTTTAAATTCAACCATCTCTACCCACAACCCTTCTCTTCATCTCCAGCAATTTTAGTGATGATATCATTTTCAGAGGCTTTGCAATCAGCTTGATCATCTCTACTGTAGAGATAGTGACAAAATATTCACAACATTTCAAATAGCTGATTGTTGGGCATTACATAAATCAAGTTATTGCATGAATTAGATTCAAAGTCAAGTCAAAAATTTCAAGGTGAAATTTTTACCTAAATTTAAACTCAATATGTTATAGCAATATGTCTTTTCTAAAGTTCCCCCAACTCTTCTCTGCAGCAATGTTGGTAACTCACAAATCAACTAGTCGAAATTTCGAGACCATCTCTACCCATCAGTTTCCATTGGAGGTGTAGAGAACTTGAACCGGTGACATTAAGGCCAGGTCTACATTGAGTTAGTTTATGGCACGGTATACATCATGTAGATAACAAATGGTGTGTTTTGTGTACATCACATAATGCACTCATTGCTTTTATTGGGCTCTTTACATGACTGGTGTGCCTCTGTGTGAGGCTTTGTGAATGCATCACATTTGGCACCGTGTACCCTGATGCAGGTAATGATGCACCAGTATAGCCTGGCACGCCATTTCTCATATGGGAACGCCCCTCTGGTTGTGGCAAACATGGGTGGAAAAAAATGTAGTGTAGACCCTGCCTAAGGGCTTGTCCCCACTTGGGCTGTCGCAACCGCAACAGACCGTGTCCATGAATTTATACAGGCTTGTCCCCACTTGGAAGGTTAGCATGTTTTTGAGCAGATCGTCACGAATCATGCACATCGACCCAGGGTTAACTGGGGGTGGCTGCATTGTACACCATTATAAAAATAAAAACGCGCTCGGCATATGGGCCCAGTTGTGCTTGTGACAGATGGTCATGGATGAGATGTCTGTGTCGGCACTCCGGGGCACAGGGCATGTATCAATAATTACAGTATTAAGAAATGTAGTTCATAGTTATCACCCTCTGCAGTGTCCACTGTAGTTCCCCCGCATCAAATAAAGGGCTGGGAAATCACCCTGAAGAAGTCTATGCATTGTAAACCACCTTGATGCGGTTTCTTAAGCATGCTGTTTCAAATTGTATTGTTTCCCTAAGCAGTGTAGGAAATTTAAACAGATTACCGTGCAATCTGTTCAAATTTCCTTCCGCTCTGCCACCCCCAGCATCAATGACAGACTTGGAAAGCAGGCAAAAGGCACGGCACCCCTCCACATCCCCAGTGTCATCATTGATCAGAGACATGGCACCAAAAGGAAGACTGAAGGATGCCACCACTGGAGGATGCCGCCAGCACACCCGGAATAAGTATGGCTTGGGTTTACCACTGTTGGTAATTAAAATCTACCTTGAGGCACATTAGCCTTAAAGCTGCCATACACAGGTCGATGCTTGTGAGATGGATCAGCCTTCGAGCTCAGAGTGATGACGTCATCGCATTGAGCCAGATATCGAAGGAGCTGGAGGCTTCATCCAGCTCAACCAATGCTTTGCATCCAAAGCAATGGACATCGACCATGAATTACAGTCATGTCCACTAACCCTGTTTTTAAGTGGGATTGATCAGGGATGGCCGCATTAGATATGCGCTAGATAGCTATAAATCTGGTGCATATCTATGTGTGTACCTTTACTGTCATGGGTGTTAAAGTACACTTCTTAGCACTGCATGGTAGCACAAGTGTTGCTGTGCTTACTAAAGGTGTGTTTAGGGCTCCGTTACCATATAATGACACCAAGGAGCCAATATGCATTAGCCACACGTTTTTGTGCGGTGCAGAAAACTAGGGAAAACCCATGTGTTCCACACATAGTGAGATGTCACCCTCCTGGAGATGTGTAAAATACTACTGGCTATGTTCCATGAAGTTCCTTCGTATGTGTTTCCACTTGTCTCAACAAACAAGATATCTCCTTTCATTTCCTAATTTCACTGAGTGATGACATCTAAAATGTATCTGATTCCTACAAGTAACACGAAGTCCATTCGATTCATACAGGAAAGGTTTAAACTAAAGCTAATTTTGTAATCCACTGTTCTGATTGGAAAATCATTTCCTTCACCATCCCATAAATGTCATCCAACAGCTACAAATCTTGTCAAGGCTCAAACACCATCTTCTGCTATAGAGGAAATGTAATGAGCATTGCAGTATTTATACATAACATGTGCAACTACAAAGTAAAATAAAATTCTTCTTTTCCAAGCTATTACACCAAACTAAAGCTGCTAGAAAAATGATAGTCTTGGTTACATTTCTGGCATCTGTACAGCTGTCTGGATCAATGTTGGTGGTTTCCTATGGGGGAGGACTTAGGATGGGCCTACAAGTCAGTGTGGTGTGTCCATGGTGCCCATCTGCAGTTTGCTTTCTATTTGGGCGCTGGGTAAGTTTAAGGTCCCATGTTGGCAATACTGCGCCATATTAATTTTAATAGACAGAAAACACATCAATGGGCATATTGAATACCCAGCGGGGCTTTGTGAGTGCATCGCCCTTGGCACAACGGGCCCGACAAGGGTAATAACCTGTAACCTTGACCTTCGATAAACAAATTGAGGAAAACTTACCCTGATTTTATTTCATCCAAATAAGTAGTAGTATAATCAGAGGGGGTCCTAGGGAGATCAGTGTCCTGGGCTGATGTCCGCTCCCCCCTGGTTGACATGGGTGCTTGTGAGACCCCCCTCCCCCCTGAAAGCATCTCCAATCCCGGGGAGAAAGATCACTGGGGGGACAGGGCAGCCATGTGAAAAGTTGGGCACATCTTGGGGGAGACATCTGGGCATCAGAAAAGATTTCTGATGGACAGATGCCACCCTGAGCGACCATCAAGTTTGCCTATACCTAAAACTGCCACTGAGTATAATATAAGTAGTAAGTACCTGCGGTCTCTAGGCAAAGCAGCGGACATCGGCAGTATTTAACAGTCATGTCGGATATGGCTGTTTTCGAGCAGGATTGATCAATCCGCATATTATATGGGCCAGATAGATGGCCGTAAGCACGCACTGCACTCGAAGCTGCCATCCATCTGGCCCATATATGTAGGTCTGTACCCTGCTTAAAGCCCCCCATACACCTTCAGATTCCTCCATACAATTTCCATCAGATCTACCAACAACTATGTAGTATAGTGACCTCCTTGATAGAATACATAGTGTTTGGAAGGTGTAGAAAGGTCCTCATATTACATGGTTTTGGTAGAAGAAAAGTTGATTGTACAGAACTTGCATGGTAATTTTATGTGGTGTATGGGGGGCTTAAGGCTTGCTGCCACAGAAACTCAATGTACAATGTAATCGGTCTAGACTCTAGACAATATGGTCTTATGCCTGAACCTGTTGCTTCTAGTGACTATAAAATCAGACTTCACACTTTAAAACATTGCATTCTGTAATTCATTACATGCGAAACAAAAGTAGCAAATAGTATAGCGCATAATGTATAAGTATGCAATAAAAAAGCATAAAGTGCATTCAGATAATGTCTGTAGAAGAAACTCTTTAAATCTGGAACATAGAAGCCTGAGGCTGGTTTTGTTCTCTTGTTTGAAGGAAAATCATGGCAGTAATTGACCTTTGTTGTAATATAAATGGTGGTTTTATAACTATCACAACTCCTTGGGTTAAATATTACTTCTGCTGGGACTAAATGTAAAGCATACCACGCGTGCTGCTATCTGATTGACCTTCAGATCTTACAGTGAAGGGTATATTATCCACAATTCTATATGTTAGTTTACCTATTGTGGAGGAACATCTAGATGTAAGACTTGATATGAGTATGAGTATAATATGAGACTTAATACATGTTACAGAGACAACAAGTATACAAGAATGGTAAGCTGGGTTCAGTTATTAGTATATCTGACCATCTACTGTATTCCCATTACATAAGATATGATTAAACTTTCCCAAAAATTTTATCATAAATCATAAATTTTGTTGCTATCAGATACTATTTAGATTTATTGAACAGTAAACTGTTAAAAGTTGGGGTAATGTGGATGTAAAGCTCTGATTTACTTCATAGTATGTAACATGGCAGCTCAAAGGTTGAGAATGGTATGTCCTGTGTAGTGTTGAGCGGCATATGGGATATTTGAGTTTGCGTAGTTTCGAAAATATATCAAGGAACATTCGAAATTCGTAAAATTTGTTTCGACTGTATTCTATTGCCTTACATCATGCGTGGCTGTTTGCAATTTTTCACAAAGATTCCTGAACCAGCTTTACAGCTCCTCTTCTTCATTCTGTGATCTTAGCCAGCACGAGCACTGTGTGTATTGCGCGCATCCATACGCAATGCGCACAGATATATGCCGGTAAACAATGTTGAAGTAAATTATAACGAATTTCCGCCTTTGTGAATATCTCGAATGTCAGATATTCGTTGAATATATTCGAATTTCAAATTTTCTCGCTCAACACTAGCCCTGTGCAAGAAACTCCATAACTATTATACATAACCTGAAGTCCTATAGAGATGGTCAGAAAGATGCAGAAATTGTGTCATTAACATGGAAAAGTATGCAGGCTGAAACTGAGCCAACTAAGTTGGAGCAACTACTGTGCTGCCGCATATTTACATTTCACCAGCCTGAGTCCAGCACAGGATTACCACTTTCGGCTTGCAGAAAGAGCGGAGGTAAGCATGAATATTCTCATAAAATGTGCGGACCCTCCAAATTACAGATGCCACATCCCAACAATAATATACAAAAACATATTTACACTTTTCTGTCCCACCCATCCTTTGTTTAAAAGGTATTTGAGGGTGTCAAGGGGATTTTTAAGGCATTCCACAAAAGTAGATGAAGTATGAAAAGTGTATCAAAATTTGGGGTACAATCCCATACACATTCAAAATAAATTCACTTATGAAGTTTATTGGTTACAATCATTGCAATAGTTATTCTCGACGCATTTTACATATTTTTTTGCTTCTTCAGGAGAGTTCTACTTTACATCAAGATTGTTTCTGTAATAGATGGGGTCCGCGGTCACCCTGGGCGCAAAAGGGCCAAAGGGGGAGCGCACCAGAGGCATTGGAGGGGGGGGGGTTACACTCTGTTTCCTGTGGCCTCTAATACAGAGTGGCTGCAAGGTCAGCTTCATGCTAATCTCTTTTCTTCTTTAGCAGGATTCTACTTTACATCAAGGTTGTGTCTGTAATAGATGCTATTGTCCACATACACTATATCAGGTGCATCACAATCACGGCCAGCAGTGCTAGAGCAAGGCGGGGCAACCCCCCAGAGAGAGGGCCTCACTGGCACAACTCGTTAATTGAACACAAGGAGTGTATCCTGGTATATCCTATTGTTGGACTTGGCTGTAGTATGTCTTGCCGATGAGTCCAAACATCCACAATGTGCATGCAACATTGGCATCAGGGTCCTCTCTCTAAGGGGTTTCTCCGACTTGCTCTAGCACCACTGGCTGTGATTGTGATGCCCCTGATATAGTGTATGTGGACAATAGCATCTATTCCAGACACAATCTTGAAGAAAAGTAGAACCCTGCTGAAGAAGAAAAGAGGGTAGCATGAAGCTGACCTTGCAGCCACTCTGTGTTAGAGGCCACAGGAGACAGGATGTAACCCCCCTCCAATGCCACTGGTGCGCTCCCCCTTTGGCCTCTAGCGCCCAGGGGGACCGCGGACCCCAGAAAGGGAATCACTGTATTAAGGCATATCAGTCTTCAAAAACAAAATCAATGATTAATTTCAAAAAGAGATTATTGTTTCTGATTGGTTGATAGGCTCAACTGTATCATCACTACTCACATAGCCATAAAACCCCCAAAATAAAGCAAACTTTCAGAACTATGAGGGTAGCTTGCCAGGTCTCCACTATGTACATCTGTTGCCATGAAACCATTTCCTATGCTGAGTAATATTTGGGTGTGAAGTTGGAAGATTAACATAATGTATTTTCCATAGTACATGGACTATAGAAAGCTAAGCAGTACGTAATGATAAAATCAAAACGTGCATTGACCTTACCAACCAATCATATTTCAGCGTACATGTGTTTAGTGAAGGTGATTGGTATCGGCAGGTTCGTGTTCTCAACCTTATTATATAAACCAGACAGTGCGATGCTCTGCGTGTTTTATCTCAGCATATGAAAAATTAGAATAGAAACTCACAAATAGGAAGAGCAATCAGTCTGCCCATTAGAATCACTTCATTCCGTTCTGTCTCTGCACAATGCAATTCAAAAGAAACATAATAGTTTAACAACTATAATGAAAGAAACAACAACCACTTACCCAGCACAATTTTTTTTTTGATTTAAAAAGTGATCCAAAAAATGTAAACCATGTAACAAAAATCATGGCAGATTACAATGCAACCTGCTAGATAGATTCCCATCTTTCAAAGAACAATGTATTCCTGTTTTGGATTGTTGTATGACGGCTACAAAAAAAGTTCAGCTTAGCCAAGAAAATAGCCACATTTAAGGAAGCAGAATATAATTGTTATACATATAAAACCAATAGAACTAGGGACGTCTGTTTTAGTGACATTTATCAAAAGTTGTGTTGTGGTTATTTCCAGCTAATAGAGAAGCCCTATGTTCTATAGAGTGGGGGATGGGAGGTGTAGGATGAGCTAGTGGGGACCATAGGGGACATTGGGAAGGTTGGTTGTTAAGATATCCATCCTGACTGTCCCAATGGCTCTGATCTTCTGAACTGGCTTCTGAACTGAAGCTGACCCCCCACAGATGATGTCACATCAGGGCGGCGACGGGAGCTTCAAAAGTAAGTCGCACGAAAACAGTTTTCTATGCAGAAAACTGTTTTTCGTGTGATACCCCAGATGTGCTACTTTGCAGTTACCCTCTGTCCCCTGTGTGATGGACCTGGTGACATCACACCAGGGGAGAGAGAATGCCAAAGGGAATTGTACTGGATACAGTGATAAGAGTAAAAAAAAACCACAAAAAACATTTCCAATTGAATACAAATGTTTTTATTTATGTATTTTATCAAATGATACCTTTTATTTATTTACTTTTTTAATGTTATGTTTTTTACATAATTTTGTGTATTCAGGATGTCTACTAGACCCTTGTACGGACATATTTTGGGAAGTTACATAAAAAAAACAATTGGGGGAACAAATGAATAAATAAATAAATAAGTGCCCTGTGCATAAAAGCCCCTGGGCCAGGGTTTGACACCCAGCCACAGGAAAATAGCTATCCATAGAAAACACAGTGATTGATGTTCAACCTTCTGACTGATTCTTCAGAGTGGTTTGAAGTGAGTTTTTTTACAAACATAACTCAATCAGTGGTTCCCAAAGTGGGGGACGCGATTCCAGGGGTGGGGTGCAGGCCCTGATGCTCAACCTGTGTTTGAATAGGGAGGGGGGGGGGGGG